>PVIU01000261.1:0-132500 GCA_004026605.1 Ondatra zibethicus
AGTTACTTTTGAAATGCATTACACGTACGATGAATGAGTGATCTTCTTTACAATGCTCATCTGTGTATCATTGTAAAAATATGTAAGTATATTTTCAACTGTCTGCCCGTTAAAAGTGTTAAGCTCTTCTGACAGTTATGAAAAGTAAAAAATATATTGAAGAAATGAGAGAAATAAACATAACTATTGAGTTTTTAAAAAAAAAAAAAAAAAAAAAAGATGAATAGAACAGGAGACCCAGAAATAAAACACCAAAGCTATGGACACTTATTTTTTGACAATGGAAGCAAAAACAAACACTGGAAAACAGCCTATCCAACAAATGACGCTGGTAAACTGGATTCCTACCTGAAGAACAACGAACTTAGATTCCTCTTTCACCTTGCACAAAAATCAAATTCAAAATGAATCAAAGAGCTTAATTTAGGGGCTGGAGAGATGGCTCGGTGGCTAAGAGCACTGGCTGTTCTTCCAAAGGACCCGGGTTCAATTCCTAGCACCCACGTGACAGCTAACAACTGTCTGTAACTCCAGTTTCTGGGGATCTGATACCTTCACACCAATCCACATAAAATAAGGTTAAATAAATTATTTAAAAAAAAACACCTTAATTTAAAGCCTGAAACACTGAAGCTTCTAGAAAAAAAAAACAAAGGGTACACTCTTCAAGATACTGAAGTAGGCAAGAACTTTTTTAATAGAACACCAATAAGAACAGGAATTAACTAACCCCAAGTATCAAAAGATGGGACTGCATAAAACTAAGAAGGTTTTTTTTTTTCAATCAGCAAAGCAAACAACTGCCCACAGAAAGGGAAAAATCTTTACCAGCTACCCTTAATACACAATGTGGAGGCCCAAAAATGTGAGCCTATTTCCACTTTGACCAAAGGTCAGAGAGTTGAAACTTACCTCTAGTTCCTTCAAGGTTACTGTGTTTCTACCTCAAACAAAGGTCCTACCTATGGGTGGACCAGAGAGTTCTGCTCTCTCAAGGTTATTGTCAACAGCCAGACTTTGTACTCCAGGAATAGAGAAATAGACTGTTCCTACCTCAAACAAGAGTCTAAGGATCCAACTAAGTTCCAGTTCTCTTCAAAGAGATAACTTAGGATTCCACTCAGGGATTGGTTTGCCTACAGAATGTTTTGGTCTAGGGTGTAAGTATGACTTGTTTTGTTCTAGAAACAGAATGTTTAACTATGAATGAAGCCTGCTTCATTCTTTCAATTGGTATGGTCATTTCCTTGTATCATGTTAATGCACTCTTTTGTGTTACTCCTTCATTTTGGGGTCAGGGGTATTTTAAGCAGTTGGAAATTAAATGCGGGTTAATTTTGAGTACTCACTGGAATTCCCTCCCAATACTATTCTATATGTTTCTCCGTTTTATTATTTTCATTTGCATCTTCATATTCTTTACTATATTTCTAAATCCCCATGCCTTTACCCTGGTGAGAGGTATTTTTGTCAAGGCTGGTCCCCGACAACATGAGACTAATATGCAGAATTCATCAAGCAGGTAAAATTGCCAATCAACAAATGACTGAACAGTTTTCAAACAAAGAAGCACAAATAGCCACTAACTATTTTTAAAAGTGTTCTATTTCTGCAGTTACTAGGAAAATGCAAATGAAAACTACCTTGAGATACTTACTACCTTACCCCAGTTAGAATCACTGTCATCAACAAGTCTGAAAACAAATGTTGGAGATGATGTAAAGAAAAGGAAACACTTATTCTCTGTTTGTTGGGGTACAAATTAACAAGTTCATTGTGGAAATCAATTAGGAGATTGTGCAAAAATATAAAAATAGAACTACCATATGACCCAACTAAAGAGAACCTCAGGTAGCAACGGTGAGTTATTTTATTGAGTGTGACAGTATTCTATGACACCTCTCATCTCACCAAAGCTACAAGCCCCCAGAAGCTGGCAGGCAGAACCCAACTTTCCATAGTCAGGAATGCAGGAATTTCTTTTAAGTGTTTCACAAGTACAATCATTTTATAATACCCGCAGAAAACACTGGCTTATTTGATTAATTTGCATTCTGTTAATATTGTTCATTGTTCTTTTTTTCCAATTATGTGATATAGTTAGGCAATGAAACAAGTTACAGTCAGTTTCCCTCAATCTTTCTTAGCTCTACACTTCATCTTCTGACATTCAATTCATGATCTTTTGACAACTATTCATTTTACACCAAGCTAAATATCTCCCTAAAGGCTACCAATCTAGCCTCTAGGCATAGCTCTTAAATAAAGGCACAAGATCTTTGTAAACCTAAAATTTGCATGCTAAAGAAACAAATTAAGGATCAAAAGCAGTTGCTCACCTCTATGAGTTTAAAACACATTATAATTTTTAAAAAAGAAACAGTTATTGACTTTTTCTTTTTGCAGAAGACCATGTTAATGGGCCTACTTAAAGTAGAGATGATAGTGTGCCAACAAGGTTTTAAATTGGTAAATTCTAAATCACTCAATAAAAGTATGTCAAGAATTTTAATGAGCCTCAATAGGACCAAGAAGAATTAACAGTCTGTAGGTATGGGGGAGGCAATGGTAACCTTAATCATCTGTATGGGGATTTAGAGTTTCATTTCTTTAAGGTTAAAGAAGTGATATAGTATTCTGTATACTCTTAGTCAGTAAATACTTCATGTGTTGGTATGTATACATTTACTGACTAAATAAAACAACAAAAGACACAACTCTTTACTCAATCAATACAATAATTTTCACTATATACTTCTAGATAACACAACTACCATTAAGTGTTCTAACCAATAACCAACGGCCTTAAAACAAAAGGTTCTCAATTGCCTCTGAGGAAAAAGAACAAAATCATAGCCAGAACTTTAAAACTGCAGTAAGTTGCTAATGTGCTTGTTTTCTAAAAATTTCAACAAATCCACTTTTGCTATATTGCTCTTTCTGTCAAATAGGAGGATAAAATCCATACTGGAGACTAAGAAATGAATCCAAGACAACCTGACTGAGAGTGAAAATGGGTGTATAAATGTAAACAATACATATTTAACAATTTAACAAGTAAATCAAGAATTCCAGTATAGAATGATTATTTTAAAACATGGCAGCATGTGAAATAAATAAATAATAAACAGGGAGAAGAGAATCAGATGTTTGGCCTAGTACTCAGTTCAAACAGAATACTACAAGAGCCTAGCTTTAAGAATATTATTGCTTCCTAGATTGGCAGCACACTTCACAAATTTAAAACGAAAAGAAGAGAAGGAAACCTTGTCCGAAACATTCGGCCCCATAGGACTTGCTTCATCAGTACCACTCAGATGCTCATCCAATGATTTTCTTATGTGTACATAGGTTGAGAAACACACTAACACACGGTACTCACTCTCAAAGTGGTGGTATCTAGGCACCAATAGCAGCTGAGAACTTGCTATATCAATTTCTCAGTTCCCACCTTCACTGCAACTCTGAAAGAAGTAAAAACCTTGGAATGGAGCCTGGTGTTTTAATAAGCCTTTCAAGCAATTGTGAAGTACACTGTTTGAGAAACACAGCTGTGGAATGAGAAGGACCTCCCTGACTCAACTGACTCTTCACAATTCACTAACTGTATGGCTCTTACCTCCCTAAACTTCAACTTCTACCCCTAGCAAAGTAGCAGTTACCATCTGTTAATTATCTAATATGAAGAAAAGAATGTGAAGGAAACACTTTACATATAGATGAAAGTAAAGTGTTCTAGTTTGCTTTCTATCACTGTAATAAAGATCATTACCAAAAACAACTCAGAGAGGAAAGTGTTTCTTTCACCTTAGGACCAGTATACCAGGCAGAGACCAGGCAGTAACTTGAGGCAGGACCCTGGAGGCAGAACCTGAAACCAAGGCCATGGAGGAATTCTGCTTACTTGTTTGCTGTCCATGGCTTGCTCAGTCAGGTTTCTTATACAACCCAAGACCACATTCTCAGGGGTGTCAACACCCACAATGAGGTGAGTGTTCCCACACCAATCACTAATCAAGAAAAAGTCCCCACAGAGTTGCCTTCAAGCCAGTCTGATGGAGGCAACTCCTCAGTTGACATTTCCCTGTTCCTGGATATGTCTAGGTTTATGTCAAGCTACCAAAACTAAACCAGCATAATCCTTTACCAAAAGGTTGCCAGGTAGATACTGTAACACACTCCATAGTCAATAATTACAAACAAGATGCAGACAGTAAACTTCAGTTTTTAAATTTTCAACATCATTGCTCTGTCCCTCTTTAAAATTCAAAACCTTTGCTCTTTACTTTTCAACAAATTATTTTTGCTTGTTTTCCTCTTTTGCCTTTCCATTTTTCCTTTCTTCCTCTCCACCTTTCCCATCCATCCTCTTTTTTCTTATCTATTCTGCATATTTTTCTTCATAATTTAAGGGGAAAAGATCTAATATAAAGCCAGAGATCTTTTTAGCATGTACAGTAATTTTACTGAACAAAATAGTGTAGTGTAATCAAGAAATACATGGAATTCTACCATATACCAGGAAACAAAAGGATTTAAAATATAAGGAAGATAAAAGGCGACTGTGGAACCTAATCATAATGATGAAGTTATAAGTCAATAGGAAAGAGCTACATTTTATAAAACAGAAACATGTCATTTAGTTCTCTACTAATGAGATGAAAGCTCAAGACAAAATACAGTTGGCTCCAAACTGAAAATAGAAGTCTCTTCTACAAAGGCTGGAGAGGCAGGTAAAGAATCATAGAGAGTGGGGTCCAGAGAATGCTCTCCCCTGAGAATCTAATTGAATCTCTAGAACCTACTTAAAAGACAGGCCATGGCTCACATCAACAATCACAGCACTTCTAAAGCAAATTGGTACTCGGAGACTCAAGAAATTCCCAGAAGCTCCCAGACCAACCAAGCCTGGTGAGTAACACAGCAACAGAAATAAGAAACCCTGCCTTACCATCTTGTAACCTCCACATGTGTACCATGATGGCATCTTCACTACCTTCATATACACATGCAATTAATAAATAAAGTGGAACTCACAGAGACCTGCCTGCCTCTATTCCTGAATGCTGGGATTAAAGGTGCATTCACTGCCCGGTTTTGGAGACCAGCCTGGTCTACAGAACTAACTCCAGAACAGCCAGGGATATACAAAGAAACCCAGTGTCAAAAAACCAAAACATATGAATAAGAAAACAAATAAATAAATGTAGAAAATCCATGTACCTTAAATGTAGTAAAATAAGAAATGTTTACTGACCATATTTTTGATGTACCAAAGTAAAGAGAGAGAGAGAGAGAGAGAGAGAGAGAGAGAGAGAGAGAGAGAGAGAACAAAACATAGAAGATATTCTAAGGGGAAAAACCCTCAGGGCTACACTGAAAATAAGTGTAGTAGCTTGAATATAATTGGCCTCCATAAGATCATAGGGAGTGGCACTATTAGAGGTGTGGCTTTGTCAGAGGAAGTGTGTCACTGTGGGGGTGTGCTTTGAGGTTTCCAAGTTACCACCCAGTATCTCAGTTGAGTCCTGCTTCCTCAGATCACGATGTAGCCAGCACCATGTCTGTCTGCAAGTGGCCATGCTCCCCCACTATCATGACTATAGAGTGAAATAGAGGTGCTTGTGTAAGCTGCCACCTCAACCAATGTTTGCCTTTATAAGAGTGGCTGTGCTCATGGTTTCTCTTCACAGCAACAGAAACCCTAACTAAGCCAATAAGATAGAAAACAAAGTAATTTCTGTACTATTTCTGTTGCTACTTCCATAAACTATGTGTATTTCTTACACAATACTTTTTTAAACTATTCATTCATCTAACCAATATTGACAGAATACATTAAGCTGGCAGCAAGTATTTTTTAAAAAAAAAAGATATATAAGATACTGTTTCAGTGCATATGGAACAATTTACAAATGAAATATGTTTTCAAATGTTTTGTTCTAATGTTATTAGGATTTCTAAAGTGCACTATATATAGACAAACTTTAACATTCGAATCATTCATTCTTTTTATTTCTTATTATTTATTTATTTTGCCAAAGAGCTAATGAATAACTTTATTCAGAATTCCATTAGAAGATTCTACAGACATATTAATGAGTCAAAATTGAAAGAATCTTAGGATGACTAAGTTCATTAGTATAAGGTTTCTAGTCCTGTCAGTGACTACCCAAATGCTTTATAACATTCATCGTTCTATTATCTGACAATTCCATAAATGTCAATTTAAGAAGCATATTTATCCACCAAAAATGCTAGAATGGTAAGGTACTAAGGTACCTTTTTTTCTCCTAATGCATGTGATAGGAATTTGCTATAGTATTAGGAATGAGAGAATCTTTACAAAATAAATGTAAGAAATAGTAATGAGACTCTGGCCAGGGAAGCAGGTAGGGTAATACCACATCTTCACCTCTCCCTTAGTTATTCCAAATTAAATTCCCCAGTCTCATCCCTAACTCTACAATAGACCACCTGCAAATGTGTCCCTTCCCCCAACACCCTCATCTCCTCTGTACCATACAGATCTTCCCCTCTTAACCACCAACCCCAACACCAAACTCTAGCAGGCACTCCCTAGGAACCCACAGGTCACTATGACCAGGGAAACAAGTATGCAAATTGTAGATATTCATCTCTCCCTCCATTCCTCCAAATCCAATCCTCCAGTCTCATCTACAGCTCAATAGCAGACCTTCTTCAGAAGCTACTCCCCACACTCTACTCTCATTCTTAGGAGACTAACTAAGCGAATCTTGGTGGAACACCCTGCTTTCCTCCCTCCTGTGAAACCCCTCATCCTCCACAACCTAGCCATCCCCATTCCTATATGTCAGCTCCCAACAACTAGAAACAGACTGGTGGTCTGAAAGAGAATGGCACCTCTTGGAGCAGGTATTAGAATGCTTAGGAAGTGGCATTGGGAGGTGTGGTCTTGTTGGGGTAGGTGTAGCCTAGTTGGAGGAAGTGTGTCACTGATGGTGGACTCTGGGGCTACAAATGCTCTAGCCAGGATCAGTCTGTCTCTCTCCCTCTATCAATCCCTCCTTCCCCCGTCTCTCACCCTGCTGCCTGTGGATCAGGATACAGAACTCAGTTTTCTCCAGCACTAGGTGTGCCTGCATGCCACCATTCTCCCCACCATGCTGATAATGGACTAAACCACTGAACAGCCAGCCCAAATTAAATTTTTTCCTTTATAAGAGTTGTCATGGGGCTGGAGAGACGGCTCAGTGGTTAAGAGCACTGACACTTCTTCCAGATGTCCTGAGTTCAGTTCCCAGCAACCACATGGTGGCTCACAACCATCTATAAAGAGATCTGGTGCCCTCTTCTGGGGTGCAGGTTCACATGCAGGCAGAATACTATATGCATAATAAATAAATATTTAATAAATCTTTATAAAAAAAGTAGAATGTATACTTTAAAAAAAGTTTTCATGATCATGGTGTCTCTTCATAGTAATAGAACACTAAGATACACATTATACACAAACGCCCCAGTGCCCAAATCCATGGTGTCTCTTCTTAGGAATAGAACACTCACTAAGACACATATTTTACCTAGAAGCCCTAGTACTCACACCTATCACGACTCCAGAAGATTTTCCTACTAGGCAACACAAAGATACCACGCTACTAAGAATGAGAGTAGGTAACAGAAACCAAAGAACAAAACAGCCAACCAACAAAGCCATTAATTTACAAAAAAGCCACTTGCCTGTGGCTTTCCAATCACAGGCACATGTCAGAGATGCACTTGGCCAAAGTCACCACTAGGTCCATATCCATCCCTCTCCCTGTCACCTCCCCCCAAGCTCCACAACATCTGGGATTATTCTGTTGCAGCCTCTATGCAGCAAACAGGCACTTGGGATCCAAATGCTGCTAGAGGGCGTCAGCCCTCACCATCAGCCTTTATGCAGTTCCTGCTACATGCACTTCTTCCCCACCATCCTGTGTGGCTTCTTCAGAGAAGAGGCTCCCTCTGCCAGTGAGCTGTGGGCTTTCCCTGGACCTCTTCTCAGGGTGCTGCCAACTAGGGAGCTACATTAAAGAGTCACTGGGGCTTCTACTGTCCTAGGCAGCAGCAGTAAGCCTCGCACTTTACCATCATCTTCAACTTAATCTTCACCATCATTGCCAGCAGATTTGATGAAACAATTGGGAATTTTTAAAGGTGGAATTAGTTTTAAAAATAAAGAGAGAGAGAGAGAGTTTTTTCCAAAGTTTAAAAATGGGAAACACTATTACGATGGAGGGAGTTAGGTCTCTGTATGATTACACAATAAATGGCTTAAAAATGGAACAATTAGATGAGGAGATAATTAACTTAGATGAGATTTACGTTTTATCCCTTAAAAAGTTGGCTGATTTGAGTGCCAAGATACAGGTCTTAGAAAAACTTATTAAAACAGATCTTAGAGATATTCAGATCCAAACAGAGGAATTTAAAGGTGAACCAATTAATTACATTACAATGTTAGAGAGGAACAGTGCTAGGTTTCAAACAAACAACCTTAAATTTATCCAGTAACCTTACAGGAACTGCCAAATGACATATGTAGCCAGAAACGTTTCTGTGTCCTGCCTGGTCCCACAGCCTCTTATAAAATAACCATTTGGAGGTTTATTATTAATTATATTTGTTTGACCAATGGTTCTGGCTTATTATTGGATAGTTCTTAATTTAAATTAACCCATTTCTATTATTTTATATTTTACCATGAGGCTCGTCACTTGTTATCTCACAAGCTTCTATGGCTTCTGGCATTATTCCCAAATCTGCCTTCTTTCTCCATGTATCTCTGCTTGGACTTCCAGCCAAGCTATATTTCGCCCTGCTATAGGCCTAAACAGTTTTATTCATTAATCAATAAAAGCAGCACATATATACAGCATGCAGAAAGACATCCCACATCAGACAAGTAACCCCAAGGCTATGCAAGAGCTGACTGGACCACTGTTATATCAGAGGAGATTTAAGGAGTGATAGTCTCATATGATATTCATTTACCTTTTGTGAAGCAGATGTTAAACTCATGGTCAACTGGAGTCTTACAAGAATGGAGACACTTAGTTACAGCAGTATTGGAATGTGGTTCTCAATTACAGTGGAGGACCTGGTAGAAATACAACCCTAGGATCACTGAACAACAAAGTAGGGCTAAAGGTATTGAAATCTCCCAAGATCAACTTCTTGGAGAGGACGATTATGTAGATCTACAAAGACAATCATAAGTGATTACCACACCTTGGCTCTGTCATGCTACAGATTTGAATGCTTGGAACACAATTAAAGGAGTTGGAAAGAGAACTGAGTTATTTAGTAAAGTTATTCAGGGCCCAAGAGAAACCTTCACTAATTTTTTTTTCAGTAAGATTGACTTTAGCAGTAAATAGAATAATACCAAATTCAGAAGCTAAAAAAATAATAATTGAATTTCTGGCTTCTGAAAATGCTAATTCACAATGCAAAAGGGTAAATTAGCTCTTTAAAGGCAAGATCAGCACCCACAGAGAAATAAATCTGACATACAATCAATATTGAATCTCATAACCATGATGATACTTGTACAGGAGAGATGATATCCAGAGGCTTGAAGAAAAATCAAAATGTTAAGTGTTTCAATTGTGGAAAACAAGTTACCTTAAAGAGTGACTTAAAGGGATTGTGAATAGCATTCCTAGAAACAATGTTTTTCCTAAGAACAATCCTCTCCCTTCTGGAGTATGCAAAAGGTGTGGCAAAGGCTAACACAGGACTAATGACTGGAATTCAACAAGGGACAGATAAGATAACCCTTTGCCATAGGGAAATGCCTGCTCCCCATCCCCAACCCCCCCCACCCCCGCCCGTTCAAGTGTCAAATTTGGTTCAGCATTCCCTGTGACCATGGTGGGAAGAGCAATGAAAAGACCTAATGCTTATTATAAAAACACTACACTACTGTAGATGATAGAACAGCTTCCAAATATAAAACAAAAATTTCAGGAGAAAGCATAAAGCAAATATTATAAAAATTAGATTTGAACAGGAGAAGACTCTTAATTAGGAGATGATAGTTCATCAAACAGCATGGCAATTCAATTTAAGCTAACTTAAAAAACTAAAGAATTCTTTTCATTTGATCAGATACAACTTGTAAAAAGGGACCCTCCACAAAATTAGGGTTGGGGCATGGTTTTGTTTTTGCCTTTCTAGGAAAATGAAGGCATCCACAATAAGAAATCTGAAGACTGCTGGACAAATCAGACATCTGAAGAAAAAGGACAAATCATCCAGAAAAAAAAAGTCAAGAAAAAGAAAAAATTGGCCTATTGGTATATCACATCTCCAACAGAATAAAATATCATCAATCCTCCCAAATGTTGGTTTCTGGTATTCTCTACAGACACACAATTAAAATGGTCTTTTTCAATTAGTCTAGTTCAATTAAAAATTAAAGCTGGCTTTTGAATTGGAGTGTGGCTCTCTCCTTCTCTAACCCCAAGCATGCTTATAAAAGGAAAAATCCAAAATCTCTGTTTCATGTCAGAAGAGCCACCTGATATAGGACAGAAGAAAAATCAAAATTAAAGGAGTATTCTATTGCCATTAATTTCATAGTCCTTTGGTTTTATTTTGACTCTTTACAGCTTTTTTAAGGTATAAATATCATCTCAAAATTTATAGGATCCATATATAAACATGTATCTTAAACTTACTGCCATGATATTAATGGTCATATAGAATACTAACTAATTTTTAAAAAAAGGCTTCATCTAGCTTCCTGTACGTGATTTCAGGTTTGAGTCTCTATCACATAACTAGGAATTAAGTTTTTGTACTCTAGATGTACATAACAAATATTGGTATTTTAACCTCTTCAAGATCTGCAACATATGACATTTGAAATGCTTAAGTTTTCTGCAGTGAACCAAGACCATACCTAACAGCGATTTTGAAGTCTTCAAAAGGATGATGGGGCCCTATAACGACATCATCTGGATGGTGGTAAGACCAATAAGCTAGCAAACACCACCTAAAAATCGGCTTTGGACAGGACAATTTCAAGGTGGCTAGCTGAGCTGGCCCAGCCTCACAGACTACTCTAGCCAGGACTTGAGATAAGCCCTGCATTTTCCCATTATGCAGAGACTGAACAACAAATGATACAGCTAGCTTTCCCAGGACTAGACAATTAAACCAAACTTTTCCAGGGTCCCCTAAAAATGCTATCACCCCCAGATAGCAGGAAGTAATTTTAAGAACACAACACCTTCACTCCCTAGGTGGGGGGTGCTTTTTGGTCATTCAATGAGTTAGAAATATTTATCATTGTTTAGGATGGTGGGTTAGAAGTTGTTATTTGTAATGGTCAGGAAAAATCTGAACAAAGCAGATTCAGGGATCTTGTTCTAAAAAGAAAAAAAAGGGAGATAGGCATCATACAATAATATGGCAGATTACTGAATTGACTTTCAAACCAAAACAGCAGTTTTAAATATTTTACATAGATATGGAGTTTTGTATAGATACAAAATTAAGGCTATTTTTGTTAGAACATACTGTATATATATTATTGTTCAAGGAATTATACCTATACAGCTCATTTAACAATACTATGCAAATGTACAGTCCTTGAAATTTATTATTACAAACTATTTAGGATAATAGAGAAATGCAAGTTAGTAGTTAGTCAGCTATGATAATCAAACTTGTAGTAATGTTAGGTATGTTTTCAAGGTCAAACAGAAATCTATTTTAGATAGACAGGTCAACTTTAAACATTTCAGAGATCTACAGAATATGGCATTTAATATGTCTTAATAACATGAAGTTCTTTTCTGTGTGTGATATTGAGACATGTCTGTTCCTGGCAGCACCAATCTACTTCAGAGATGATGATGGGCATTGAAGAAACGCCATATGAACTTTATTTTCTTTGTGGCAGAAGTTACCCACTAGGCAAGAAAGTGTCCTTTCTTCAACTGCTGACTACACGCTGTCCAAATTGGACCAGCAGGACACATAGAAAAGTGACAGCCAAAGTTTGCCAAATTAAGGTAAGACAGTCCATCAGAATATCTTGCTTCACAAAAAAGTCTGTCAGATACTCAAGGCCTGTAGGCCAAAGATATATCCCCCAACATTACAAAGGAACCTCAGATGACTATTCAGGCAGCCAGCAGTTTCTGTCATTTTTCACATTTTTTGGAAGTTGTTTGCTTGCACTTCCTATTTACTCAGAAATATTATTTCCTTCTCAGGTCTCTGATGTATTTCAAGACTAGATAGCTATAGTTTTCCTTGTTAGAAAATTCATGAAAGAATATCACAAAAGAGGTGTAAAGTATATAAGGTTGATAGACATCAAAAGATAGGGTTGATAATGCAAATTAGGATAGAAGATAATTTAAGTACAACCCTTTGAACTCACCAAGATAGGATAGATAATGGATTATTTTCTATGAATTTGTCAAATGTTAATGTATTAGACATTGTTAATCTATCTATTGGCTGAATATATTTGTATATAGCTTTTGTACTTATTCTATATACTTTTTCTAGACTAGTTATAGCATTTGCATTTGCCGGGTGGTGGTGGTGCACGTCTTTAATCCCAGTACTCAAGAGGCAGAAGTAGGCGATCTCTTTGAGTTTGAGGCCAACCTGGTCTACAAGAGCTAGTTCCAGGACAAGTCTCCAAAGCTACAGAGAAACCCTGTCTCAAAATAAATAAATAATTAAATAGCATTTGCATTTTATTTTAGACAAAAAAGGGGAAATGTTATATTTTATTTATGTTATCATATTTTATTTATGTTATGATAAATAAAGCTTGACTGGAGATCAGAGGGCAGAGATAGCAACTAGTTAACTATAGAGGTCTGGAGGTCTGTACAGAGAGGAGACAGGAAGTGATAACACGAGGTGGAGACAGAAGAGATAAGGTGGGGCCTAGACAGTATCTCAGTCCTTTCTGTCAGAGGATTTGAAGAGGTAAGAGGTGACTGTGGCTACTCCTTTATTTCTTTGACCTTTTAGCTTTTACCCCAGTATCTGACTCTGTAGTTTTTATTGATAAGACCAATTAGGATTGCACTTCAGAATGTCTTAGAGCTAATGAAAAAAGTATACTCAAAGAAGTAGATGGCAAGAAATTGTGAAACTCAGGGCTAAAATCAGTAAAATACAAAGAAAACAATATAAGAAATTAATAAATCAGGGAGTTGGTTCTTTGTTGATCAGTAAGATCAACAAACCCTCATCCAAATTAACTAAAAGGCAAAGAGAGATATCCAAATTAACAAAATCAATAGTGAAAAGGGGGACATAACAACAGATACTGAGGAAATCCAGAGAGCCATAGGAACATACTTTAAGAACATGAACTCCACTAAACTGGAAAATCTAAAAGAAACTGATAGTTTTTTCAATACATAACACTTATCAAACTAAAATCAAGATCAGATAAACAATTTAAGAAGGTCCATAACCTCTAGTTAAACAGATTAGTCTCCCAACCAAAAAAAGCACCAGAAGCCTAACTGCAGAATGCTACCATCTTGCAAGGAAGAGCTAATATCAATATGCCTCTAATTTTTCTACAAAATAGAAACAGAAGGAACACTGTCTAATTCATTACACAAGGCCACAGTTACCCTGACACCTAAACCACAAAAAAAGCCCAAGAAAGAAAGAGAATTCCACACCAATTTCCCTTATGAACACAGATACAAAAATACTCAATACAATACTTGAAAACTGAACACAAGAACACAATCAAAAAGATCATTCATGATGAAGTAGTCTTCATTCCAGAGATGCACAGATGGTTCAATATACGAAAATCAATAAATGTAACCCACCATTTAAACAAGCTGAAAGAAAAGAGCCATATGATCATCTCATTAGATGCAGAAAAGACCTTTTACAAAATCTGACATCCCTTAATGATAAAAGTCTTAGAGATTAGGGATACATAATAAAGGTAGTTCACAGCAAGCTTATAGCCAAAATCAACTTGAACCATCAAAGGAAAGAAATTCAAAGCAATTCCAATAAATCAGAAACAAAAGAAGGTTGTCCACTCTCTCCATACGTTTCAATATAGTACTTGAAGTCATAGCTAGAGCGGTAAGACAACTGAGGTAGTCAAGGGGATACTAAGCAGAAAGGAAGAAGTCAAATTACCTTTATTTGCCTAAGAGATGATAGAATAATAAATGACCTTCAAAATTCCAGTGGGAACCTACTACAGCTGATGAATACTTGCAGCAAAGTAGCTAAATACGAAATTAACTCACGAAAATCAGTAGCCCTCCTATATACACATGACAAATGGACAACAAAAGAAATCAGGGAAACAGTACCTTTCACAGAAACCTCAAATAATATAAAATATCTTGGGGTATCTCTAGCCAAGCAAGTGAAAGACTTGTACAACATCAACTTCGAGTCATTAAAAAGAAATTAAGAAACTAAGAAAGAAATTAAAGAATGTATCAGAAAATGGAAAGATCTCCTATGATCATGGATAGACATCCTACCAATCTACAAATTCAAAGCAATTCCTGGCAAAATTCCAACACAATTCTTCATAGACCTTAAAGGAGTAACTCTCAGCTTCATAGAGAAACACAAAAGAAAACTCAAGATAGCTAAAAATAATCCTGTCTAATAAAACATATGCTATAGGTGTCACCATTCCCTACACTCTAGCATCAGTAGTATAGGAAAGTATTCTGTAGGCTACTACAGGGTATGTAAAAGAGAATGTCAACACCAAGAAAGCAGCAAACCCTTTCATCTACAATTGTGTCCTGTCTATAAGATAAGCCAGGGCAATGGTGGCATAAAGTTTGTGGAAGTAACAAACCAATAACTGATTTGACTTAAAGTCCACTCCATGAGATGCAACCCATACCCAACATTGACTGGGTGATCCAGAACCAGAGAAGGACCTAGGGTAAAACCAAATACTACTAGTGTCTTAAAAAAAGAAAAAGTTAGAAAGTGACTCCTAATGATATTCTGCTATACTCATACTTAAACAGTGCCTTGTTCAGACATCATCAGAGAAGCTTCCTCTTGCAGCAAATGGGAACAAATATAGAGATCTACAGCCAGACATTACACAGAAAGAGAGACTTTGGAACACAGCCTTAATTGGGATGTCTCCATTAAATCATTTCCCTCAGAGCTCAGGAAACCCCAAGGGAGAGGAGAGGAAATTCCTGAAGAGCCAGAGGGAATAGAGGACACCAAGAAAACAAGGTCCTCTAAATCACTATGAGCAAAGCTCATATGAACTCAGAGACTGAAACACCATGCACAGACTCTGCATCAGGTCTACAACATATATGTTATGACTTTCAATTGAGAGTTTTTATGGACTTCTGAGTGTGTGACAAGTGGGACTCTGATTCTTCTGTCCACTCCTAGGCTTTTTTCCTTTTGTTGATTTGTCTTTTCAAACTTTGATGTGATGGTTTTCGTCTTATCAAATTTCTTAGAAGCCTATTCTTTTCTAATGAGAGACAGAAAGGGAGTGGATCTGAATGGAAGGGAGGTGGAAAGGAACTGGAATGAGTAGAGGGAGAGGAACTGTAATCAGAAAATATTCTGTGAGAAAATAATTAATTTTGAATAAAAAGGAGAGGAAAAAAGAATCAGTAAAGAATCTTTAGAGAAGCTGTGTATTTATAACTGATACAAATGTGATCCCAGAGCCACGGCGTAGTGTTACAAACAACCGGAAAAGTCAGCTACTGAAAGACTAGCTTCTATCCTACACAAGTAGCAGAACCAAACTCAGTGTTAAAATTAAAACAATAAGACTTCCAGGCTTTGTGGCTAATATTTTGTCCCAATATATCTAGTTTATATATGCTATTGTACTTTATTAAAATACAATCAGCTACCACCTCATTTTAAAATACAAACTGCATGTGACAGTGTGACAGGACTGCAATGTTGGTGCTCAATGGTGGTTTAATTTAAATAAAAGTCACAGGTATAAAATAATGTTTTAAAATATGCACACCATGCCATCCAGATATTCACAAGTACTTAGATCTAAAGGCCTGCAAGGGTTTGTTTAGACTTACTGAAGCTATACCTGCTGTCAAGAAACAAAACACTGTGAAGGTTGATCAAACACATCTTTGCCTCAAGTACCTTGTTAATGTTTCCACTAGCACTGTCCCAAATGTTAACAGTCAAAGAAAGACAAAGGTTTCTCTTCATTTCTATATTTAAATCATCATAAGCTTGATCAAGCATGCAAATCCCTTTGGGCTTGAGGTTCTGATCAAAATGTCTTATAGGAACATTAAATACTGAGTGGGTATAAACAACTCCAAAAAGATGGAGCTCATGACAGCTTTGCTGTGATCTGTGCAATTTATGTGCAACAATACTAGGGAAGCTTGAGAGGGAATATAAGCAACTAATTATTGTGTCTTGCTTGAGGGCAGGTATGCTGCTCTCTACAGGTGTCCCTGCAATGCTCAGCCTCAGACACTACCTCTTGAAAGCATTCATGACACCAAGTTGCTGAAGCCCTGCTAAACGTCTGACAGACTACCAGACCTGGAGGGTGAGGGACGTGACTACTTCTTCAAATCACCACTAAGAAAAAAA
Source organism: Ondatra zibethicus (assembly GCA_004026605.1). Taxonomy (NCBI): domain Eukaryota; kingdom Metazoa; phylum Chordata; class Mammalia; order Rodentia; family Cricetidae; genus Ondatra; species Ondatra zibethicus. Next base: position 16,633 of record PVIU01000261.1, read on the forward strand.
AAAGCAGCGACTGAGAGGTCACATGGTTTGTTACAGAATAGTATTAAGAACTAGTATTAGTATTAAGAAAAAGTAAATTTAACATAAAGCTGACTCAGTAACACACATTAAATATTAGGGTATATTAATGATACTAATGTCTCAGTACACAAACTCTTCTAAAAATACTTCAAAAGCACTGCAGTTCTTTTATGTACAAAAACTAAATAGTATTTTATAAAGTCACTTTTTTTGAGACAGGTTTTGTGTGTGTGTGTGTGTATCTTTGGCTGTCCAGGAACTCACTCTGTAGACCAGGCTGGCCTAGAACTCACAGAGATCTGCCTGCCTCTGCCTCCTGAGTGCTGGGATTAAAGGTGTTGCACTACAACTGCCAGGCATTAAATCCCTTTTTAACTCATAACATTACAATCGTGAGTGGTGCTGTAAAGACCAGCTTTCAGAAACTCAGGAGCTGAAGAGGAGGCACAGAGTCAGCAAACTAATCACTCAGTTGACTTTTTTATCTGAGGGAGTAAAACATTCTCTGGGGCCAGCAAGTGGGGCAAAACTTAATTCTCTGGGGCTGGCAAAAAAAGGGAAACACACGCACACACCTTCAACGTGTCAAGATCTCTCTTTTTTCTACCCTTACCTTTTTCCTTATGTTTTGCTTCTATGTCTTTCCTGATGTCTTCCTTCTAACTAACTTTATTTTTTCCCTTATAACTTACATATCCCAGCAAGATCTTTTAAGCAATGAAAAAATTTCAATGTGGTTAACTCTACTTTTCAAGTAAATGATTACAATGAATACAACTAAAAAAAACTGCATGTTTTATCAATGAGGTCAACTACTACTTTTCAGAATATTTAGAACAGACCATGCAAAAATAAGAAGAGTCACAAGAATAGAATGTTATGAAGTAAAGGGCTATTTTACCCACCTTCACCCTCCTATTCTCTGAGGTCTTAGCAAAAGGCTCTAGGAACTAGGCAAAAGGCCTTTTCAGGGTAAAGATAAACTCTTTTCAGTTTCAACTGTCAGGGGAAAAAAAGGAGGAAGTTAAAGTTTTCAGACAGAAGAGGATTCACACACTTATTCCTTAAATTACCGACTTCTAAAACAAAACAAAGGATGCAGGTGACTTCAAAGATGCCATGTGCCATGAGTTGTCTTTATACATTGTTATATTCAAGGCAGATTTAAATTGTAAATCAGAACAGACAATGCTGAAAAAACTTTTTAAAAAGTTGCAAATATCACCAATTCAATTTTATTCAAACTTCTCAGATTTTAATATGATTGAGCATATGATTAATTTTACAAAACAGCAACTTACCATCAACTTTTCAAGCACATATTTTTTGAAATAAAGCACACTCCTAAAAAATTCTAGAAAACAGAAGGTACTTCATAATACAAAAACCAGCCAGCAATTACTTAGGAGCAGTGATAGAAAGACTGGCTTCAAAAGGACAAAGGAGATCATCCTGGGCCACTCAACATTCCAAATCATAACCATGGATCTCTGTTACACAGATACTCATCATATTACCCACTTACAATGGGCAATGTACTCTAAGTTACACTTGAACAAATGTGGCACACACACAAAAAAAAAGTTGATCGTGGCTAAACATCATTAATTTCCTAAGGACTTTTATGTAAATTTATGGTTCTAACAACCAATGTTCAAAAGACATCATGAGTTTAAAAACTGTGTTATAGTATTAGGCTGTAATTACATACTAACCTCTTGCTGAGCTGAAGGGATTGACACTCATACTACTAACTACATATCACTCTTCAAGTTAGTCATTTCTCCTGAACAATGCTGGATCCCCAGCACCCATATTAAAAAGACAGGCAAGCTTGGGATGCAGAGAAAAGGCAAAGCCCTGGGACTCATTGGCTAGCCAGTCCAGTCAAATAAGTGAACTACAGGTTCAGTGAGAGATGCTAGTTCAAAAACTAAAGAGAAAAGCAACTGTGGTGGTTAGTTTTGTCAACACATTAGAATCACCTGGCAACAACCTTGATGAGGTTCTCTGGTCACGCTGCTCTGTGAGAATCTTAACTATATTAACTAAAGTTAGAAGACCCACACACATATGGATGGCACCAAACCCTGGGCAGAAGAACCCAGAGAGAAGAAAGCAAACTGAATGCACACATGCATGCATGGATTCACTGCTTTCTATACTTAACTATGGGTGTGATGTGACCAGTTCTCTCAGCTCCTAACACTGTAACCTGGATGCTTACGCTACAAAAAGCCCTTTCTCCCTTAAACTGCTTTTGTTGGGGTATGATGTGGGATTCTCCTCTGTATGCTATGAATATGTTTTATTACCATTGGTTAATAAAGAAGCTGTTTTGGCCAATGGCTTAGCAGAGTAAAGCCAGAGGGGAATTAAGAGAGTCAAAGGAGACAGATGCTAGACCCTTACCGGCAGGCCACAGCTTCATAGTGATACACTGATTAATAAAAATAGGTTAATTTAAGATGTAAGAGTTAGTTAATAAGAAGCCTGAGCTAATAGGCCAAACAGTGTTGTAATTAATATAGTTTCTATGTGATTACTCCGATCTGGGCAGTCAGAAAACAAACAAGCAGTCTCTGTTACAGGGGTATTTTATCATAGCAATAAGAAGTGACTGGAAGACAGAAACTGAGGAAGAAAGACATATGCATATCTATATAAATGCACATATGCCACATAATTTTTTAAGTTCAGTTTTTTTAAATGGAAATACTACCACTTCTTTCCATAACTCTCTTGGTTTTGTTTCTATTATATACATTTTTATTAAAATTGTTACTAAACAACTTATTATTTTATTATTAAAATGTGTTTGCTTTTAAAAGAAATCAGAACAAACACAACCATACTTAGTAAGTAGTGTTTGCTTGTAATTCTAGCACCTGGGAGACTACAGCAACAGAACAGAAATAGCAGGAGTAGAAAGGTTTGAGAAGGGATGGAAGAGAGTTATCTGGCAAAGGAGAAAGTAGAAAGAAAGTTAACCAAAACTAAGGGTATAGAAAAAGCCTTACAGAAACCCACTTGTAGAATGTTATTTTAAGATGCATTATATTTGTTTATTCTGTCTGCATAACATTTGTTTAATGATGCAAAGATGTTTTGGAATCTTTTCTGTTACATTTGTTTAACTCTGTGAAGCTGTGTTACTTTGCCTATTTAAAGCACCTGATGAGTCTAATAAAAACTGAACAGCCAATAGCAAGGCAGGAGAAAGGATAGGCAACTGGCAGGCAGAGAGAATAAATAGAAATCTCGGAAAGGGATGAAGGAGCGAGAAAAGAAGGGGCCAGCCACCCAGTCACACTGCCAGACAAGGAATAAGAAGGAAAGAAGAGATCTATGAAATAGATAAAGGTAAAATCCCAGAGGCAAAGGGTAGATGGGATAGTTGAAGTTAAGAAAAGCTGGCTAGAAAGAAGCCAAGCTAAGGCCAGGAGTTTATAAGCAAGAATGAGTCTCCAGGCTGGAGAGATGGCTCACTGGCTGCTCTTCCAGAGCACCTGAGTTCAATTCCCAGCAACCACATGGTGGCTTACAACCATCTGTAATGAGATCTGGCACCCTCTTCTGGCGTGTGGGCATACATGGAGGCAGAATGTTGTATACATAATGAATAAAACTTTAAAAAAATGAGTCTCCTTGTGCATTTATTTGGGAAGTGGGTGGCAGGCCCCCTAAAGGGCAAAGAGCCAAAACTGAAAAACAACTAAACTCACTACTTCATAAGTTGATTAAAATACATAATTCTTATAAAAGAAAGTTTAAAGAAAGGTGTTCTGCATGAGTGGATAGTGCTGCTCCCAGAAGCTGCAGGATATTAAATGAAAATTTCAGTGCTAGACACAGGCACTACCATAAGACTTGTTATCAGGAAAGTCCCATAGGCCCCCAAAACACTACGAACTATTGTCACTGATCTTGGTTGCCCACCACAACTAAGTGGTAAGACCTTTATATTGAAGCTATAACACTCCGGTTGCAGGCATAGAGAAACTGACCTGAAAACTGTTACTTCCACTGGCACAGCAGTGGTATGAACATTATTATAGGGTAACTAATCACTTTCTGGTTTGATTTGAAGTACACTCCACAGGAGGAAATGTCTGCCTGCTACAATTAACATGTTCAAAAGCCCAAGGCTGGGGTGGTAATAGGCCCTAGGGGTTAATCTCTGCATTTATTTCACTAAATGAACATACCATAAACTGTCTTCTAAATAATTTTGTGTTTCTAGCCATAGGTTAGTGCTGCTGTCAGCACTAGTCAAAGAAGCTTTACTTTTGTGTTTGTGCTGGGCAGTGGTTAGTGAAGAGATTCATAACTGGTCAGATGCTGAAAATAAATGACTAGCGTAAGTGACTCAGTTATAAATGGGATCTCTACAACGTCCCTTCCTCCAAGGCTCAAGACACATAGAAGAGGAGGTGGAAAAAATGTAAGACCCAGAGAATGAAGAGCAGTGAGGTGACAACTTGCCTTTAGGATACAACATAGCCAACTTACAGGATGAATTCACAGCAACTGATCAAGCCAGGGAAAATCCCAGCACAGATGAGGGAAAATGACCTTACCACTAGCTGAGAAGCTACTGGCAATAATGGCTGTTAGGGAAGGGGGATTCATTTTCCTTCAAATTTATAAAAACTAGTAAGTTGCCCTCAAGCTAATAAATAACCCACACACCTATGAACATGAAAGCAACCCTCACTAAATTCAGTGGGTATTAAAAAAGAATTAAAACATGAATAAACTCAAAGGAAATGAGCATAAATAGAAGAATAAAATGAAGAAGTCGGGATCTATATACATATATATAGATATAGAAAGAGAGAGATGCCAAAGAAAACCCAAACTAAAATGATGCTGTAAATGAGCCAAATAAGGAACCTAGTCTATTTGGATACACACCTTCCTAGGCCGGGAGGGAGGGGGGAGGACCTTGGACTTCCCACAGGGCAGGGCACCATGCCATCTTTTAAGGAAGCAGGGGGAGGGAGGAGAGGTGGGGGGGAGCGGGAGGAGACTGGGAGAAGGGGAGGAAATGTAAAAATTTTATTTATTTATTTATTTTTGAATGGAAAAAATAAAAGAATATGAAAAAAAAAACCTCAGTGTAAAGTTTCACAGAAGAATGGATCACGTGGAAAACAAAGAATCAGAGAAGGGAAGACAAGCGAGAGGAACTGAATCACTCAGTAAAGACCATCGGTATATTAAAACAGAAATAGGAACACAAAACTGGGAGATATCTAGAACAGCATGACAAGATCTACACTTTGAATTATGGACACAGGAGGCAAAGATCACCATAGCAAAGGCACAGAGAATATTTTCTAAAGAATCATAGAAGGAAATTTCCCAAACCTAAGGAAAGAGATGCCCAATCAGATAAAAGAGGCCAACAAAACTCCAATAAATAGGAACAAAAATGAAACTGTCCAGGACATAGTATACTTAAGACATTTAAAACACGGAATAAAGAAAAGGTATTAAAAGCTTCAAGAAAGAAAAGTCATTTATAAAAGTAGACCAATCAAAATAGCACCTGATTATTCAACACCATGGAAAGATGTATTCCAGATTCTGAACAACTGCCAACCCAAAATATTATACCCAAAAAAACTATCTATTTAATTAAAGAAGAAATAAAAAAATTGTTCATGATGAAAAAAGAAATTTATTACAATTAAGGCACCTTTCCAGGAGATACAGGAAGGAATATTTCAGTCTGAAAACAAGGATAAACACAGCAAGAAGTCACAGGAAATAATAAACGGTGCCAGAAGAGTTAATCAAAAGAGGTCTAAGAAAATGCCACTTAAAACAAAACAATGACAGAAATTAATATACATTAATCAATAATAGCTCTTAATGTTAATGGTTTCAATTCCCCCAAAGAGATACAGACTAGAAGATTTCTTTTTGCTGCATCCCAGAAACACACATTATGTCAAAACTGGAAACCCTCTTAGGGTAAAAGGATGGAAGGAGGTATTTCAAGCAAAAAGAACTAGAAAACAAGCAGGTATAAATATCTTTTTCAGTATCTGAAAAAAGAGAGAGCAAACCTAATTATTCACGAGAGAGAGAGAGAGAGAGAGAGAGAGAGAGAGAGTGTGTGTGTGTGTCAGTCACTTCTTACTCATGAGAGGAACAATGCATCAAGAGGATATTACAATTCTAAACACATATGAACCAAACAGAGGAGCATCCAATTTCATAAAAGAAATATTATTGGATCTAAAGTCATATATTAACCTCAACACAATAATAATGGATAACTTCAATTACTCATTCTTACCAATAAACAAAAATCATGAGAAAATAAGTTAAACAAGAAACATAAAAGTTAAATAGCATAAATCAAGTAGACTTAACAAAAATCTACAGACCATTCTACCCAATACACACCATTCTCAGAAACCCATAAAATTTCTCCAAAATCAACCACATATTAGGACAGAAATCAAGTCTCAACAACCAGGAAAATTGAAAAACCATCCTGTTCTCTATCAGACCACAATGAAATAAAGCTGTATATCAATAACAAAACTACAGAAAGTATACAATTCATTGTCTTAGTATTCTATTCTGACAAAGAGCAGCATGACTACAACTCTGATAAAAGAAAGCATGGAATTGGGGTTTTCTTTTAATTTCAGAGGTATAGTTAGTTCACTATCATCATGGCAGGGAGCATGAAGGCACACAGGCAGACAAGGTGCTGGAGAAGTAGCTAAGAATTCTACAGCCAGATCCACTGAGAGCAGGAAAACAGACCCTGGGTTGTACCAGGCTTTTAGTTTTAGGCCACCAACCAGCTCCCAAATCATGACATACAGACTTATTAGTTTTGAAGCCAAAATCAAAAATATTCTAGTCAGAATACTAGATTAACTTGACACCTGTATTTTCAATAACCTGACCTTAATATAACTTTATTCCTAAGAAGCTTGTCTACAGGGAAGTAATGTCCTGATATACCAAATCAAATAATTTCATCTGTTTGACAGTTGTATTTCTCACTGGAATAAACTGAAAACAGCACTAAGATTCACATAGGTCAGATACTAACTAATCAGTTCCAAGAACATGAATGTCAACTCATGAGAAGGGCTCACTTCCAAAGGATCCAGAACATAAAGAAACTAAAGGTGTAAAATCAAATACCAGACACTGAACAGGGATGACTCAACCAAAGGAAGGTCACTCACTTACATCAACTGGCAGTCACATATCACTTTGTATAGCCTTGCAACAACTGCCACTAATAGTAACACAACAATGTATGGCATATACATTTGTGACTTCATTCTCTTGTACATGCAATATTTGCTCTCTCCGGAATGCTCTCCACCTACTTTTCTCAATCTGTAGGTCCCCTCAACCTCCTCCTTTAAGATTACAGTTTGAATGTCAATTACTCTGTCCTATCTTTTCAAAATCATTCAGGTAAAATTAATCATATCCTGAGTGCTGCCATAGCTATTTGTGTACATCTCCCTCTACAAGTACTCTGAATCAGAGTGGTGAATCTCATCTGGCTCCTCCCATAAACTCTTACTAGCCACCTAGCCTTTTTACTCACCTATCAAAGCATGCTGCATTTGCTCTACATACTCGCATGAATGAGGAGAAGATATAGAGCTGGCTAGGGTAAAGAAACCAAAGTGGAATAATTCAATAAATGGCAAAAAACACTCTGAATTAAGAAAATATGTTTAGAAAAAGCCTATGTGAGAAAGAAACAAGATCAAAAGCAACAAGCTCACTGGGGAAAGTATTGAGAGTCCTAAGAAGGTAGGAAAGGCAAAAGGAAACCACAGTCAGTTAGTAGAAGAGTTACATAAAAATTTGATAAGAGACAGTATATGATTGTAAAATAACCAGAGCTAACATGTTTGAGTCTGCACTTCAATTCCCTTATCTATAAAATGTCCTTACTGATACAGCAGCATCTGTCTCACACAGTAGTTTCAGGCATTAAATGGTATCGAAAACAAGTGACATCGACACTGTAGTGATCTACGGTTTCTACTTCCATCATTGGTCTTATTACCATGAATCTAGACATGTCAAGTGAATTAAAGAAGAATTGAATCTGAAGGGTTTTTAAACACAATATTCACTTGTACATATTCACAGTACAGTCTCATAATCATCTTACTTGGTCTTTGGTAATGGCTCTCTGCTTAACCAAGCAAGGCACTTCTAGTAAGACACTTCTCCCAAAACCTATTTCCTGACCTGAAAAGTGGAATAATAAACTGAATTCTTCCTATTTGATAAATATATTGTACTGATTATTTTATATAGAAAAATTGAAAGTATTTCACAAAAAATTTGAGGAAGCAAAAGAAATAAAGAACATAGGAGAAATTATAGAAGCATTTCCATAAAAAAGATTAAAGGACATTATGGTCTGGAGAGATGGTTCAGCAGTTCTGAGTAGTAGTTGTTCTTATAGAGGACTCGGGTTCTATGCCTAGCACCCAAAGGGCAGCTAACAACCATAACTCCACTCCCAGCAGATTCGACTTTCTCTTCTGGCCTCTGCATACATGTGGTACATGAACATTCATGCAGGCAAAACAACCATACATATATACCTAAAAATTAAAAAAGTTCAAGGACATTAATAACAATAAAGATACAATATTTAAGAAATTAAATAAAAGAGCATGAAGGTGTAGTGATCTTCTTTAATGCAAGCCCCAGATTCAAAAGATGAGATTATCTGGAATGGAAAGAAATCTCTCTAAAACGAAGGAAAGTACAAACTAGAGTCTGGATTACATGCAAGGATATGAAATTAAGTTCTGAGAATGGCTAGCAATATCCATCAGTTTGAGAGTTTAAAATTTTGATGATTTGTCTGATTCAAAATCAAAGTAAAAACTAAATTTCTAAGATTCAAAATGCATGAAATGCCTAACAAAGCAAAAACCCCCTTCCAAATACCTAAGAGACAGGTATTACAGGAAAACGAGTGTGCGGTAGAGTTCAAAGCAACAACCTGATGGAATAATGCTAGCGTAACTGAAAAGCCAAGATCTTGTGGCATTCGTATGTCAAGGAGACTGAGACTGAGAAGAAGAAAACAGACAAACTCTCTGTTTGCCTAGAATGCGGTCACCAGTAGTAGCCTTCAAGAGCATGGCTTCAGTACAAAGGCAGACCACTGTCAGATTTCGAGGACTTAATCATGAGTCTATGATCCTCACAAAAAGCAGCTGACACTAAACCAGGGGTGAAATCCACAGATAAGAGGAAAATACACTTTATAACTGAAGGACAAGCTTTATTTCAAGGAAAGCTTCTTAGGATTTTTAACCCTTCCACTGGAAAAGGGGGGATTCTGGGTTTTCAGAATCTCCCAAGAGAACCATAATAAATAGTAAAATAAATAGAAGTTAACTCTTCTACAGCTGAGAAAGGGATGGAGACCATAGCAAGAGACACAAGTTAACAACAGTGAGCTAAACTTTTTATTATTACAGTTAATTCACATGAACTAAATAAGATGTCTGAGTAACTTATTTCTACTATTAAAGCAATATGAATAGGGCATGTGCACCTTCAAAAACAATTGGTGAACCCTAGATCTCTAAATGGTGATATTTGTATGGGAAACTTCTGAGAAGTATGAGATCCTACCGCATTTTTAAAAGAAGCCCAACAAACCTTGCTTCCTACCTGCTATTTGCTATCTGAGAGGGTAAGAAGGCAGTCACAAACCACAGACTGTCCTGCTTCTTGAGTTGGGCTTTCAAGGCTACAGAACAGTGAGAAATATGTATCATTTGGACAAGTGGCCAAGTAATAGTGTATCTGTATACAGCAGCCTGAATTAGTCAAGACTAATAGGCAAGTCATGGAAACTTTTGTGTCAGTTAATGAATTCTATATTACTATAAAGAGTAGGAAAAAAAAAAAGAAAACCTTGTATTCCTTTCTAATACACCCAAATTCTAATTTCTTAATTCTTGTGTACATCCAGATACGACAATGTTCTAGTTCTGTTTCTCTTGTGAAAGACAGCAGGTCCAAAAGTAAATTCAGGACCATCATGAAGCAAAATACTCGAAGCAAGAGAATGAAGAAAAAACGATGCAGAAATGCTATCTATTGGTTTGTTCCCAGGCTTTCCTCCTAAGGCTCAAATTCAGTTACCTTTCTTATATTGTCCAGGGCCATCTACATAGGGATGGTACTGTACATAGTGGACTGGACCCTCCTGCATCATTAGCAATCAAGAAAACACATCACAAACATGCTCATAGGTCAGTCTGATAAAAGTAAGTCTTCTACTAAGGTTCGCTCTTCCCAGGTGTGTCAAGTTGACAACCAAGACTGAGTGTCAGACAGACTATATAATATTCAAGGGACACTTATCTGAGTATTCATATTACTTTCTTCTTTGGGGGTCTTGTTTAGTTGGCCTGACAGGTTGTCTTTTGTTGAGAGGGAGCTAATTTCAAATTAGCTATATGTTCAAGTTTGGCCTCCACCTCCAAAGTGTTGGGATTACAGGCTTGTGCGACCACATGTAGCTAGTTACTTTTAACTAAACTTAAATCCCTAAAAGAAGAATTTTTAAAAAATGATAATTCTAAAACATAAAATAAAGAAACAGTAAAAATTTCTTTAGTATTCTTAAGGTTTCTAGGAACCAGCTTGATTGAGGTATATCTACAAAAGAAAAAAGAAAAAGCAAGGTTCTGTTTGTTCATAAATCACTGGGACTTTCACCCTCACTTCACAAGTGTGAGTCATATAGACATGTTTTTATTACTTTGACATTGTAAAATGTACCATATTAATAAATATACACAGTATAAACCAAAGGTGTCTTTAAATCAAGGTGTAGCCGTCTTAGCCTTCAAACCAATGGTCAAAAACACCAATGGCTCATTTTTTATTCCCAAGCAATAGAATTACAAAAAACAAGATAACCAACGAAAATATACTGTGGGTAAATAAAAGAAAATCCAAACTTCCTTGATTTTGAAAATGTCCAGTAAGAAAAAACATTATATCAAGAGGAAGTTATGGACCCTGCTTTCTTTTAGTCCAGTCTGATCCACAGAAGAACCATTTAATTATGAAGCTACTTAATTTCTTCATTTAGTAAAGAGAAATCTCACCAACCTACACCACTTCCAAACCAGTTACAATAAAATAAAACATTATATGTAAAAACTAAAATTACTCATAAAACTCTGAAACTATATAGAGCATAAGCTTCATAAGTACAAGAAAAGTCCAATATTTGTTTTATAGAACAAATAGATGTTTTTGTTGTTGTATCTTGAATGAGAAGGGCATGTAACCCACACCTGTCCTTGAACTCATAATCCTCCTGCCTCTACTTCTCAAGTGTGAGGATTACAGGTATATGCCGTCATATAGGTCATGGATGAATATTTTACTTAAACTATATTCTATCTTTAAAAGTAACATATTTAAATATTATAATACCAGTTTTATTATTTCAATAATGGTTAGTACTTTAATGGATATACTTGTAAATATCATTAAAGCCAAATATTTGCCATCTACTTGGTTAGCACTCCTATTTTTCTCTAAAGTAGTCTACACAAGAAAAATAACAGCAGTTAAATTCAAATCTGATAAAACATACTTATCAATTTAAATATCTAGTAGGAAATAGGGGTTAAATAAGTAGAAGATTACTATTATTTATGTATTTATTTTGTCAGACTTCACTTTCTCTAAGATTGTATTACATATTTTCTTATATCTAAAATCACTCTGCATTATACAAATCTAATTCTTATTGTTGCCAAGTGAAACTTCCAACTATATATATTTTTCCTTTGAATACATAAACGTTCTAACTTAATTTTCACAGAATGATTGAGAGTGAAGTTTTTCTTTTCAGTTTCAAGAGGTAGTTCTGATTACTGTACACAAAGTAATTTCATGGAAAACCTGTTAAACAACCTCTTTACTATCAAACACAATACTAGTCACTGACATTTGAAAATCATCTGAAGTGTGACTATTTCTTTATATTATAGAATCAAATATATAACCCGTGTTACTTTCTTAATAGCTATTACCTAAATATCAAGAACTTGGCTTACTGATATCATTTTATCAACTTACAAGAGAGTTCACTTACCATTTAGGGATGTGACAGTAAAGAACAGCAACTCATAACCCAGACCCAGGAAGACGAACACAATATGTGCTTACTCATAAGTGAATATTAGACGTAAAGCAAAGTATAGTTCATGACCCCAAAGAAGCTAGGTAAGAAGGAGAACCCTAAGAGAGACATACATGGAGCCCCTGGGAAGGGGAAAGAGACAAGATCTCCTAAGAAAATGAGGGGCGTGAGGGTGAGGGGAGAAGAGTAGGTGGAAGGGGGGAGGAGGGGAGAAAAGGAGGGAGGAGAAGAACATGAGGGAACAGGAGGGTCAAGATGGGGGAGGGACAGACAGGGAGAGCAAGAAAAGAGATATCTTGAAAAAGGGAGTCATTATGGGGCAAGCATGAAACCTGGCACTAGGGAAATTCCCAGGAATCCACAAGGATGACCCCAGTTAAGACCCTAAGCAATAGTGGAGAGGGTGCCCAAACTGGCCTTGCCCTGTAATCAGATTGATGACTACCTTAATTGTCATCATAGAATCTTTATTTAGCAACTGATGGAGGCAGATACAGAGATCCAAAGTAAAGCACTGAGCTGAGCTCCCAAAGTTCAGTCAAAAGAAACGAGGAGAGGCAGGCAATATGAGCAAAGGGGTCATCAAGACCATGAAATAGCCACTGAAACAGCTGACCTGAGATAATGGGAACTCACTGACACCAGAATGACAGCAGGGGAACCAACATAGGACCAAACTAGGCCCTCTGAATGTGGGTGACAATTTTATGGCTAGGGCAGACTGTGGGACCACTGGCAATGGGACCAGGATTCATCCCTACTGCCTGAACTGTCTTTTTGGAGCCCATTCTCTCTGGAAGGATACCTTGCTCAGACTAGCTATAGTCGGGAGGGCCTTGGACCTTACCCTCTCTGTGGAGGGGGGGAGGAGGAGGGAGCAGGAGGAGGGGAGGGAGTGAGAACTAGGATGGACTGAAAAGTAAAATTTCAATTAAATCTTAAAAAAAAAAAAAGGACAGCAACTCAGAGATTCCTGTGAGAGCATTCCCAGAAAGGATTAAATGAAGTGGAGACCCACCCTGAATGTGAAGGTACTATCCTACCTCAAGGGGTTTTAAAAAACAAAAGAAAAAAGAAGGCCAGGCTGAGCACTCAAAGGTCTCTCCTCGCCTTTCTGATTAGCCACAAACTGAACAGCTCTAGTCAGACCTAAGCTCTCACTGCTGCAATGTCCTACTTACCCAAGCATATGGAAACAAAAAATCATGAGCCAAACCTCCTGAAACCATGAGCCAAAATAAGTAATTCTTTGCTTTAATTACTTCTCGGGTATTCTTGTCATAGCAATTTAGAAGAAACTAAAACAGGAATAAAACAGTTGAAAATGAAAGAAAATAGTAGTCAACAAATGTATCGTAGGCACATACTCTAATGCAAACCTGTAAGGTTAAAAATAGCGACATAAACTAATATTAGTAATAACTACATTAGTGGCATACTGATATGCTACTTACCATAACCTAAATGAACACAAAGTCCATCAGAACTTTTACAATACTTAAAAGTTAAGCAGCACTCAAAGTAACATTTTTAATACACATATTACTTCCTATACACATAGCTAAATTGACATTTTCACGATTGCCTCTCCAAACTGTCATCTTTTAAGATAACAAAGTAGCCAGTCCAGTATGTCCTCTAGCCTCTTTAATTTAGAAAACTTAAGCAGAGACAGATTTGGTCTCAATATTCACCCAACCACACTCTAGTGGCTAGAAAATCAAAGTGTACTTGCAACTTAGGATCTGCATGTTACCTGTTTCATAAACAGAAATACTCCTAAAAGACAAGAAGGAAAGGAACAAAAAAAAAGAAAAAGAAAGAAGCAAAACAAAAAGATCTAGCAATAATGGTGGACTAAGAAATGACTCCTGTGGGACCAGAAACAAAAGCCAAAGTTCCCCATTCCACAGCTCCCAGACTAACACAAAAGAGCCCAGGTCAGAGGACTGAGCTGGATGCAACTTCCTTAATATACAGACTGAAAAGCGTGATTCTAAGACTTGATCTACTCCTCTGATCCCTCAGCGTTTCCATAAGCTGTCACTTCTTAATAAATCCCCTATTGCTTAAATCAGCACTCATGTTTGTACTGTCTACCTCTGAGAATTTTTTGCTAAATACAAGCAAGTGCACAAAAATAGGAAATTAATATTCAAATACCAAAGACTGAGAAACATACAAATATAGCATATCTAATATGAACATACCTAATACCATTGAGCTTATACACTTATAAATGGTTAAAATCACATCTTGTATATATTTTATCATAATAAAAATATAATTTTTATAAGCACACCAGAAAGTTTGTAAGCATAAGACTTCAGGATCACAAACTTAAATTAACCTTGCTCCTTTCCCAACAGTTCGAAGCAAGTCAGTCACTCACTTTCTTGGTTTACTAATATAAATTTTAAAAGATAAGTCAGGAATAACACAAACTGTCCTGGTTGGTTTTGTGTCAACCTGACACCTGCCAAAGTTAACTGAGAAGAGGGAGCCTCAATAGAGAATATGCCTAAATCCAATTGGCCTATAGGAAGTCTGTGGGGGCATTTTCTTAATTAAGGATTGATGTGAAAGGCCCAGTTCACTGTAGTCAATGCCAACTCTAGGCAGGTGATCCTGGATGGTATAAGAAATTTGAGCAAGTCTTGGGGAGTAATTCTGTAAGTAGCATTCTGCCATGGATTCTGCTTCAGTTCCTGACTCCAAGTTCCTTAGAGATAGACGATAAATTGCAAGCTGAACTAAACCCTTTTCTTCAACACATCGCTTTGGATTGTGGTGTTTTATTACAATAAAGGAAGCAAACTAAGACAAAGATACGAAACGCTATAATGTGAAGGGGAAGAGATAAGGTAATAGTGGTTGCGAAAGTCACAATATGCTACTATGGAGCAGTGCTTTGTATATGTTCCTATTTAACCCTTACAACAGGCCTTCAAAGATGGTACTACCCAAGTTTCAGTGAGAAGAAAATTGAGGAAGGAAAGCTAAACAATTTGTACAAGAGACTTTAACTTGTGATTGCTAAAATAATGACAGGTAGAGATCTGTTTAACTCCCAAGCCCTGGTTTCTTCCATAGTACATTTCTCTTTCTGAGTGCCATAACTACAGTGCTAAGCAGGCAAGGTCTAACGAAATTATCCACTGGGATGCAATTAACACATCCAGGAAAGCAACTCCTGAAAGGTGTCACCTAAACCATTAACACTGTATGCCCTGTAAAGTATGATGCAAAAACACAAAATAACTACATGATGATAATTATAACAACATTCAACTACTATCGACCAAGTGCCCTTTACATTTAAGTTTTTCATAGATATTATTTTAACGCTGAACACTCCAATAAGAAGTCATAACAGGTATTGTCTTCATTTTAACAATGGAAGAAAATGAGACACATATAATTACATCAAGGATTCATGCTCACATACAGTTCAGAGACAGAAATTGAACCCAAGTTTCAAAGTGTCCAGGAAACACATTTTACAATTCCTTCTATACAGGTGCTTACACTTTGTGCAGGTACACACAAAATATATTAGGGACTTTACTTTGTTTATTCAGAGAACACCACAAAGGTTACATAACTTCATCAGTCTAATGAAGAGGTCATTGTATCTTCCCAGAAGAGAGAAAGGGTCAGACAACCTCCTTCTTTCTCAACACAACTCTAGTCTATCCCACTTCTTCCTTTAATGTTCTCACAGGAACACAAGTACTTAAAAATAACCAAAACAAACATTATGGTTTGTTCCAACAACCACAGTACAACTAAAAATTCTGTGTGTGTGTCTGTGTGTATGTGTCTATGTGTGACATTTTATCCATAAAGAAACCCTGTCTCAAAAAGCCAAAAATTAAAAATAAAAGAACTAGAGGTTAAAATAAAGCCACATAAAGATGAAAAATACGCAGAGAGTCTGGATACTGTATGTTATTATGTTATGTCTGAATTGTTTGGATGCTGAGGAAGGAGCAACAGATGCTAAAAGATATTTGTTTATGAATGCTACTGAATTAATTCAAGATAGGTATTTTGAAAATACCTATCAATTTCAAAATTAAAGTCAAAAGGTAAGTTACTTTGGAGAAGAGGTTTTGGTTTTGCTTCCACAGGAAATGAGAGGAATGAATTTATTCTGAGTTAAGAAAAATCAGGTTTGATCAAGGAAGACCACCTGAGAAATCTCCGGTAGAAACAGATGGCCCAGATGTCTGAGTTCCACATCCAGAACAGATTCAAGACTGCTCTCTGAGATGATCAAGCCTCACAGGATACTCCAGTCATGACTTGATCATAATTTTCTTTAGGTCCCCATAAGATTATCAGCACCCCCAACCAGAAGGAAGTAGCCTGGAAAACTACGCCCACATTCCCAAAATATGGAATATGGATATTTTCTTTTGTTTAGAATGTTGGTTACAAGTTTTTATGGATAATGGTCAGGAGAAAAGCTAAACAAAGGATATTAGATTCAGAGTTCTTGTTCCTTAAAAAGGGGGGTAGGGAAGTACTGTGGGACAATGGTTTGTACCCTGTCAATTATATTTTAATAAAACGATGATTGGCCAGTAGCCAGGCAGGAAGTGTAGGCAGGACAACTAGACAGGAAGTAGAGGGGGGTCAATGAGAACAGGAGAATTCTGGGAAGAAAGAAGTCCTAGTGAGCAGTCATGACCCAGCCACAGAGGAAGCAAGATGTGACTACCTCGCCAAAAAAGGTACCAAGCCACATTGCTAACATAGAAAAGAATAATGAGCTAATATAAGTTATAAGAGTTAATAAGAAGTCTAAGCTACTAGGCCAATCAGCGTTTTATTAAAATACAATTGACAGGGTACAAACCATTGTCCCACAGCAACATCAGGCATGGAGATGCAGATTCTGAAGTTTGCCCAGGTGGTTTTGGTCTTGCTTTGGTCCAGTATTTCTCCGCTATGCTCCCTTCCCTGTGTTTTGAAATGGTAATGTATATCCTGTGACATTATATGTTAGAAGTATGTGATCTGCTTTTTTATTTTGATTTTGATTTTTAGACGTGATTACAGTTAAGAAATTGCATGAATCTCAAAAGAGACTTGGAACTTTGGATTTTAAAACATTGTTGAGACTGTGATAGACTATGGGGATTTTTGAAGTTTGACAAAATGCATTTTGCCAGATGATATTGTTACAAAGTTATGGGGGCTAGGGAGTGAAATGTGGTATTTTGAATGTAACTGACCATCATACTGTCATAAGGAGTGTCACTGTTAGAAGGTGTGGCTTTACTGGAGTGTGTGTGGCCTCGTTGAAGGACATGTGCCACTGTGAGTGCCGACTGTGTGATTCCTATGCTCAGGATGTCTCCTAGTGTCTCAGTCCAATTCCTGCTGCCTGCAAGACATAGGGCTCCCAGCTCCTTCTCCAGCACTGTCTGCCTGTGTGCCTTCATACTTCCAGCCATGATGATAGTGGACTGAACCTCTGAGACTATAAGTGAGCCGCCCCAATTAAATGTTTTCCTTTATAATAAAAAAAAAGTTGTTGTGGTCATGGTGTCTCTTCACAGCAACAGAAACCCTAACACACAACCTAAGACAGCACTTACCCAATGGTGGAGTAACTATTCTCTTTTATTTATTAACAAAGAGGGTTATTTAGCATCTTTATAACAGAACCCTGCCCAAACATGAAAATTGTAGCTTGCAGGCTTAAAATGTGTTCCCAAACTATGAGTACATAGAAAATTCAGTCTCATAAAGCAAAAATACAACCATTTGCCATTATATCCTAGCAAAGACAACAGTTTTATACACTGAAGCCTTCCATGGGTAGGGAACAGATAGTCAAGTCTGTGTTTGCTTTAATTCAATTAACATCAGAACATTTAAGATCTAGAAAACACATCTGAAAAATAAGTAATAAGGACTAGTGTAGAGACTGAGTGGGTAAAGATATTAGCTGCCAACCATGAGTTCAGTCTCTAAACTGACACAGTAGAGTGAGAGAACCAACTCCCACAAGTTGTCCTCTGACCTCTACTCATTACACACAACACATAAATAAAATGAAAAAATAGAAATTAAAATTAAATAATAGAAAAAGGAACCATAAAAAAGAAACTAATAAATTTGACACTGAAACTTAAAACCTCTGCCCAAAATACTTCATAAACAAGATGTAAAAAACAGTAAACAGAGTAGAAAATGTATTTAAACTATGTATAATAATGAGAGCAGACACTATGAGAAATATCTATAATTAACTTAAGAAGGTAATCCATAAATAAAAAATAGGAAAAAGATATGAACAAGTAAATCAAAGTAGAAAACCTTATAATTCAGAGAAGAAAACCTTAGATGACCAACCAATAAATACATTAAAAGATGTTCAATGTCAACAATGAGAAAACAATGCAGATTAAGCAACTTTCTAAGATAAACACCAATTATACTGCCTGTGTAATGGTGAAACAAGAATTTTATTATGAAATTTTCTAGGAGAGAATAATTTTTGCTGAACAATTTGGCAATACATGCTAAAATCAGCTATTCCTTTCAGCATAACCCAGGAATTCATCTAATTACATATCACAAGAACTATAAAAGCCTACAAGGTGTACAAAATATTTATAGAACATTATTCAGAGCAGCACTGTTATAATGGAAAAACTAAAAACCTACTTTCAGTCGCAGACTGATCATAGTGTTCAGTACTTAAGTGTAATAAACTCTACCTGGAGTGGTGGTATGAGCCTACAATCCTGGCATTTAGGAGGTAGAGGCAGGAGAATTAGGAACTGAAACCACACTCAGCTCACATATGGAGTTCAAGGCCAGCCAGGGCTAGCTGAGGCTCTGTATCAAAGGTTAAATAAATAAACTCTACAAATGCACCCAATTCTAAGCAGTAATGTGATGAGCTGAATTATGTTCACACTCCCAATTTTTATGTAGAAGTCCTAACCACATATACCACAGAATTTTACTGGACTTGGCTTTCACAGAAGTATGCTCAAATTCAATATGACTGGTATACTTATATGAAGGGAGTTATGGACACACATATAGGAGGATGCTGTCATAATTAACTGAACTCAGGAATCAGTGACCTAACCACCACACCTCCATTTTGGCTTATATAACAATAGACTCTTGCAGGAAATTGTCATCAACTACAAGTACTTCCAAAAGTATAATTTTTTACAATGTATTTTAGTGTATAGAAAATACTGAATAGTATAATGAAGAAAAACGCCACAGATTTGAGAAGACGAAACATACTTCATCTGTAATACAAGCACTTAGTCTCTATATATTTGCCTACCAGTTTAGGCCAGTTGACTTTTTATTGCTACTTTGATTTTAAATAAATTTAATTTTTCCATGTGGTACAAATACACAATGGAATATTATTCAGCTCTCTCAAAAAAAAACAGTATCATAAAATTAGGCTAAATGGATGGAACTGAACAAAATTATACTGAGTGGTATACCCAGACTCAGAAAAACACACATTCTCTTTTAAGCTATAAAATGAAATAATCCATTCCTTGCTTTTGTCAGGAATTTTGTCATAGCATTATATAAAGTAACCAGTATCAAAAGTATCAAGAAGTAGAGCTGTCTCTGTAATAATCCACACATGCGCACACACACACCCCACAAGCAGGTAGGCAAGAAACAAGGCAAGAAGAAAGGGAGAGAGAAGGAAGGAAAGGAGAAGGGAGGAATGGAAAGATGGGGGAAAGTTCTATGGAGAACCTAGCTTGGAGGCTGTTTACGTCTCATTCTGACAAAGAATCTGGCTATATTCTTTCTAAGATTAAAAACTACATGAAGCTTCCTTCTCCGCCCCTATTCCCTGAGGACCCCCCCCCATTCCTCCCTCACCCATTCCTTTGTGTCAGCCTCCAATATCCAGAGATACTCCATACCTGGGAACCTGCTGGTCACAAACATCTTGGAATCAGGCAGGCAATCTTCATGCTCCTTCAGGTCCTCCATTCCCAGTTCCCTAGACTCATCCTTAGTCCTGGAGAAGACTACCCACAGTGATAGTGGCTGACTTCAATATCCCACTCTTGCCTATAAAGAGGTGATCAGACAAAAACAAAGAAATGCTAGAGCTAACTGGTCACAAACCAAGTAAAAAGTATTTACTTTTTACTAAAAAAGTATTTACAGATATTTTCCAAGACATAAAAGAATATACCTTCTCTGCAGTTCATGCCATTTTCTACAAAACTGACTACATACTTGGACACAAAGCAAATCCCCACTGATACAAAAAAAAGTAACACTCTGCAGTCTCTCTGACCATCACATATTAAAGCTGGACATCATAAACAACAGAAAGCTTAGAAACTCATGTAAACTAAACTTAGTACTTAATGAAAAATGGGTGAACACAAATATTAAGAAAGTAATCGAAAACCTTCTAAAACTGAATGAAAATGAACATACAGCATACCCAAACTTATGGGACACAATGAAGGCAGTTCTAACATAGCACTAAGTGCATACATCAAAAATGAGAGATATCTCATATCAGTAAATTAACAACTCATATGAAAGCTCTAGAACAAAAAGAAGAAATAATAACCCAAAGGGGGAAAGGGCAAGAAATAACCAAGATTAGGACTGAAATCAATAAAATATAAAAAGGGAAATAAGAAAAAAGGAAAAAAATAAATAAATGAGACAAAGAATGGGTTCTCAAACGTGATTGATCAAATAAAGAAAAAAATCTCAATCAAATGATTCCTAATAATAGCCTGCTATACTCATATGTCAGCAGAAAGGTTTTCTCTGGTGGCAGACTCAAGTGAGCAGAGACCCACAGCCAGACATTAGGCTATACAGATTCTAAATTGGGTCCCTTCCCTCAGACTGAGAAACCACACAGAAAAGGGTAAGAAATATTGTAGTAATCAAAGGGTTGGATGACACTAGAACATGACCCACTGAACCAACTAAGCAGGCTCACATGGTCTCACGGAGACTGAAGCAGCAAGCACAGGGCACGTGTGGGTCAGCATCAGGTCTTTTGGGTTTAGTTGTGGCTGCAAGCTTGGGAGCAGGTATGTCTCTGACTCTTTTGCCTGCTCTGCTCTTGAGACTCTTTGCCTCCTATTTAACAGCCTTGTCCAGTCTCAATATGAGGGCTTTTGCCTTGTCTATTGTATCCTATTTTGTCATGTTTGGTTGTTGTCTCTTGGAAGCTTGCTCTTTTCTGAAAGGGGAGTATATCTGGAGGGAAGGGGACATGGGGGGAAGCTGGGACGAGTGGAGGGTGGGCCAACTGTAAAAAGTGAAAATAAAACACTTTAAAAAAAAAAGTTGGTTCTTTGAGAAAATTAGTTAAGACTGACAACTCCTTAAACAAACTATCTAAAAAGTCAAGAAAGAAGATCCAAATTAAGAAATTTAGTGAAGAAAAAGAGGGGCACAACAATAAACACAGAGGAAATCAAGAGAATCATAAGGACATACTTTAAAAGCCTGTGCTCTACCTATTTGGAAAATCTAAACAAAATGAGTAATTTTCTCAAGGTATTGCCAAACTTAAATCAAAATCAGATAAGCAATTTAACAAACCTATAAGAGCTAGTGAAATAGAAGCTGTTATTAAAGTCTACCAACCAAAAAAAGCCCAAAGCCAGATAGTTTTAGCTCAAAATTCTACCAAATTTTCAAAGAAGAATTAATGCCAATACTCCTCAAATTATTCTACAAAATAGAAACAGAAGGAACACTGTTCATTTCGTTCTACAAGGCCACAGTTACCCTGGTACCTAAACCACAAAGACCCAACAAAGAGAACTACAAACTAATTTTCATTAGGAATATAGGTGCAAAAAAAATCTCAATAAAATAATTGCAAACTGAATTCAAGAACACATCAAAAAGATCGGCCATCATGATCAGGCAGCCTTCATCTCAGAGATGCAACATGGTTCAAATTACATGAATCAATAAATATAATATACCATTTGAACAGACTGAAAGACAAAAACCACATGATAATCTCATTCATTACAGAAAAGTCCTTTGACACAACCCCAAACCCCCTCATGATAAAATTCCTGGAGAGACAAGGAATATAAGGGACATACTTCAACATAATTAAGGCAATTTACAGCAAGCCCACAGTCAACATTAACCTCAACAGAGAAAAACTCAAAGCATTCCCTCTAAAATCAGTAACAAGACAAGGATATCCACTCTACATACCTATTCAATATAGTACTTGAAGTCTTAGCTAGAGCAATAAGAAAACTGAAGGAGACCAATAGGCTACAAATAGGAAAGGAAGAATTTGCTGATGATATGACTGCATGTATAATGCCGCAAAAAAAAAAAAAGGAAAGAAAAGAAAACAAGTTTCTCCACCAGGAAACTTCTACAGCTGATGAATACTTTCAGCAAAGTAGCAGAATACAAACTAACACACAAAAATCACATGGACAGCGGTAGCACACACCTTTAATCCTAGCACTTGGGAGGCAAAGGCAGGAGGAACTCTGTGAATCTGAGGTCAGCCTGGTCTACAGAGTGAGTTCCAGGACAGCCAAGGCTATACAGGAAACCCTGTCTCGAAAAAAAAAAATTAACACACAAAAATCAGTAATTATACATTATATATAAAATGACTGAGAAAAAAATTTTTAGAAAAAGGAAACTACTTTTCACAATGTCCTTAAGAAAACAAAATATCTTGGGGTAACTCTGTAACTTTAACCAAGCAGGTGAAAGACTTGTATGATAAAAACTTTAAAACACTAATAAAAATGGCTATCCTATGAAACAATCTAGAGATTCCCCATCAAAATTCCAACAAATTCTGAAAGGACAATTTTCATCTTTATATAGAAACACACATACACAAAAAAACAGAATAGCAAAAATAATACTGAATATCAAAAGAATTGCTGGTGGTATTGCCATATATATATATATAAATAATATATATATATATATATATATATATATATATCATGGTTATTGGCACTGACCAATGAAATTGAGTTAAAGACCCAGACATAGTCTACACACCTATGAACACCTGGTTTTTAACAGAGAAGCTAGAGATACATACTAGAAAAAAGATTGCTTCTTCAACAAATGATAACAGTCAAATTGAACCAGTGCAGGTAGAAAAAAACAAAAAGAGCCACAGTTATCATCCTGCACAAAACTCAACTCCAAATGGATCAAAGACCTCAACATATATATTCTGAATCTGATAGAAAAGAAAGTGAGGAATAATCTTGAACTCACTAGTACAGGGAAAGGCATTCTGAACAGAACACTATTAAGATTAACAACTGACAAATGGAACCATATGAAACTGAAAAACTTCTTATGATAAAGGACATTGTCATTCATACAAAATGTCAGGCTACAGAATAGGAAAAGAATTTTGCCAACTACACATCTGACAGAAGGCAAAACCAAGAAAACAAATAAATCAATTAAAAAATGGAGTACAGATCTAAACAGATAGTTCTCAAATGAGGAAACTGACACAGCTGAAAAACAATTAAATGCCCAACATCCTTAGCCATCAGGGAAATGTAAATAAAAACTACTTAGGACTTCATCTTACACCAGTCAGAACTGCAGAGATCAATCACACAAATGACAACTCATGCTGGCAAAAATGTGAGGTAAGGGAAAGGATAACTGCTAGGGGGACTACAAACTGGTGTAACCACTATGGAAATCAGTATGGTGGTTTCTCAGGAAGCTAAGACAAGATCTACCTCAAGATCCAGCTACACCACTTACAGGCATCTCTACCCAAAGGTCACTTCATCTTACAACAGAAACACTTACTCAACCATGCTCACTGCTGCTCAATTCATAATAGCCAATAACTGTAAACGGTTAAAATGCCCATCAACAGAAGAACGGACAAAGAAAATGTGATGCATTTATACAATGGAATATTACCCAATTATTAAAAAAAAATCATGAAACTTGCAAGTAAATGGATGGCACTAGAAAAAATGAATCCTGAGTGAGGTGTCCCAGACCCAAAAATATAAGTACAATATGTATTCTCTTATATGTGGGTATTAGTTTTTAAGTCTTCCATAAGTGGGTGTTGTATAACAAAATTTCTCCTGGTGATATACAACACACATCTACTTCCCCAAGATAGGGAACCAATGACAGACCAAAGTACAGATATCACCAAAGTCCAAGTTGTGGAACCTTGAGTTTTACTGGAGTCACTTACAGGAATATGGGAAAGGGACTACTTACTTATAGGAACAGAAATGACTCAAAGACAGACTACCCCAGCATGTAGGAACCTGGAACATACTGCAAGTGCCTGAAGGCAGCTCGGAAGGCTGGAGTGTCCTTTCAAGGTGCCTCAATTGATCTAAAACTCTTCAGGCATCTTGGCTGGTTTCTGCTCTTCCAGGCAGTTCTATATCTCAGTTCCACAAGTCTCAGAGCAACTCAGCTTTTATTGCTTACTAGAGCAAAGAGGTTCCTTGTGATTCTGATCAGTTTCGGGGATTTCCTGAAGCTATTTTGAGTTGTTATTATCTTCCTAATTAAGGATCTTCTCTGTAGGATGGAATGTTTCAATCTCAGAAGAGACTGAACTGTTAGACAACAGAGAGATACTATATATAACCACAGAGATTAGGTATAGAGCAGTGGTTCTCAACCTTTCTAATGTTGCAACCCTTTAATACAGTTCCTAATATTGTGGTGACCACCAACCATAAAATTATTTTCATTGCTACTTCAAAACTGCAACTTTGTAACTGTTATGAATCATAATGTAAATATGTGTTTTCTGATGTTAGGCGACCCCTATGAAAGGGTCATTTGATCCCCATAGAGTCACAGCCCACAGGTAAGAAACACTTGTATAGAGTAAGGGACGGGGGGGGACGGGGGGGGGTGTTTCTTCCTAAGAAGGGAGAGTAGAAGATACTTATGGAAGGAAAGGAGGGACTAGAAGGGGAAGATGAAATGGGGAAGGGAGGCCAGGCGGTGGTGGCGCAAGCCTTTAATCCCAGCACTCAGGAGGCAGAGGCAGGCGGATCTCTGTGAGTTCGAGACCAGCCTGGTCTACAAGAGCTTGTTCCAGGACAGGCTCCAAAGCTTCAGAGAAACTCTGTCTCAAAAACAAAACAAAAAACAAACAAACAAACAAAAAACAGAAAGGGAATATAAGGAGAGACAGCTAAAACTAAGGGCCATTTGAGGAGTCATATAAAAACCTAATACAGTAGAAGCTTCTTAAAATATACATATATATTAAAGAAACCTAATGGAATCACCAAATAACAGCAGAGATTAAGTCCCTATTAGACAGACACCTCTAGTCACCAAATGAAACCTCCAGTGCCATGAATGGGTTACAGCTAATCGAGTTGTTGGCCAAAGCTTCCCCTGGAAATCCCCAAACAACCCAGGATATTGCCAAGGCTATTAGTTGCTCTCCACAAACTGACAGTAAGGGCATATTACTAAAACCAACACCTACATCATTTGTTCAACACAGAGAATTCAAGCTGGTGCCTAACTGAAAGCTTCACTACTACTGCCTAGTGTACATGGTACAGGAAGGCACTCTGCCTGTTCCAGAGGAGAAAGGTAAACACCAACCTTTAGAACTACAGTGTTGAACTGAATACAAGATACAATGGTGCAATAGTGGCACAAAAAATTGTAGGAGTAACCAACAATTATCTGATTATAATTAAAGCCCACTCCATGAGCTGGAACCCATGCCCAACACTACCCAGATGACCAAGAATCTGAGACCATATAGGTCATGGGCCTATGGGAAAACCAAATGCTAATGTTCTACTAAATGAATGTAGGTATAAAATGACTCATTAACAACATTCTGCTATACTCATAGATCAGTGTCTTGTTCGGCCACCATCAAAGAAACTTTCTCCTGCAGCAGATGGAAACTAATGCAGAGACCCATACCTTCACAATGCACAGAGAGCGAGAGACCTTGCAACACTCAGCTCCAAATGTGATGCATGTTTGTATTCTCATAGAAGAGAGGAAGAAAGGTTAGGTGAGGAAATGAAGGGATCTGGGAGAAATTTGGGGAAGGGACACTGTAATCAGAATATATTGTTTATAAAAAGCTATTTTTAATCAATCAATCAATAAATAAATTTCTTCTAGGATTTCTATTGCTGTGAAGAGACATCATGTCCACAGCAACTCTCCTAAGGAAACCATTTAATTGAGGTGGCTTACAATTTCAGTGGTTTAGTCCGTTCCCGTCATGGCAGAAGCAAGGCAGCAAGCAGCAGACAATGGTGCTAGAGAAGGTGCCCAGAGTTTTTACATCTTGACTCACAGGCAACAGGAAATGGTCTGTCTCACTGGGCATGGCTTGAGCATATATGAGACTTCAAATCCTACCTCCACAGTGACACACTTCCCCCAACAAGCACACACCTATTCCAACAAAGCCAAACCTCCTAATAGTGCCACTCCCTTTGGAGGCCATTTTCTTTCAACCTCCCCACCCCAGTGTGTGCGCTTGCATGATTTTTACTGTTGTACATCCTTCTGTGAAGTAAATTCCCTTGACAAGAAACTCTCACTTTGTTCTTGCGTCCCTTTGTGCAACATAGGAATACTTTTCCAACACTTTTACATTAAAATTAATCTCTCTGAGGGCAATTCTATATTTTTATCTAATATCCTACTCACAGAAGCATAACAGAAAAGTAACTTACACTTAGATTTCTGAGATTAATTTTGAAGACTATTTACATAATTTGTCCCAAATAATTTTTTTATGCAGTCACCTATCATAGCTATATGTTCATAACAAAAAATGGATAAATATTCAATAAACTGGAACACATATAAAGGGAAACATGTCCTACTTAAATTATACAACTGCAACACACACACAGAGACAAAAAAAAAGACATTTTACACTCTGCTTTATAAGGAACATGTTTTTACTAAAAGTTAGACCCTATCAATTTCAAGTGATAAACCGGGTCCCTGTATTTTATTTTAAAAAGATACATCTCACAAATTATCAAATAGTTATATTTCAAAACTACTTAAATATGACAAAGGATTATATGTATCTTCAAAATGGAACAGAAAGCTGTAGGCCAAGGAAAGTTTTTGATAATATATTTTATAAAAATTAATCAGATTTTATTGTGCTTGCCAGGCTTTACTAGAGACTAAACAAACAAATCATATATAAAAGGAATAAATACAGTTAAGTATAATATTGAAACACAAGGTGACATCCTGAGTGAATAAAAATGTACATTCTAACTTTTTTTTATACATCCATTCCAGAATATAAGAAAAAAGAAAAACAGGGAGATATGTAGCATATAGATGTGAGCAGATACAAAGAAAAGCAGGGAGATAAGTAGCATATAGATGTGAGCAGACACAAAGCAAAAGAGCAGCTGCAATGATCACAGGAAACAAAAAAGCAACTGCTTCCACTTTATCTAGTCTACACTGCACACAGCACCTACTTGCTTGGTTGGAAAACTTCTTTGAGAAATCTGTATTATTATGTGTGCACATATATGCTTACCCTCTCATAAAGGGGAACTAAAGCACATTGCATGCATTTCACAATTCACTATGTAACAAGTTCATACTAACCATCCACCTTTCCTTAATAAGGTTCTACAAATAACAGCAGGCTGGAATATAACTCTACATACTCTAATCTTCCTCATGTCTACACAGTATATATTTCAAACTGGACTCAGTAAGGATGATAATGTCTGAAATCTAATTTTCTACCTAAATGCAATAGCAAAGATTGTTCACACTCAAACTGATTAAACATTTGTCTCTTTTGCTATTTTATTCCCTAAAAGATTTTGAATTGAACATTAAGAATTATTTAACTGGGCTGGGTGATGGTGTCACAAGCCTTTAATCCCAGCACTTGGGAGGCAGAGGCTGGTGAATCTCTGTGAGTTCGAGGCCAGCCTGGTCTACAGAGATAGTGCCAGGACAGCTAGGTTTGTTACACAGAAAAACCCTATCTTGGGGTGGAGGAGGTATTTAATTGGGCCAGAGGGCTGTTTCAGCAAGTAAAGGTGTCTGCTACCAAGCCTAACAACCCAAATTCAATACCCAGCACCCACATGGTGGAAAGAGAAAAATGACTCCCTGAAGTTGTTCTCGGACCTCCACTTGCCTGTTATGGTCACACATGGTCACAAAATAAATAAAAATATAATTTAAACAACAACGAAAATAAATAACAACTGTGTTGGGAATGTAGCTCAGAGTACTTGTATAGTTTATGCAAGGCACTGGATTCTGGATTCAAATCCTAACATTACATAAATAAATAGGCAATAGACAGACAGACAATGAGTACAAGTATCACCAGTTTCATCTACTATAATGGACCCGACCACAGAAGAAGCAAGATGTGACTGCCTTGCTAAAAAAGGTACTGAGCCATAGACAAGAATAATGGGCTAATATAAGTTATAAGAGTTAATAAGAAGCCTGAGCTAGTGGGCCAATCAGTTTATAACTAATGTAGATCTCTGTGTGATTTCTTTGGGACTTAATTGCAGGAACCGGGCAGGACAGAAAACTCAGTCAACAAAGTTCTGTTTTTCCCACCTCTGGCCTGGGGATGGAGCTAGGCAATGCTAAGCAAGTTTCAGCACTGACTGCTTATTTTTCTTATAAATCACTTAAAATGAATGACCACAAACTTCCTTGAATGTGTCAACCTTCGAGCTGTCACTTCTTCCTGACATGCAATCTTGGCGCATGATGCCCCTATTAGAACTCTCCAGACAACATCTAAAGCCTCCCTTCTTCAAAGAAGCCCTTCTTACCCAATGATAATCAGATTCCTGCTCACAACCATGCTTCTTTCCTACAAAGCAAAATCCCCATAATTTTACTTACCATAGAACTTTACAATGGCTATCACAGCATTTGGTGTGGCAACAGTGCTCAATAAATGTGTTGAATGGATGGATGAAACAGCATTCCCCATAAGCCTAGCATTTTCATAAATTATGACTTCAAGTGAATACAAGTCAACTTTCCGAAATTATAGCCAAGCTATTTCTTTATCACAAGTGATTAAACCATGTCCCTAGAGGCAAAGGACAATAAGAAAATACTTAGCCAACTCCCATGGCAGTATTTTTGTACTTGTTTTATTATGAAAATATAGCACATTTTCAATAACTTTTAGCTTCACAATGCACAGAAGAAATTTATTTTCTAGAATCCTTTTAAGATTCTGACAAGCCAAATGATCCTCAAGTCAAAATATGGGTTATTAAACTGAAAGAATGCATTATTTGAATGTGAAGTTTAATTAGCATATTTAGGTAATAAAGAAGAAAGCCTCCAGACAGATGGACAAGCACCAAGTCATATAAAATATTTCCAAATACGTCTTTAAAGAAAGATATGAAAATACCCAAGACAGGGATAATTTGTGTTGCTAAGAAACACTAAAATTGATAAGTAAGTTGTCTTTCATTCAAAGGCCAAATAAAATCATCTCATTTATTAATGTAATTCTTCTTCATGATTATTCAATGTATAAAACCTCTATAAAGTATATAGAACCAAAATGGTAGGATTTTTAACATTCAGAAATCAATGAAGAGCTATATGTTTTCAGAAACCTTTCAGGTGGTATTTTCTTGCTGTCTACCAAATGTTAAGTTTGGTAAGCATGACAGTGCACACCTGTAACTCAGTACACAGAGGCTGAGAGCAGATTTTGAGTTTAAGGTTAAATACAGCTACACAGTGACTTACTTTCTCAAAAAAAAAAATGAAGAAATGTTTGGGGGGAACAGCCATGTATAACAAAAATATCCCTTTGATTACCTAAAAGTACAAAATGTCTAAAAATAAATATATTAAACAATATATAATAATATATAACATAATAAATATATTGCTAACCATAATACACGATATTTTAAAATCCAAATCATAAATCCTAAAAAAGTTGAACAGTGTTATGGTACAGTTATATATTATTTTTTATCTCTTCTTTTTAACCACTCATTAAGACTGGAAAGATGGGAAGAACACATATTGCTCTTCCAGAGTACCCAATTCAGATCCTAGAACTCACATCTGATGACTCACAGATGCCTCTAACTCCAACTCCAAAGGAATTCAATTCTGACCACCACAGACATCTGCACTCACATGTACATCATATACACAGACACACATAATGAATGAAGAGAGAGAGAGAGAGAGAGAGAGAGAGAGAGAGAGAGAGAGAGAGAGAGAGAGAGAGAGAGAAATAATCAACCTTATAAAAATCATTCATCTTAGCTTACCGAGATTCTGTTGTCTGGTAAGACTGAATTCTAGCTACAAGATCAGAACTGCACCACCATATGAAATCAATTTCTCAGGCTCAATTATAATTTTATATCATTCTTCTTTATTTTGGACTTATTATGAATTGTCACCCGCTGTTGTCAAACTTTTACCTACTGTTCTCATTCGTGTCAACCATGGACTCTGTCCCTCTTCCACATCAGAGACAGATAACAAACTTTGGGAAAGATGAATGGAGGCCTTCAAAATGAATAATGAATTCCAAAGAATGACTGACTTTTAATAAAATCAATAAAAGTTATCATAAGGTCTATATATGGAAAAGACTAAGCCCTAAACATGTCAAATATTTTAAAGATGAAGCAATTATTACTGTGTGTTAGTCTTCTAGATATATTTCTTCTATATTAACAATATTTATGATGATTTTAACAACGTTCTCAATCTATAAATTTGAAAACAGATTTAAAAAATCCCCCAACTCTTTATTACTAAAGTGTTTAAATATTTACCGCAGCAAGGAGGAGAGTCTAATGAACCATCTCATGCAGGTTCAACGATGACCATCATTCCATCATTGTTAACACTTACAAAACTGGTAACATACCTAGCATGTTAACTAAAACGGAAATTATCGGTTTTAGGCAAAAACTTTATTTTTAACCTCTTACTATTTAAACATTCCAAGTGATCAAACAATCTCCGCCCCAGGGTCAAAGTTCAAGTAATCCTGGTCCCTCACAAGTTAAGTGAAAATCATATGGTACCTTTGTATAAAATTCACTTCAGTAGCTTTAAATTATTAATCTTAAATTGGATAACTTGGGAAGAAGGAATATGGACTATATATTATACATTACTGTGCCAAAAGTTAAACATAAGGTATAAAAACAGTATTAGATTATAATACTGTTGCAACTGAAACACTTTAATTCTTAAACAGTATTTCAAAATAAAGTACTTCAAACGGCTAACCTCACCTACCATACAAAAACTGTGCACACACACAACACACATACGTTCACTCACTCCTGAGCAAAACTTAATAACTAAAAAATGCAGGATGTTTATTATACTACTTTTCTCAAAATTTTGATGGTTAAAATATTATTTTTTAAAATAAAGACTAAACAAAAGCAAAACCAAGCAAACAAACAAGAACAAAAATCCTGCTACTCCGAGTACACTAACACTAAATCTACAGCCTTCAATTTGCCAGGGACCACTCAGAACCAGTCACTGCCAGAGTCAGAGGAAACAAGGTCCTCCTTTCCTGGACACAAGTTTCCTAGTTCACTGTCTTCTTACGTTTTCTGAGCCACCAGAGTCAAATTCAGAAAAAGACACCAATCATTTTGGATGATTCTTGTTCAACTATTGCTTGTAGCAAAATGGCTTGGGACTCCATGGAGACAGCCAATATCCAAAGCTGATTCTTCTGCTCGTGGATAGACTGTATGCATTCTTCCAAATGTATGATTTGCCATGACGCTGCTTTCCCTCAGTTAACAGCTCCCTCCTAATACCTACTCAGCTTCTAAGCCCTAACAGCACAACTCATAGTTCCTCACAGTACACTGTTGTCCTTCAGAAATTTTTCTCCACAGGTTGCGGAGAAGTATAATTCTTAACCCAGGACTATTACCATAGAACAATTCAGCTTTCTTGTGTAGGATTCAAATATCTAAATCTTATTAGCCAGTTACATGATCCTTATAGAGCCCAAGTAAAACTCCTCACACTAGGATTGATAAAAAGATTTGGACATCCTAACTTACTGGAAACTAGGTAAAGCACTGACATTACAGAAACACTTACCTGACAAACGTTTCCCTCTTTTTACACTCTTAGTGTAAGTCAAGAAATTCAGAAGACACAAAACCAGGGACTAGAAATGTAGCTAGGCTGATTCTGAGCCATCCTAGCATCCACAAGGACCTGGGTTCAAGGTCCAGCACTACATAAAACCAGGTATGGTAGCCCACACATGTAATCCAGGTACTTGGAAGGTAGGGGCATGAGTATTAGAAATTCGAGGTGATCCCCAGCTACAAAGAATGAGATTCTCTCTTAAAAAAAAAAAAAAAAAAAAAAAGCTAGCAGTCTCTTGGGATACAGAAGTATCTGCTAAATGCTGGTACCCATGCAAAGTTCCAGTTCATCATCCTGATTTCCGAGGGATTCTATTTCTAGTGATATATACATATGCATAATTATATGTACACACCACATGCACACACACCAAAATCTGCTGTGAGGTTTGAATTCTTCTTAGATGTAAATCTTAAACAAAAACACTGAGGAATACAATCAGATCTTAACAGATTTTCTCTCATGATTATTACTACAGAGGTCGCTTTTTAAAAATAGCCTACATATATGTAGATAAGGAAAAATGGGATTCCTTGTGCACTGCTACAATGAATTACAATATGACACGATCACTACAGAAAATAGTACAGTAATCCCTAAAGCAATAAAACAGAACTACTATATGATGTAACAATCACTTCTCATGAGTTTCAGGAACTAAAAAAAAAAGACTTTAACAGATTATCTGTACACTTGTTCAATAATGGCAAGGTTTCAACAGTCAACAGGTGGGCAGAATGCAAGTGTATTTCAATGGCTAAAGAAACAAAATGTGATATATGTACACTTAATGGAATAATATTCAGCATTTTAAAGAAAGGAAAATCTGATACGTTACAAGGATAAACCTTGAAAGTATTAAAATTGTATAGTAGGACAATATTGTACAGTTCAATTTGTATGAGTTAAATAGACTAAGAAAATTTATAGAGACAGAAAGTAAAAGGATTGGAGAAATTAGCAATAAGTGGTTGTTGACTAATAGCTACTGAGTTTCAGTGGAGGAAAATGAAAACCTTCTGGAGATGAATGACAGTGATGGTTTTACAACAGAATAAACATTTCATGCTACCAAACTGCACATGAAAGTGGTAAAATGCTAAGTTTTATGGGTGTTTTATAATAAAACATACTTTAACTGACCATAACTAACTGTATGTTAAGTGATACAAAAATTTGTCAGAAGATATAAATAAATGAGTGAGGGAAAATGCCAACATAAATCACTATGTTGTGGCCCAGCAATTCCGCCCTAGACACACACTCCCCAAAACTAAAACATGAGACTGTTCCAAACTGCGAAGGTGCCCATCACAGCATTGTCTGTTACTGGAAGCAGCCTAGGTGTCCACTGTCTGGATAACTTAGATACGAACCAAATTGTTTTGATTAGCTAAAGACACTTAGTATAACATCTCTAAA
Organism: Ondatra zibethicus; assembly: GCA_004026605.1. NCBI lineage: Eukaryota > Metazoa > Chordata > Mammalia > Rodentia > Cricetidae > Ondatra > Ondatra zibethicus. The sequence continues at coordinate 50,501 of PVIU01000261.1, forward strand.
CTAAAACACCATCAAGTCAGGTGAGGGAAGCAAAGATTGAAGATAAAATACATACAATAATACAAATATTTCTCTCACTATATAAACCAAATAAATGAAATTGGGGGTCTTATTAGGGAAGGTTTGTGTGGAAGGGAGTAAAAGATGGGAACGGGGCTTACAATAAGAATACAATCGTACAAAATAAGAAAAGGGTATTATCCAAATAACTGATGGTAGTTTGCAAGTAAGGAAGCTAATTAATACATTGTTCCCTGAACCAGAGAGCCAAAAGAATTTGGAGAACTAATTATATTTTCTTTCCCAAATACTGCAATTTGTTATCTAAGACACTTTCATTTATACAGCATTTACTGTGACCATCTGTTTATTAAAGGGCAGTATGCTGAAAGAGAAAAGATTTGTAAAGCAATTATGATGCCAATGTTCAAATCTTCATAAAAAATAAGACTATAAAATTATTCCAATAAGTCATTTCTTAGATTTAAATGTCATTACAGTAAACAATATAGCTATGCAATAAAACAAGCATGTACAGATAAATAAATTTACATATATGTATGTGTGCATACACATATGAGTGAACCCTAATCAATTTTTATTGTCAACTTGACACAACCTAGAGTCAGATGAAAAGAGAGAATCTCAACTGAATACTGTCTGTTTCAGATTGGCCTGTGGACAAGTCTGTGGGGTCAATGTTTTGAGTGTCAACTGACGTAAAAGGTCCTAGCCTACTGTGAAAAGCACCATACCTAAGCTTGAGGACCTGTGGTGTACATGAAAGCTATCTGAAGCTGGGCATAGTGGCACATATCTTTAATCCCAGCAATAGGGAGGCAGAGGCAAGAGAAACTCTGTGAGCTCAAGCCAGCCTGGTCTACATAGTGAGTTTCAGAATAGACAGAACTACATAGTTGAGGCCTTGTCTTGGAAAAGAAAAAGAAAAGAAAGCTAGCTGAGCATAAGTCAGAAGGCAAGCCAATAACTGCATTCTTCCACGGCTCCTGCAGTTCCTGCCCTGATACCCTTTTATGGTGGATTGTGACCTCAACATATAAGACAAACAATCCTTTTCCTCCCCAAGTTGCTTTTAATCATAGTGTTTATCAAGGCAACAGAAAAGCAAACTAATACAATATCTCTAAGAAAATTAACAAACAATGAATTCGCATGATGGTGATGATTTCCTAAATAGTAATTTTAAAGATAACAGATATCACAAACTGAATAAGAAATTAAACCTTATTCATAAACTGAAGACTTAGAAGGCTGTTTTTAAAAACACATACGCTACCAATGCTCATATCTTTTTTGAACCAAATGTAAGTATTGTACACTAAGGCCCTTAAACTATGACCTCAAATCACTAACCAAGACCTTGCAGGTCATATCATTCCTTCAGGAATCAAGTCTTGGTGCAGGAGAATTGTCCGTATTCTGTCAATCATGATTTAAATAAACACTGATTGGCCATTAGCCAGGATCTGTGGGTGGGGCAACCAGACAGGAAGTAGAGGTGGAGCAAGGAGAATAGGAGAATTCTGGGAAGCAGGAAGCTCTCTTGGCATTCCTGCCTGGACCCCCGAAGAAGCAGGATGTGACCTGCCCCGCTGAGGAAGGTACTGACTGAGCCATGTGGCTAACATAGATAGGGATAATGGGTTAATATAAGGTACAGGAGCTAATAAGAAGCCTGAGCTAATGGGCCAAACAGTTTGTAACTTATGGAGACTCTCTGTGTGATTTTCCTTGGGACCTAAATGGCTGGGGACCTGGTGGGAGGACAGAAACCAACCAGGCCCCTCATGCTACAAAGTCTTTTCAATCTTTTCAGTGTCATCACAAGCACATAATGAGTCCTCATAAAAGGTTTTTCTGAAAGAATGACATCAGCAAATATATAATAGTAGATATAAATAAGTGGAACACAGTATAAAATTAAGCAATGATAACTGCCATTATCTAAAGGACTGTTTTAAAATAGGCAGCCCAGTCAGTCAGAGCTTTGCTAAATAAACCACATTTGCCTTGCCTATACACATAAAGGATTATGAGAATCTAAAAAGGCAATTACATAGTCATGAGTCCTTACTCTACAATGGAGTCCATCTCCACACGGTACAGATAATGTTTATTATTCACATATATGACTCTGAGGGCTTAAGTTCACTACATGCCACCTCAAACAGTGCCTATCCTCAATTTAAAAACATACGTGCTCTCTCCAACAAGTTAAATAAACTAGAAGATGTTTGCAGAAGTTAAAAGAGAAAAGTATGAATTAAAAAAGAATGTGTGGGACACTAACTTTAACAGTCCATATCTCCTTATTACATGAAGAACAAATGAATGAACGTTTTATTTCTTCCAACTCTCTTCCCTAGAATTACAGCCATTCATAAAAGTGTTATTAACAAAAGCAAAATGCCTATAGTACGTCACTGTAGAAAGGAGGAGAGGGCTGCGTTTCCGCTACCCGGCTCCTGGTTGCACAGCTAGCTTATACCCGAAATAATTACACAGAAACTATATTCATTGAAATACTGTCTGGCCAATTATATCTAGCCTCTTTTTTGCTAACTCTCACATCTTGTTTTAGCCCATATCTAGTAATCTGTGTATCAACACAGGGTCGTGGCTTACCGGGAAGATTTTAAGTCTCAGGCAGGAGCTTTATGGCATCGGCTCTTTGTTTTTCTCTTTTTTTTAGCATTTTGTTTTCTTTTCCCCGCCTATCTAAGCCCTGCCCTATCAAAAGGCCAAAACAGTCTCTTTATTCAACCAATAAAAACAACAAAAATACAAAAGGACCTCCTACACCAGGTAGCACAGTTTCAAAAACTCATATTCCATTCATATGCCAGTAGAGTTCAATATCACAATACCTTAATGGGATTGGGAAAGTGGCAATGACAGAGGCAGATTTATCCAGGGCTTTCTTTTAAAATTGTTTTAGCCAGCTGTGGTGAGTTCAATGAGAATGACCCACATAGACTCTTATGTTTCAATGCTAGGCCCCTAGTTGGAGGAATCTTTGGAGGCATGTCATGGGAGCAGGCTGAAGGCTTCGGAAGCCTCCTTTCATCCCCAGTGGGCTCTCTGCCTCCTGTATAAAGTTCATGGAGTGAGAGCTCTCAGCTGCTGCTCCTGCTGCTTGTTAGTTCAGCACCACCATTGCAAACTCTAACCCTCTGAAACCCTAAGCCCAAAATGAACTCTTTCTTCTATAAACTGCCTTGGTCATGGTGTCTTAATACAACAATCAAAAAGTAACTAATACACCAATACTCAAAAAATTTTTGTAGTTCTAAGTTCTTAGCTAGTCAGCTACCATGATAAAAATCAATGATGAGTCCAGCATTAAGTGGGGTTTAAAAGTTGGTAAACAAGATTTGACAAAGATCATGTGATAAATAATCTCCATTGTCAATCTGGCTAGACTAAGAAGTGAGAAGAGCCTGTCATCTCAGCATTTAGTAAGCAAAGGCAAGAGCATTACTACAAGACTGAGGATCACCTCGAGTAAGGGAGAGTGCCAAGGCAGCCTGGGCTTGAAGTTGGGGGAAAAGTACATGTGCACATGCACACTCACACACACACATGCGCCACGGCATTAATTAAACACAACTTTACATTTCACATGTGCTATGAGCAGCTTTTCCAGAGAGGATTAGCTGATAGAAGATGACACTGTGCTTAATTAATGTATTTTGTGTGTGTGACATCATCCACACACCATTCTTCAGGATGAGATCCTACACGAAATACAAAGAGGAAAGGAGAAAGCTACCTGAACTCCAGCATTCCCCTTTCTTTGCTTCCTGTACTCTCCAAATGTGAAAGGTAGCAGCCTCAAGTTCCTGGCATGTTTTAAATTCCATAACATAAAACTGACCTTTTAGAAGTAAAAGGTAGTTCAAGGCCAACCTGGTCTAAAAAAGCTAGTTCCAGGACAAGCTCCAAAGCTACAGAGAAACCGTGTCTCGAAAACCCAAAAAAAAAAAAAAAAAAAGTAAAAGGTAATGCTTTGACACTTTATGCAATATAAAATAACACATAAAACAGGACGGGAATAACACACATTGTGCAAGATTCTTAAATAATATATTAAGTGGTATATTACCTGAATATAAACTGTAATGAATAACCATAAGAATCAATAAATTAAGATATAAAGATATATGGCTAAAAGTCCAAAAGGAGGTAAAACAAAACACACACAAAACTACAAGCAAGAACAATGAAGATAAGAAAATAATGAACAGATTGAAAAACTAGCATGATGGGACACTTAAAACTCAGCCATATTAATCACAATGTTATAAATAAAAATATGACTAAACAATTCAGGTAAATAATAAGTGAATGTTAGAATGGATAGAAACAAGAACTAAATGTTCTCTGGCTGGAAAACAATTTAAATCAACTGATTCTAGCTTTACCTATATTTCATAATAGTAATGATGATACTGAGCATCTATTAATGCAATGCTTACTGGATGCTAGAAGAAAATATCTATTCAGAGATTTATCATTTTCTTGTTACATTGTCCTTTAATTTTGAAATTATAATTTCTGCCTATGTATTATGCTCAAGTTCCTTAATATACATGACTTGCTAATATTTTCTTGCTTTTAGTAAATGGGCTTTGCTTCTTTATGACAATTGTTTTAGATCTTAAATGTTTAATTCTCATTAAGTCCGCCTTATTTTCCTTGCACTGGAACTTGTAAGCTAGGTACCCTATAAGGCTAAATCTAAAAAAACGCAGACTTGCTCTTAGTTGTCTTCCAAAAGTGTTAGTTTTAGTTCATGAACTTAAATTTATAATCCATTTGACACCAATTTTAATGTGCAGTGTACAAGAGAGGGTTGATGTTTTATATTTTATTTTTGTTATTTTATTTTAGACAGTGTCTCACTATTATAGCACAGGCTGGCCTCCAAGTGATACTTCTGCCTTAACTTTCCCAGTACTGAGATCACAGACTCACTGAACAAACTTCTATAATCTCAGCACTCAGGAGTCTTTTTTTTAATTAAGAATTTTTTTTATTAATTTTTATTGAGCTCTACATTTTTCTCTGCTGCCCTCCCTGCCTCCCCCCTCCCTCCTTCAACCTTCCCCCATGGTCCCCATGCTCCCAATTTACTCAGGAGATCTTGTCTTTTTTCTACTTACCATGTAGATTAGATCTATGTAAGTCTCTCTTAGTGTCCCCATTGTCTAAGTTCTCTGGGATTGTAGTTTGTAGGGTGGTTTTCTTTGTTTTATATTTTAAACCACCTATGAGTGAGTACATGTGATAATTGTCTTTCTGTGTCTGGGTTACCTCATTCAAAATAATGTTTTCTAGCTCCATCCATTTTCCTGCAAAATTCAAGATGTTGTTATTTTTTTCTGCTGTGTAGTGCTCCACAATTTTCTTATCCATTCTTCGGTCAAGGAGTACTTAGGTTGTTTCCAGATTCTAGCTAGGACAAACAAAGCTGCTGTGAACATAGTTGAGCACATGTCCTTGTGGCACGGTTGAGCATCCTTTAGATATATACCCAAAAGTGGTATTACTGGGTCTTGAGGAAGGTTGTTTCCTAATTTTCTTAGAAATCACCACACTGACATCCAGAGGTGTTGTACCAGCTTGCATTCCCACCAGCAATGCAGGAGTGTTCCCTTTACCCCACAACCTTTACAGCATAGGTTGTCATTAGTGTTTTTGATCTTGGCCATTCTTACAGGTGTAAGATGGAATCTCAGAGCTGTTTTGATTTGCATTTCTCTGATGACTAAGGATGTTGACCATTTCCTTAAATGTCTTCCAGCCATTTTAGATTCCTCTGTTGAGAGTTCTCTGCTTAGGTCTAGCACTCAGGAGTCTTAAAGTAAGAAAATGTGAGCCCTAGTCTGGGCTGCATAATAAGTTTCTGACTAGTCAAAGCTACCTGGTGAGACCTTGTCGGAAGAAAAAAAGGTGAGGGGGTCCAAAATACAACTTCAGGTGTGAGATCTCAGGTAGAGCCATGTTATCCACCCTCAGCTGGGCATGAAAACCATATGGAGCCAGGAACTCAAGCTGGAGACCTCTAAAGCCAGTGCTCCATCCTGCCCACTCATCCATCAGCCACCTAACCCACATGGCTATGTGGGACTCCTTGGAGTCCAATCCCAGAATCCAAACTGGAACTTAAGGCAGAAGCTTCCAGAGCCAGTTAGTCCTTCTTCCTAGCAATCAGCCATCCACTGCTGGACTTGGGCCAAATGGAGGCCACAGTTAGAGTCATAGGTCTTCAGAGACAGTCTCCTCCTCACACCCTCCCACCCATCACCAAATGATCTGATCCCCTAACAGCCACCTCACCCACTGTACCAACAAGGGATAGCAAGGAGTATAAACCTGGAATCTAGAATGACTCTAAGACTGAAAACCAACCATAATTCAGCTAGTTGCACAACCTAAGAAGTCTGGGAAACAGCAAAGACTCATCCGAAAAAGGCGAAACCAGATGTCCACACTAAGAAACACCACAAATAATCTAACTCCAGATGTTTAAAGCCCAACAATAAAACACAAACATTATGAACAACCACGGTGATATGTCTCATCTAGAAATAAATACCCCTATCATAATATTCTGAAAAGGGTAATTTAGCTGATACACAAGACAGGGACCTCAAAAGAAGATTATAAATACACTGTATGAATGCAAAGAGGATATGAATAAATGCCTGAATGAAAACCACAAAATCACAGTTGAACAAAATAATAAAAAAATCCATCACTAAAACAGACTTTAATAAGTAGATAGAATCTCAGAAGAAAAGCAAAAAATGAAATAAAGCTTGAAATGAAAGCTCAGGTAGTCAAACAAACGTTCAGAGGAAAGTCTCACCAACAGACTGGATAAAGTGGAGGAGTATCCAGTCTTAAAAACAAGGTAGAAGAAATGTATCACTCAATCAAAGAAAAAGCTATTATCTAAAAACACCATCAGGAACAAACATCCAAGAATCATGAGACATTATGAAAAGACCAAACCGGGGCTGGAGAGATGGCTCAGTGGTTAAGAGCACTGACTGCTCTTCCAGAGGACCCCGATTCAATTACCAGCACCCACATGGTAGCTCACAACTGTCTATAATTCAAGTTCTTGGGGACCCAACACCCATGGAAAAACCACCAATGCACACAAAAGTAAATAAATAAATAAATATGATGAAAAGATCAAACCTACAAATAACAGGTATAGAACAGTGATTCTTAACTTATGGGTTGCAAACCCTTTTGGGTGGAGTGACCCTAAAACCACCAGAAAACACAGATATTTGCATTATGATTCATAACACTAGCAAAATTACAAAAATAATTTTCTGGTTGGGGGTCACCATAACATGAGGAATTGTATTAAAGGTTCATAGCATCAGGAAGGATGAGAACCACTGGTGTAGAGGAAGGAGAAGAAACCCAGGTCAAAAAATATTTTCAACAAAATCATAGAAGAAAAATTTCCAAAACTAAACAGTTAACTAACAGTTAACTAAAAGAGGCCAGAACAACAAAATAACACTAATTAATAAACACTGTTCGATAATTAAAGGTCTCAATATCCCAATAAAAAGACACAGACTAAATGAAACTGAGAATCAAAGAGGTAAAGCTATTCTGGCAAAAAAGTTATCAAATCAAAAATAGACAGCCTACAGAATAGAAAAAGATCTTCACCAACCCCACATCAGACAGAGGTCTGATCTCCAAAATATACCAAGAACTCAAGAAATTGGTCATCAAAAAACCAAATGATCCAATAAAAAAAATGGAGTACAGACCTAAACAGAGAACTCTCAACAGAGAAATCTAAAATGGTGAAAGACACTTAAGGAAATGTACAACATCCTTAGTCATCAGAGAAATGCAAATCAAAACAGCTCTGAGATTCCATCTTACACCTGTAAGAATGGCCAAGATCAAAAACACTGATGACAACTTATGCTGGAGAGGTTGTGGGGAAAAGGGAATACTTCTGCATTGCTGGTGGGAATGCAAGCTGATACAACACCTCTGGATGTCAGTGTGGTGATTTCTAAGAAAATTAGGAAACAACCTTCCTCAAGACCCAGTAATACCACTTTTGGGTATATATCCAAAGAATGCTCAACCGTGCCACAAAGACATGTGCTCAACTATGTTCACAGCAGCTTTATTTGTCATAGCCAGAACCTGGAAACAATCTAAATGCCCCTCAACCGAAGAATGGATAAGGAAAATGTGGTACATTTACACAATGGAGTACTACACAGCAGAAAAAAATGACATCTTGAAATTTGCAGGCAAATGGATGAAGCTAGAAAACATTATTTTGAGTGAGGTAACCCAGACCAAGAAAGACAATTATCATATGTACTCACTCATAAGTGGTTTTTAAACATAAAGCAAAAAAAAAAAAACCAGCCGACAAATCACAATCCCAGAGAACCTAGACAACAATTAGGACTGAAAGAGAGACATACATGGATATAATCTACATGGGAAGTAGAAAAAAAGACATGATCTCCTAAGTAAATTGGGAACATGGGGTCCTTGGGAGAGGGTTGAAGGGAAGGGAAGAGGCAGGGAGGGGAGCAGAAAAAAATATAAAGCTCAATAAAAATCAATAATAAAAAAAAACCTAGGCAGAAGAGACAAAGAAGGACACTTCACGTTCATTAAAGGATAAATCCACCAAGAGGATACTACAATTCTAAACATCTATGCAACAAACAGTGGTACCTAACTTCATTTAAAAAAGAAAAGAAAAAGAAAATACTATGTAATCTAAAATCATATACTGACCCTAACACAGTGACAGTGAGTGATTTTAAAACCCCATTCTCACCAAGGGACAAGCCAACCAGACAAAAATTAAACGTAGAAACTCTGAAGTTAAATAACACCATAAATATAATATACCTAACAGATATTTACAGAACATGCCACCCAAACAATAGATAATACACTTTCTTCCCAGTAGCTCATAGAACTTTCTAAAAAATTGCCCATATATCTAAACACAAAGCAAGTCTCCAAAAATACAGAAAAATTGAAATGATATCCTAAATCCTTTCTGATCACAAGTGAACAGAGTTAGATATCAACAACAATAGGAATGGCATAAAGTATAAAAACTCATAAAAACCAAACTAAACAATTTTCACTACTGAGTGAAAACTGGATCAAGAAAGAAATCAAAAAGGGAATTAAAATGAAAAGTTGAATGAAAATGAAAACACACATATCAAAAATCTATAGGACACACTAAAAGCAGTTCTAAGAGCAAACTTCACAGTACTGTGTGTACATTTTAATATTAATAAGTTAATCACTCGCAGTAAGAGCAGATGCATATATGAACTCACAGCTACTATTATGATAGCATGCATAAGACCTATACAATATACAAGTTAAAGCCAGACAAAATTTCAGCTAGGAAAGGAGGAGGTAAATATGATATCCCACCTCTAGTTGTAGAGCTATTCACATTTGGTTGCTGCTGAAAGAGAGAAAGTCGGTTTTCTTCAGTTGTCTGATAGTTGATATACAGACCACACTACAGTGCCCCCTCACACCCAGGAGTAATCAGCCAACACAAAGGTACTTGATGGGCTGAGAAAGAGAGATGAATTGGAGGTGGGACTGAGGAATATCGTGGGTAGGGGGGTGAATATAATCAGAAAAAAACTGCATGAAAATCTCAAAGAATAACAACAGTTTAAAAGAAGGGGAAGGAAAGGAAGGGATGAGAATGGAGAAAAGGGAACCCAATCGTTGAACTTTATAGAAGTAAATGATCATTTCTGGTCTTTCCATTCTATTCAAGCAACCCCCATTTCAGTCATTACTATCATGCTAATTTGACTATGACAGCTTTGTAATAAGCTTTGAAGTCAGGAAATTTGATTCCATCATGCTTATTCTTTTTGGATGCTGTCTGGACTACTCTGGGTGCATTAAATTTCCATATAAACCTCAAGATCAGCTTGTGTGTGTGTGTGTGTGTGTGTGTGTGTGTGTGTGTGTGTGTGTTCTGGTGTACTTTGAAGGTAGTTGTTGGTGGTGGTAATAGTGTTGAGACAATATCTTGCTATGGATCCCAGGATGGCTTCAAATTCAGAATTCTCTTACCTTAGTGACCAAATACTGTAACTACAGGCACAGACCAACATGCTGACACTGGTTTCTCACTTTCTAATCAAGTTGGGTGAAGGACAGAGAGGGAGAGCAAATAAAGAGATGCCCTGAAAGAGGGAGTCATTATGGGGTTAGCAAGAAATCAGGCACTAGGGAAATTCCCAGGAATCCACAAGGATGACCCAAGCTGAGAATCTAAGCAACAGTTGAGAGAGTACCTTAACAGCCTTTCCCCTATAGTCAGACTGATGACTACCTTAATTGTCATCAGAGAACCTTCATCCAGTAACCGGAGGAAGCAGATGCAAAGATCCACAGCTAAGCACTGGGCCGAACTCCTGAAGTCCAGTCATGGAGAGGGAGAGCAATACTAAAAGCAAATGGGCCAAGCCCATGATGGGGAAATCCACAGAAACAGCTGACGGGAGCAAGTGGGAGCTCACTGATTCCAGACTGACAGCTAGGAAACCTGCATAAGACTGAACTAGACCCTCTGATTGTGGGTGACAGTTGTGTGGCCTGAGCAGTTTGTGTGGAATCAGTATTTATCCCTAAAACATGAACTGCTTTGGAGCCTATTCCTTATGGAGGGATAACTTGCTCAGCCTAGCTGGGGGGGGGGGGGGTGCACACTTGGTCCTGCCTCAAGAGATTGTCCAAGACTTTGTTTACTCCCATGAGAGGTCTCACCCTCTCTAAGGAGTGGATGGGCGTTGGAGTAGGGAGAAGGTGTGGAGGTGTGGTGTGCGGGAGGACAGGAGGGAGAAGGAAATGGGATCTGTATGAAAATAAGATTGTTTTAAAAAGAAAAAGAAGCAACTGAGAGAGTTTGACTGACCCTGCCTTGAAACTATAAATGATTTCTGGAAGAACTACCATCTTAACTGGTGTGGAATAATTCTGTATCTGTCAATTATGTTTTAAATAAACGCTGACTGGCTGATAGCCAGGCAGGAAGTATAGGCGGGAAAACCAGACAGGAAGTAGAGGTGGGGCAATGAGAACAGGAGTATTCTGGGAAGAAGGAAGCTCTTTCCGCAGTCCTGCCCAGACCACGGAAAAAGCAGGATGTGACCTGCCCCACTGAAAAAGGTATTGAGCCATGTGACTAACATAGATAAGAATAACGGATTAATATAAGTTATAAGAGCTAATACGAAGCCTGAGCTAATGGGCCAATCAGTTTATCATTAATATAGACCTCTCTGTGTGATTTTCTTTGGGACTTGCCGGCTGTGGGAACTAGGCAGGACAGAAACCCCAACAAGCTGGCCCCCATGTTACGCTTAACAATATTAATTCTTTTGATTCATTTATTTTTTAATCACTCTCGATAACCTTTGTAAATTTTTTCTAGGTGATTATTTAAGATGATTATTATTTGTTCTCTCTAGCTCTTCTCCTTTTCCATCACAGCATCAGAGAGCTAGAAGTACCCACGAGAGAAATCTTACTGTGCTAAAAGCATGCATGTTTCATCCAAGAGCCATAAAGTCAACTGGCCATTAGCATTACCAATCCCAACATACTTCACAGAGAAGGAAATGCTGTATCTGCATTTAAGTAGAGCCAAAAACAAAAACCAGCAAGGATGGAAAATGAGAACTAGAGAGAGAAAGAGAGAGGGAAGAAAAACCAAATAGGAACATGAGCTATAATCCCAGGCCTTGGGAGGCTGAGATAGGACTGCTATGACTTCCAAGTCTGCTAGACTAAATAGTCAGTTCCAGTTCCACGCCAACCAGAGCTACCGGATAAGGCCCAATCTCAACTTAAAGGACCATAAGTCATGAACAAATGTCAGGAGGAAAAGAAAAAAAAAAACTTAATATTGTTGATGGAAATTAGTAAAGCCACTATGGAACAATATAAGGAAGTTGCTCAAAAAACTAAAAGTAGGGTAATTCTGCCCTTGGAACCCCTCTCGCTCTCAGGAGGTTATCTCATTTTCCTTTAATAAATTTACAATCCCTCTGCCACAATAAATAATAATAATAATATAAGAAGAACTAACATATTGTAGTAGTTATTTTGCATGTTACTGGGACAATATACCAAACAAAAACAGCTTATGAAGACAGAGTTTATTCTGTCTCACAGTTCAAGAGCACAGCTCATCATGGAGGGGAATAGGCACGGCAGGAATGTGAGGAAGCTCGTTATACTATATCTATCAAGAAGCAGAGAGACGTTCTTTTTATGTACTCTAGGACCCCATCCCATGGTCCCACATGAGTATTCCTGCCAACTGAATTAGAAATGCCTCCACAGAAACATGGCATAATGGTGTATATCTTTATGGGAGGCAGAGACAGGCAGATTTCTGTGAGTTACAGGTTAGCCTGGTCTACAGAACAAGTTCTAGAACAGTCAGGGCTACAAAGAGAAACCCTGTCTCAAAAACAAGAAAGAGAAAGAGAAAGAAAATATAATGAAATTCATTCCCTTTTTTTTTTTAATGTGTATGGGTGTATGCTCCCATGAGTTTATGTGTACCACCTGTGTACAAGAGTCTACAGAGGTCAGAAAAAAGCATCAGATCCCCTGGAACTGGAGTGACAGAAGTTGTGAGGCACAATATGGATACTAGAACCAAACCCAGGGCTCTGCAGAGGCAGTAAGACACTTAAATACTAAGCATCTCTCCAGCTCCTTTTGAAACTCATTCCTATTTATAAATAACATGCACTAATAAAATACTCACACTCTTAAAAAAAACTTAATGGAATTATGGTTCCTTTTTTTATAAAACAAATCACTGAAAATTATGATGTATATGTGTATATGTACAACTGCATGTATGCATTTCATACTTGAATTCAATATATCAAGGACTCAGCACCAATATCAATGGATTGTATGTGTTCTGGTTTACAAAAATCCACACCAGTCTGCTAGACACTTCACACCTTTATTTTTACTTTCATGTATCAAGTGAAGCAATATGGATTGCTAAGGTATACATTTACTATACTAATGTGAACAGACACATTCCTAAAGTTATAGTTATTTAAAGATGACACTAGCATCAAGACACTCATTCTTATTCTGGGAAGGTTTAAGAAAAAAATGACTTGTTATTAAACTAATTGTACTGTCAAATGCTTATTAGGATCATATGTAAACATTGTCTTAAATTGGCTTCTCTATATTTTACTTCTCTATATTTTATCTCTTCCAAATAAAATAGAATTTCTAGGTTGCTTTCTGTTGTGATAAACACTGACCAAAACCAACCTAGGGAGAAGAATGTTCAAACTTAACAAGGAAACCATGACAGGAGGTGAAGTAGGAACCGGGAAACAGGAACCAAAGCAGAAACCACAGGAGAATGTTGTTCACTGGCTCATCTCCATGGCTTGCTCAGTTTGTTTTCTTATATAAACCAGGGTATCTACACAAAGATGGCATCACTCCGAGTAGTCTGGACCCTCTCACATCAATCATTAGTCAAGAAAATGCCTGCAAAAACAGACAGACTTGCCCATCGGCCAGTGTGACAGTGACAATTCCTCAACTAGACTACCTCTTCCCAGGCGACTCTATTTTTAGCTAAGGTAGCAAAAATTAACCAGCAAAGAGAAGAATAGACATTGTAATTAGACTCAGAGTTTGGGTTTTGATGTTTATAACATCCAGGTTTTTAAGTGAATGGTGTTTCCAACTAGGTAATGTAAATATATCTTGTTAAAACACTTTCAGCATTAACAAAAAAATACACAAATGATATAGGAAAATATCAAAACCTACTGTAAAAATAACATGGGTCTATATCCTTAACTAATGGCTGGGAGAACTTTCTAGCTTGCATCCATCCCATGTGATCCAGCATACTTCTTCCCAGCTTTCTAGTCCCAATTTCATGCTTTTGTTTATATCCCATGCCAAAATAATCCCTCACTTCATCTTCTCTCCTTCAAACATCCATGTTACATGTGGCCTCCTCCATATGGTGTACTCTAAACCTCAATGGCGCACACCAGTCTTTCCCCTGCAATAACACTGGCACATAAATAAGTAGAGCACCTATGTCATTTTGCTATAGATGAACTTCAACTATTTACATTGAAGCAGATGCTACCTGAAGACAAAAATGTCAGTCATCTTTGCCTTCCATGAAATGCCTAGTGTAGTGTCTTATTTATTCTGTTCCAAGTACTCACTAATGCTTTGCTTAACAAAACTAAAATCCTATTAAACCAGGAAATTAATCAACTGAACCAAATGGAGTATTTACTTTAATTTTCTTTTGTTGGTTTTTTCAGCACAATACTTCTTTTAAGTACCATTTTCTACACATTCTATTTGGAGTTCATCCAATTCAGCTGACAATATGCATCCTTTTCTATAATGGCTCATTTTCACATTCTTATATAGGCATTTTCTGTCATGGAATGACCTACAAATAGAGCTAAACAATACTATACTAATACCAAAAACAATTCAGTAAATTGCTGAGTTCTAAAGTTCAAATACATGATGTGGAACAATCTTCATACACTGTAAATATGTATTACTCTCATTGGCTAATGATGAGTTGAATGGCCTATAGCGGGACAGGAAGAGTTTGGGTGAAAGAGGCAGACTAGGAGGATGTTAGGAAGAAGGGAAGAGACTCAGAAGACACCATGAGACAAGAGTGAGCAGGATGGGAAGTACATATATGTGGTAAATGAGCCTCGGGCAGCACACAGATTATTAGAAACGGGTTAATTTAAGTTATAAGAGCTAGCTAAAAACAAGCTTAAGCTACCAGCCAAGCATTTATAATTAAGTCTCTGTGTGGTTATTTGAAGAGTGGCTGGCAGGACAGAAGAGTCTGCCTAGAGATACACTAACTACAAATGCATCATCACTGCTTCTTACAGCAGCCAGGAAGCTGAAGAGTTCAAACTCTCAACACGCATGTAAAAAGTCAGAAAGGGCAGTGGGCAGTACACTCTTGTAGTCCTACCACTGGGAAAAGTCAGGAAGATGCTAGGTGCTCACTGGTGTGTCAGGCTAGCAAGCCAGTAAGCATCAGGTTCAGTGAGAGACCCTGTCTCAAAAAACTGAGGTAGAGAGTAACATAGAACAACATCCAACAAAAACCTCTGACCTCCACCTACATACACAGGCATGCATGCTCACACACACGTATACTGTCCCCCCAACACAAAGAAACAAAAGTGAATAAGATTAACGGTTTCTCAAGATCTTCTGAATTTCAGTATTTTTGTCTCCTCAGAAAGCAGTTCATGAAAACCCAATACACAAAGAATATGGGAAAATAAGCTTTAATACTAATCTAACTGACAATGCAAAGTTAATTTGCTTTGTGCTATTTTTTGACAAAACTAGGAATTAAATCCAGGGCCTCGCACATGCTAAAAAGCTCTACTGAGCTAAAGACCTGGCCAAAAGATACTCTGAACACTTGAAATTTCTCCTACTGATTATAGTCAACAAATCATTTAAATGCTTAAGAATCACCTCCAAGATTAATACAAATGACTTCCTACAACTACATTCTCCATTTAAATGGCACCACCTATTCTGTAATAAACTGCTTTTTTTCACTTTAATGATGTAATTGTCAATTTCAATACGGACAAGTAAATTAAGAATAACTATAGTCTAAAAAATTTTTGTTTATGTTTTTTTCTGAATTATTAAATCTTGAAGAGGATTTACATTAAAAGAGAAAATTAACAACCATGATCTACAATGCTCAATTTACTGTCCCTTCCCCCTTTTTATATCAGGCTTTTTATATCATGCTTCAAAAGACCACAGCAGATTACCTAATTTGAAATTCACATCTCTTATTACATGTATCTTATCTAAGATAAAAAGGTACTTGTTGCTTTAAAAAACATTCAAAAGGATTGTGATAACATGATAGATTTTAAACTGGCAAAGTTTTCAAAGTACTAATCACAACGAACCAAATTCAATCCAGTCAGTTCAATTATGTGCAATATATAAACTGCAAAGCATTTGGACTCAAAACCCCTGAGTTGCAAGATTAAAACACCTCTAAAAACATCCTCCTTCCAGACCCAAAGTTTAAAGTATTCAAATGATACAACACACCTGGCTTTCAGCTACAGGCACTGTTTCAATAAAAAAAAAAAAAAAAAAACTATGAAATCAATCAAGTCAAATACATAGAAAGCTTTGTGTATCAGGATTGTGATTTCTAATTAAATTTGTAAATTATATGTGTGTATAACCTATCCAAATTTTTTTTCTTAGAAGGATGGACATTTTAATTTGACCTCACTCTGACCATGGCAGTGGCACATTCTGAATATAAATTTCAACATAAGTTGTAAGCAAAATGGTTTTTTTGAGGGTCGGAGGACATGTTATAGAACATGTGTTTTATAAATGAAGTTATCAGAGTTTTAGTTGAATGCTAAAGGAAAAAAATGATTCATTATGGGGAAAAGTGAGTTTAACTTTTAAAGAATCCACTCATGCTGTTTCCCAGTACTAGTTTCAAACAATGATGTACACCAAATGCAGGGACTCAGCTAAACTGATTTGATTAAAAAATACACTGACAGTACAATTTTCTTACAGTATATTTAAATGCAACCGTTCTTTTTAAAAATACATATGCTTATTCCAACTCCTACCTGCTTGCTAAATCTTTTCAAATAAATTTAGATAAAGGAGGCAGGCAATGGTTCACACCTTTAATCCCAGTACTTAGGAGGCGGAGGCAGAAGGATCTATGTGAGTTCAAGGCCAACCTGATCTACAGAGCAAATGCCAGGACAATCTCTAAAGCTACACAGAGAAACCCTGTCTCAAAAAAAAAATTAAAAAAAATAGTTAAAGAGACTGAAAAAACTTATAAATTTAATGCTCTAGGCACATTAACACAGTATAGTAAGATTTTCTACTTATTAGGTATGAATCTACTTGGATTTTTTTTCCATTTTTCTTTTATTGAAAATAGATGTTTTTCATACAAAACATTTTGATTACAGTCACCCCTCTCCCACCACTCCCAGATTCTCCCCACCAAAATGCCATCCATACCCTTTCTGTATCTCCTTAGAAAACAAACAGGCATCTAAAGAATAATAATAAGGTAAAACAAAAACAAATCCGAATCAGAACAAACAAAAAATAAAACAGAAGAACCAAAGAAAAAGCATTAAAAAACATACACATATAGACTTAAAGACACATGTTCACACAGAAAAGAATTCTGTAAAAGCACAAAACCAGATGCCATACTATATACAGAAAGGACCTACAAGGTTTTAAAAAATTCCCTGAAAAGATTATGAAACAAAGACTCTCCAAGGATGCCATTAACGTCTCTTTGTGTTGGCTATCTACTTCTGGGCATAGGGCCTGCCCTTAAGAGTAGTTTGTATCCCCAGTGAGACTCTGTCAGAGAAAACTAATTTTGCATTTGCAAGTGGTTTTCAATGGAAGACAGCTTCTGGGTTAGAGATGGGGTCATGAGTCCACTCCTCTCAGCTCTGGGACCCCATCTGGCCCAGGCCCATACAGTCACTGTGCATGCTGCCACAGTTCAGAGAAATCTTCAAAGAACACTTATGAGTAGCTTTTTGCAAATATGAATATCCTTTATATATTACTTGACAACACAGTCTCAAGAACCCCAAGTAAAACTTACATGAGAAAATTGTAGTGCTTACTGGAGAAAAAACAGTATCTTCAACAAATGGTACTAGGAAAACTGTATGTCCACATGCAGAAGAATGAAATTAGATCCGTATCTACAACCTGAACAAAACTTAGAACCACTTCAACATGAAACCTCAAACACTAAAACTGCCAGGAAAAAAAAATGGCAGTTTACTATAAGATTAAGGTGTACGCCAGAACTTTCTGAACAGGACTCCATTTGCTCAGGAATTAAGGTCAACAATTGACAAGTGGAACCTCACCCAACTAAACAGCTTCTGTACAAATAATCAAATTATCAACCGAATGAAGAGGAAAGCCACAGAATGGGAGATTATTTGCTGGCTTTATATTTCACAGAAGATCCAGAATATGCAAAGACCTCAAAAACCAAAGAGTTAAGGAAACAAATGGCCCAATTAAAGAATGGGTTAGAGATCTAAACAGAGTTCCCAAGAGAAAATAGTAAAAGTACTAAGAAACACCTCAAAAGGGTTCATCATCCTTAGCCATTAAGAAAGAGCAAATTAAAATAACTAAGAGCTTAGCCAATCAGAACTGCAAAGATCAACAAAACAACTGAAACAAACGCTGGTGTGGTCATGGAGTAGGAGAAACCGTCATTCGCTGTTGATAGGAATGCAAACTGTACGGCCACTCTAGAAATGAGTATAGAGAATCCTCAAAAACTAGAACTACCATATGACCCAGCTATACCCCTCTTTGGCATATACCACAGGATCTGACAACCGTTCACTGCCACTACTTTACTTGACTGGCATAACTCCTTACTACATTCTAAAGCTCATCCCTATACCACAGACAGATGTAGCTACACTCCTCATCTAAGAAGCCTCTCTTTAAAGGAAATGGAAACTCACATTGGACACAGCGCAGATGGTGCACAGGGAGCCAAGACATCACAACTCCTGCAAAGGAGGGTCAGGAAGATTATAAGAGCCAGAACACTACAAGAAAGACAGCTGTGAAACAGTTTCTCCTAGAGGTGGCTGCACAAATGAAACCTAACAACGACAATACCAAAAAACATGCTAAACATGGAAGAGGGAAATTTTCAAAGGATTGGTCCTACCCCAGACAAAGAACCACAGGAAACAAATGACTGCTGAAAGAGGGTGAATTAGCCTCTCCCAGCAATGAGCCTAATTGGTTAGCCAATACAAAGTGGTCACCCTGAAACCACATACACAACAAAACAAATTCAGCAGGTTGTAGTTATATATTTGTGCAAGCATACACACACACACACACACACACACACACAAACAATAACAATAATAATCAAAGAAAAAGAAGCTACCAATTTGAGAGTGAGGAAGGGATAGGAGAGGTTGGTGGGAAAAGACCTGGGAAGGACTAGAAAGAGAACAGGGAAGGGAGAAGTAGTATAATTATATTTTGATTTAAAATGTATAAAAATGAAGGAAAACATTATAGTGCTTAAACTAACCTAGCCTAGTAAACAGCTGTCAGTCTTTGTTGCATTTCCCTTTAGAATTCAACCCTAAAAGGTAATAACTATGTAAGTTTCATGAATAAAAACAGGATCTTTAAAGTTAGATTACCAAGGCAATTACTACATATCATTATAGAATGGTAATGCAGTACATATTGTGCAAATAAAGATCAAATTTACTTCAACTACACTAACCACCACTACCTTTTTTTCATTTTTACTTTTATGTAGTCATAAAGTTTTTGGAATCATATGGCTTAATGCCATACTTATGCCACACTCAGTTAGTCATCCCAAAGATATGGCAAACTGGTATCTTTCACCATCTTTGTCTAACAGTGCATCACTGGCCCCAGCAGGCAGCTAACCCAGACAATTTCTGTAATGGATTCCGGCTCTCTCTGCACAGTAGGTGACAATCCTTGTCAAGTTTCCAGTCTGTCTCATAACTGAATGATTAGAACCTGCTGCAGATGTCACATCTAAATACTTAAATGGATTTTTATCATCAGTGTCACTGAAGACACTATCACTAACAGCGTTGTCCTAAAGAACATCTATTTCAGTACTGCCATGCTCTCTCCATCATAACTGATAAGACACTGCTTTCCTAAAACAGAGGTCAGCAAACTAGAACACATAAGTAAAATCAACACTGCTGCTTGTTCTTATACAGGTACAACCTAAAAGTGGGTTTTCTATTTTAAATAATTAGGGAAAGGTTAACTCATATTCTGGACATGTAAAAACAACTGGAATCAGATTTCAGTCTCCACAAATAATGCTTACTAAAAGACAGTCATGTTCCTTCACTACTTCTCTACAGATGCTTTCTTAGAAGCAGCACACTGGAGTGTGAGCAACAATGATTGCTACAGGAGCCCAAAATATTTACCATCTGGGTCCTTTAAAGAGAAGAGTCTACCAACTCTTGATCTAGAGAAGTTTGTGGTGTAGGCATTATATCATCGGTGTGTTGTTTTAAGAACCTCAGATGAATAACAATAATAAATCAACTATTTCCTTCTTATTTCCCAGCCACTCAATTAACAGGTATTTCCCTACAATGTAGACAGTTCACTTCCTTTACTCTCCTCCTTGGGTCAGCTTTGCATCAATCAAAGACTTAATAATGACCTTGGATGGGAAAGAAGAACTCAACTTTAAGTCTCCAATACTGGCCTCTTCCATGTTCCAAGCTCTGTTAGTACTGCATTTCTATTCTGAACCAACTATAATGGAGGTCTCTACATTTTCCAGAGTTGAACATGTATGACATTAGTGTGCATGCTGACCATCACTTCTTGGTCATGCTCTAACACCCACTCTGGCATGTACGTTTCTTAGGACACTTTATAACCGGAATAGATCAACCTCTCCTAGCATCAACATCACATCTTCTAAATTATTTTTCTTTGAACCTTCAAACTTTTGGCCTAGAAGTTCACAAATGGCCTGCTCCTCTTGTTACTACAGCTGAGTTCATATAAACTCCAAATATAACAATATAACAAAATCAAAATCTGTTGTCTAAAGCCACTTGTTCGTTCCCGGCTGCCCAGACTCGAAATAACCACACAGAAACTGTATTAATTAAATCACGGTTTGTCCAATCACTTAAGCGTATTGCTAGCTAGCTCCTACATTTAGAATTAACCCATTTCCATTATTTTATACTTTACCACGAGGCTTGTGACCTACCAGCAAGGTTCCAGCTGGCAGCTTGCATCTGTCCCTCTGGTGGTTATATGCTGTCTACTGGCTTCTTCCTCCCAGCATTCAGTTTAGTCCTCCCACCCCTCCCAACCCCCACTTAGCTCTATTCTGCCCTATCACAGGCCAAAACAGTTTCTTTATTCATTAACCAATAAAAGCAACACATAGACAGAAGTACTTCCCACACCATTTCCCCTTTTCTGTTTAAATAAAAAGAAAGGCTTTAACTTTAATATAGTAAAATTATATATAACAAAATAGGTATCAAACAAGAATTACAGATAAAATATTATCTACTTTGTTTATCATAACTAAGGAAAACTCTAATTATAACTATTTATTCTTCAACTCCATCAAAGCCTCCAGAAAGACACAATATTACCTAAGCAAACAGGAAGTGCATTGCAAGCAACTTCCAAAACTCTAGAATTGACAGAGACATCTTGCTGCCTGGATAATCACTCAAAGTTCTTCTATATCATTGGAGCACCCATTTTCAGTCTACAGGCTCATAGTATCTGGCAGACTTTTCCATGAAGCAGGAAATTTGAAAGACAGTTCCGCCTATATTGGCAGTTTGTCAGTCACTTCTGTGTCCTGCAGAACTTCCTGGTTCACCAGCACAAATGGCTCTAACTTTTTTGGGAGGTCCACTACAGAGCATTTAAATGGGGTCTGTAAGCAGAGTGCTACAACTTGCTCAATGGCAACATAGACCCACTGTGTGCCTAAAAATGGGGTAGGGTTCTGTTCTTGTCTTTACAGGAAAATACACATCATCAAAAAGTCAAGAGAACCTGGACGTTTGGATGCATAAAGAGGAAAAAATAAATATCCAGAAAGAGTCACCAAGCAAAAAGGAATATGACTTATGAGGACAGGTCATTTGAGGATTAAAAAAAAATTTATATATAAAATAGAGATAAAGCTGGCTTTGGAGTTGGACAATGGCTATCCTTCTCTAAATCCAAGCATACTGTTAACAGAAAAATTCAGAGTTTCTGTCTCATGTCAGGAGCCATCCGGTATGGGACAGAAAGAAGATAGATTTTAAGGAAATAGTTTACTTTTCTCCGCCTAGTTCTATTCTGCCCTATCACAGGCCAAACCAGCTTCTTTATTCATTAACCAATAAAAGCAACACATGTACAGAAGGACCTCCCACATCAAAAATCTATACATATTGATGTATTTCCCACCTAAACTTCTTCACATTGAAACATCTCTAAGCTGTTTTGGTACCTGCCTCAAAGGGTACATATTTCATTTCCTTTTTTCTCCCCACTATTGCTAGTTGTCTGCTTCATCCAAATGCCATCTCCACCCACCAAGGGGGGCCAGGTTATCTTCATCTCTTTGAGCATAAACTCATGTCAAAGCTTACAATCACACAAACGATGTCAGGAAGGGAAGTTAATTGAAATGATTATCTTAACTCTATAGTAACTTGGGTGGCATCAATCTTGAAAATATCTTTAAAGACATGCAAGAACCTTGCCTATTTCAAAAATGACACAAAAATCCAATAACCATAGAGCTTTACAATTAGGGAAATAAATTAAAGGCATGAAGTCCATATTCAAAGAAATACTAAATAGACTAAATCTTTGCAACTCCACTCAATGAGCTAAATAAAAAAAGTTCTCAAATCTTAGTGTCTAAACTCCTTTCGTATTTTTAAAAATTGTTGTATCACTCCCAAAGACTTGTATATTAAAATTATCAGTATTAGAAAATAAGATGCTAAGTAGTCATTAAATCATCATAAACCTATCAGATATATATTATTTAAAATAAATTTCGCATTTGTGAAAACACTTAAAATATAAAAGCTTAATAAGAAAATAATAGTGTATAACAGTTTTTCAATATCATTGTGTTTAGCTTATGAGAAGGCAAGTAGATTTTCATATCTGCTCTACATTCAATCTGCTGTGATATATAGTTCTGACTGAGCTATGTGAAAAAAAAATGACCTCATAGAATACATAGTAAAAAAAAAATGTGTTAATACTAATAGCCTGTTCATATGATACTGGATCATTTTATGATACTCCACCAAAACTTGGCACGCAGGAATTTCTTAACAGTTATTATCTAGAAACTGTTGTACTATGCAGCTTGCTTTTTTTTTAAGATTTATTTATTTATTATGTACACAGTGTTCTGTCTATGTTTGCCTGCAGGCAGATTATAGATGTTGTGAGCCACCATGTGGTTGCTGGGAATTGAACTCAGGTCCTCTGGAAGAACAACCAGTGCTCTTAACCTCTGAGCCATCTCTCCAGCCCTGCAGCTTGCTTTTTAAAAAGATCTTTAACCCTTATTTTTCACAGTTCTCATTTTAAAAACATTGGTTTACTAGACACATATCTTGTCAGAATTTATCACACAACAGAACAGTCACTAGTATCACTATGCGCCAGAATTTCTTAAGTACTGAAAAACAGAAAAGAGCATAGTAAACAACATAGGTTTTCTAAAATTTTACTTTCATATAAAAATTTGAATTTTTATCTTTGGCAACAAATATTAACAGCTGTTTCCCTTAAAGTGACAGGCCCTCTTCTTCATTTTCAAGAAAATGACTGACAGATGACTAAGTCTAAATCATCAGCTTCTTTTTTAGTCAGTCTTTAAAGTACAAGTGGTATTTCATAAAAAAATGTGGCTAGTTTTACTGATAACTCAGAAAAAGTACGAGAGTTTGCTGTTGTTTTCTCTAGACAAGCAAATACACTGGATATAATCTCAGCAAATATTCAAAGAAAGATTATTAAGTTAAAAATTTTAAAAAGCTCATTGCTATTTCTTCCTTAAGTACCTTCTTAAGTAAAGATGGCTGGACATTTACTGCTTTCAATGTTTTTAATGCATATGTCACATGAGGCATATACAATTACTAGTACCATCTGGTGTCACTGACATTTAGTTTCTATTAAGATGTTCACAAATTTACTCATTCTTGTTTTTAAACCACAAGACATAAGTCAGAACAAAAAGGCAAAAAGTTTCATTACTATAATAATAGTACTAATTTTGTGCCCCCCATCTGCAAAAGACACCTGCTGACTACAGAATAGATATATTGCATTCTAAGAACTACTATCTTGTTTGTTTGTTTCCCAAGACAGGGTTTCCCTGTGTAGTTTTGGCTGTTCTGGAACTCACTCCATAGACCAGACTGGCCTTAGTTCAGAGATCCGCTTGCCTCTGCCTCAGTGCTGGGCTCAGACATACACCACCACTGGCCAGCTGGAGAACTACTACCTTAAGCAAAAACAGGAAGGTATAAATGAGAAGGTGACACCCTAAAATCCATAGTAAATGTCCTTATACAATTAATGTACCAAGTGTCTGCATTGACGTTTTGGTTTTAACTCAAAATGCTCCTTCTTCAGCTCTCATTTATTCTGAAACTTAATTGTAATACAAATAACAGCAAGCAGCATTGAGTCTGCATATACAAACATTACCTCATTTAATCCTCTTATATCTCTATTCATTAGCTGTTAAACCATAGATGAAGAAATTTAGATTGGAGGCAGAGAAAGTTTTTTCAAGGTCACAATAACAGCTGCTGGTACACCTTATATTCAGACATAAACAAGTACTATGCATATCTAATATTAAGTCTTGATAACTTATCTTTACTACAAATGAAAGCTTCTGGCTAGGGAAGCAAATCAGATCTAAAGAGCAAACTGGAGGTAATACATCTCAAGCCATGAAACAGAGATTGTGAGACCAGGGTCTCATGATTCCAGTAACCTTTAACACCTTGTAATATTAGGCCCTACCTCTTAACGGTCCACAATCCCTGCTAACAGCACCACTTTAGAAACCAAGCCCACTGGAGGACATCTAAACCATAAAAACAGTATATTCTGCCTCCTTACACCACATATCAGTACATTATGTGTATATAAATAGTGATAATTATGTCTTTTCTAATTTTATATTTTAGGTTATAAGCCTAGCCTTCAATGACTTAGCCATTTCTCCTACCTTAAACAAGCAAACCTTTTGTAACTTTAAAGTCATCTGAACAAGATCTCTATTTAGAAAGGTTTTGAGTTACCCATTTACCTGTATCATCAAATGGGAAACAATTTCCACTTAAATTAGTGTTTAAACTAGATAGTGTATTAATTCACATTGTTAAAATATGATCATTAGTTAATCATAATGCATCAAATATTATTATTAATTTTTTAACTACCACATGATTATTATTTTCAAACATTTCAAACTTGAGGAAACAGAAATTCAAACATGTTAAATACCTATCTTCCTCCCAAGGAAGAAGTATACTGCTTATACTGTACAAAATCAAAATCAGTCTCGATTGACTCTCGAGTCCAAAATCTTTAGTCATACATCCAGATCTATTAAAAAGAGTTTCAGCCAGTGGTGGTGGTGCACACCTTTAATCCCAGCACTTGAGAGGCAGAGGCTGGTGGATCTCCAAGTTCAAAGCCAGCCTGGTATAGGAGTGAGTTCCAGGACAGCCAAGGCTACATAAAGAACCCGTTTCAAAAAACAAAATAATAATAGTAATAAAATAAATAACTAAATAAATGAAAAAGGTCTCAGTGACTCACCAGTTACTCACAAAGTTGATACAGCTCTTGCTAATACCACATTCTACCCAAATCAATCAAGATATGACTCATCTTGCATTTTATAATGCAACAAATAAAAAAAATACATGCTGAAAGTATGTTCTCAGGTACTTCAAATAAAGGATCTATAGGTAATATTAAAGAATGAAATAAATTGGCTTATACAATGTCAGCACACATTTATGTGAGTTGTTTATATTTTTTAAAAACAAAAGCTTAGAAGGTGATGTCATCACAGCTACAGGGGCCATCTAGAAATTACACAATAGCTTTCAAAACCAAGAGTACTGCAAACCTCAGTCAACTGCACAGAAATCATTTTCCTAAACCCCAATCAATCAGTAAAATTTCCACTTCAAGTTAGAACCTACAAAGGTCAGGAGTCCTGCCCTGAGGTCTGTTTCTATTTTTAGGATCTACACTACAAAGCAGTTGTTAAAAAAACAGAGAGGGAAAGAATTAAAGAGTTATCCAGTTCAACACACTTGTTGAACCCCAACTTTTAAGAAGTATAAGCATCATATTCTCAGAGTCCACACATGTTGGTGAGGAAGCTGACCAAATGAAAGGCTCTGAATGCCACTAACAGAAAGCAGTAGAGAACAGAGATGAGTAATTCCTCATGACACAGAACACCATTCCAAAGCTTGGGAATGAGAGGTTTAAAATATATGGATCAACATTACTTCTTCCCATCAATGACTCCTAGTGTGACCAAGAAGAATCACAATTCTGTAATGTCAAAACAAATGACAAACATAAAGGAGGGGGCGGTGAAGACTGAGGTCATATCTCTTAACATGCATCATTTACAGTAAGAGTTCTCCCATTTATCTGAATTAATTTTACATACTTCATTTCATTCAGATAATTGAAGTTTTCCTTTAGAGTTGTAAAATGTTTACCTCAACATAATCAGTAAATTGTCCACTTAAAGATACCACTACAAAAATTACCATCTTTCACTTCTACACATACACATGTACTCCACTATCATTAAATGTATGAGATTTGGGCTTTTGTGGGAAATTTAGTTCAAATGTCCTCTTTAAAAAATTAGTACAAGAAACCCTCCAAGAAAAGTTATGGTCATTACCTTTTTAATACAGAGTGTGTGCACTGCTTGTTAAAGACATGGTAATTTGGGAGTTCAATATATGACTGCTATTCTAAAACCAAATTAAAGGTTTACACTACTAAAGAGTTTGATGACTTCCCTCAATACAATAACTACAATTGTATGGAGAACAAAATCAAAGAGGTCCCTCTTTTTATAGGCAGTAATTTCAGGGCCTTGTAATGAGAATTTACTCTTTAGTATATAATTACTAATGAACAAAAGTGGGGTCATTAAACTCACTTCTTTATAGTGTCATAAAATTTCTATGTGTAAGAAATATAAAATCATATATAATATTCATCAAACTCAAAACACACTGAAATGTGCAATGTCTTACAATTCAACAGAGTGAAATTTTTGTTCCTTAAGTAAATGTCTATAAGGTGACTGAAGTCATTTTTCATATGGATATTTATAATTTAAAATATAAAACTTCCCAAGTACTAATGTTGGCAATAAAATGTCTAAACTTCTTAAATGAATTCTGAATTTTCAATGGACACTGTCCCTCCCCACACTAATACAGAACTTACTATTAGAATGGCTGTGCATTTAACCAATATTAATAACTTGCTATGAGAGATCCAGTCTCACTCTTGAGGTATACACAGTCTAAAGGCAGGGAAGAACTACATTGCAGAAATGTATAGTGAACCCCTTATCAAAAGAAAGCTCAAAATGGAGAGAACAGAAGGGCAGAAAATCAGACACTTGAAAATAGTTAGCCACCATTCAAAATGGACGAAAATAATTCATTACTCCGCTAACACAGTAGAGAACCTGACTAAAGGCTAGCCAGGAGTGGGTTCTAAGTCATGAGTGGATAAATCTTCAATGTCCTTGAGTTTCTGATGCGTATAAAAAATCTCAAAAGTGTTACAAATGGTCACATTGAAAGAATCCACATTTCAGTGTTAATGGGCAGCACAGTATGAACCAAGAAGATGGTATCACATACAGTATCCTGGTTCTTCAAGATCTTTACTGTCTACAGATGAAAACAGGCCTCAGTTTCCTATGTAGAAGAGGACATAAAGAAGGAAGGAAGCTGGTCAACCTGCTCCTGGTGCCCAAGCAAAGAGAATGTTCTAGCTCCACAGGAGATCTAGAAGGAAGAATGGAGGGAGGGAGAGAGAGAGAAGAGGGAGGGAGGGAGGAAGGAGGGAAGAAGTCCTGATTACTTTTTTGACAAATACTCAAAAACTTATCATTTGTTCAAATAGCTTAAATATAATAGCACAAGGAGAAGGGGAGACCTATATATTCTTACTAACTCTTATCTCATTTTATATTCTAAGTCCCCCTAAAGCTATACTGAAATCCTCTGCACATTTCTTACATACTTTGAGATGTTTATGTCATATCTTTGTAAAGCTCACGATAAGCACTGTGCTTAAAAATAAACTCACACGCATAGAGAGTACATGCCAAGGGTATGTATAGCATAGTACCACACTTCTGGGAAGAATGGATGTTCAACATAAGACTCTGGATCCTACCCAAAGAGATTTTTCAGTACAATGGGATGGGGAGTATATTTACCTATTCATCAGTGTAAAAAGGACTAACCTTTTTACACTTTTTACTAACCTTTTTACACTTTTTACTAACCTGCCCTCTCTTAGGACCGGAGGGGAAAAGGGGAGGGGGAGTGGGGAAGCGGGAGGGAAATGGGAGGAGCGGAGGAGGTGGAAATTTTGAATGGTACTAATTATAATGCAATAATAAAAAATTAAATGTGAAAAAACAAAAAAAAAAAAGGACTAACCTTTGAAAGTGGGTAGCCCAAGACTGGGGCTGACTGAAGAACCAGTACAGGTGGATACAAGATGACTATTTCATATGATTAAGTACCACCCTACTCTACTATAAATTTGCTTTTGATAACATTATCAGGAGGGGGAATGAATGAAATTCAAAAATAGGATCTCTGTACAGGTAATCACACAGAACTTCACATGTTCTAACAATAATCACTCTATGGAACTGGACTGGCTATGTATTTGTTGGCCCAAAATCTATCAGTTTTTCAATGGAAAAAGTCACTGTACTTTGCAAAAGAAATCTTGAAATGTTTCCTATTTTGTTTTGCTTTCATACACAAACACTAGTGTGATCTATAAAGCAAAAGCAAAGAATAAGATAAAAGAAAGAGAAGATCCATTGTATTTTAGTAATTACCACCAACATAAAGATCACTGGCATTTAAAATATCACTCCAGGACAGCCTGACAAAGTATCCAAACTCCCAAATCATGTTATTTATGCAATCTACGGGCTGAAGAATACATTCTTGTAAAGTGAAACCAACACTTTAAGGGATGTCCTATGGTTAACAATTAGAGTTTGCTGAACTCACAGTTTTCAAACTTCACTCTAGTAGAAATTTCACATTACTCTCGTACCATGGAGGTATATTCTAGCACAACATTTATATAACTGTACTCTGAAATTTTTCAGAGACAGCATTAAAGAACAAAATTGATACCTCTTCCCCCAATTTTTCTAATATTTTCTAATACCTCTGTATTCTCTTTCAATACTTGTTCAACACAAAGAAGAAAATTAGTAATTTCAAGTTTACTAAAATCATAAATTGGGACTTCCAGGCACTCATCTACCAAGACAAAGCATTTACAGAGTATCCACTATACTTGACACTAGTCATACAGATTAAAAACATGTGGCATCTTCCAAAAAGCACCTACCAAAACAAGACACAGAAGCAACAAGTACTTACTACACCAAACACCGTGGTATCCGAGATGTAAAAGTCCTACCCCATCCCAATTTAGGCTCACTTTATTTTTAATGTAATACTGGAGATAATGTAGATTACTATTTATGCAATAGATCTCTCTTCCTACCAAATATCAAAGTCATAGAGACCTTAACCCCAAACCTCTTGCTAAACTAATCCTCTGGGAGACACAGACTACCTGACCCAAGACTATGAATGACAGGGAAGGAGAGTTGGCTCATGGGTTAAGAACACATATTGCTCTTACAGAGGACCCAACTTCAGTTCCCAGCATCCATACAACTCCAGCTCCAGGGTTTCTAACACCTCTGGCTTCTACAGATACATGGGCAAACACACATAATTTTAAAAAAAAAAAAAATTAAAATAAAATGCTTTTGTAAAGAATATGACTAAAAGAATCCTAGGTAGAAAGTAGAGATGTGAGGATAAGGAGTTCAAGGCCTGCCTCAGCTACACAGTAAATTCCAGACCCTAGCCTATGTGAGATCCTGTCTCAAGAGAAAAGATGAATCTGAGTAACCTTAAACTTTAAGATAATAATTAGCTGGGCGGTAGTGGCCTTTAATCCCAGCCCAGGGGAGGCAGAGGCAGGTGGATCTCTGTGGGCTCAAGGCCAGCCTGGGCTATAAGAGCTAGTTCCACAGATAAACCCTGTCTTGAAATGGAACAAAACAAAACAAAAATAAATAAATAAAATTAAAACAAAATTATTAAATTCAAATTTTTAAACTAAAGTAGAAATGTTTTCAACTAATAAATGTTTTATAGTTTGCTAAATTCAAATTTGCATCATTTGTAGCTAATGAGTCGAAATTAGAAATCATTCTCATATGAGCAGAAAGGGGGTTTTAAAAAAATTTTACATGATTACTTGGCAATTTTTTTCCTTTTTTTTTCCTCTTTGATTTTTCAAGACAGGGTTTCTCTACCTATCTTTGGAGCCTGTGCTGGCACTAGCTGTGTAGACCAGGCTGGCCTTGAACTAACAGATCTCCGCCAGCCTCTGACTCCAGAGTGCAGGGATTAAAGGCATGAGCCACCACCGCCAGGCTTACTTGGCAATTCTTAAGACAATATAATCAAGAAGAAAGGGACCAGAGCTCAGGAGCACACTTTACTTTGCTTAACAGGCTGGGGTGGAGGGGGTAACAGGACAAAACAAGATCAAGTTTGGAACAACATGTCCCATCAGTAAGTTTCAGCTAGCTAAATGCTTAATAAAGGCAAGCAGCTCTATTCAGTTCCTTCTAAACCTCATGAAAACGAAAGGTAAAATAGTGAAGCTGGATTACACTGCTAAGGTCCATCACAAACCAAAAATACTGTTATTCTGTATTTCTAAGGTAAACATGTCACCATGGCTTGAGAACAAGAGTGAAGAAGGCATGGATGCTATAAGGTGTAGCATGACCTTCGGGTGTTTTTCAAGTTTGTTGAGGTATCCTGATTCAAAATGTGTCCCTCCATTAATATTAAACTGTTTCATTAAATACAGAACAAGGCCCTAAGGACAACAGTGTATAATTCTCAGCTTCGGCTGAGAAGAATCTATTCCACATCCAGACCTGGGATGCACTAATTATAATTCAATATTGCACTTGGGTATGTGGGTTCCACCATGAAATTCCTGTCATGGTTAAACATGTTAAACAGGTTAATAGAACCCAATAAAATAGTTCTAGTAAGTTATACTGCTCTTTTTCTTCTCCCAGCAGCTCCTTTACCTGACCACTACAGTAACCTTTAAAATCAATTTAAGAGGTAATACCAACTATGTCAGGCAAGCTGGGGCACAGGAAGGCTGAGGACAGCAATCCACCGCGTGTGGAAAGATCACCTTCAACTCACGTTTTCCATTTTCAAACTGTGATACAGATGGAAGAAGTAAAAATAAAATAAAAAAAAAAGAAAACACGTAAACTCTTCTCTTTGAACTTCCAATCACAGGGCCTCAAGGAACGTTATAACTTAAGAATCTTTCTCTCAAAGCTCATCTAATGCTGCGTAGTTCTGAGAAGACCAAAAAGTTGCACTTGCGCCGCGGAGTGGGAGTGGGGGTGAGGGCGCTGCCTACCGAGAGACCAAGGGTTAAACTAAAGCATTTTTGCAACTTTGCTGGTGTTCAGTTAGTTGTAAAGACTTATTCACTCCGGGAAAGCTGCCTCGCCCGAGGACGCGGGGACTGGCGGGCCGCGACGGGAACGTCAAGCGCGTGCCGAATCCCCGAGTGGGGGTACAGCGAGGTGTGGGGTCTCCGCGGCCCGAGGTGGGAACGCGGATCCCGATGAGGAAAGCGCAGGCCGGGGCCGAGCCGCACGAGAGCCTGGACGGGGCGGCCTGATATCGGCAGGGCCTGTGCCGGTCCCAGCCTCTGTGCTCCGGTTAGTGTCGCTCGGGGCCACACTGCGGCCCGGCAGAAGCAAGAAGGCGCGCGTGCGCCCGGGAAGCGCGGCCCCGGCTCCGCCCTCCCTCACCCCCCCTCCGCTCCTCGCGGCCGCCGCCCCACTGGGAACTCCGAGCCGCGCGGCCCCGCGAGGCGGGCGTCGGGAGGGAGGGGCCGCGCTCCCCGCCTCCCGCGGCCACCGCTGCTCCCAGCCAAGGCGACTCACCTCCTCCTCCTCCTCCTCCTCCTCTTCGGCTCCCTCCAGGCCACCGGCAGCCCAGCTGGCGACGCGCTGACGCCGAGCCCCTCCCCCGCGGCCGCCACCGAGGCCGCCCGCCCCTCCCCGCTGCAGCCGCCGCCGCAGCGGCCTTGGGGCGCAGCAGGCTCCGGCCCCGCCCCCGCCCCGCCCACAGGCCCGAGGCTCCGCCCCCCGGGTTGCCGGCTCCACGCGGAGTCCCTGAGTCAGAGGCCGCGCGGGGCGAGCGAGCGAAGTCGCCGCCGCCCCGCGACTCCTCACACCTGCTCCCCGCCGGCCCCTCGCACGCTTTCCAGTCACGCCAGCGCCCCCGCCGCCCCTTCTGCTTTTCCATACTCTCTCACACCTCTCGTCGCCGCCTCCGCTCGCGCTGCGGCCTTCTTTTCCTACTGAGGGCGCGGGCTGCCCCCCGGGCCGCGTTCTCAGGCAGGTGTCCAGCCCTCACCTGTAGTCCCCGTCCCCTGTCCTTCCGGGTGGGCCGGAGGCTGGGGGTGGGGGGGGCGGAATGGCCAGTGCACACCCTCCTGCTTGTATTGGTCAGCGCGGCCCGCTTTCCCTCCCTCGGGAATCCTGGAGGATCTCTGCTAGCCAATGCTGGCTTTTCCTATACTTAAATTGTATGCAGCCCTTCGGTTGTCGATACTACACGTCCTACTTCAGATGGGGCTTGGCTATTGATAATGACATATTCGCGGCCCTACTAAAAGTCAGAAAGAGCACAAGAAACTCTTAAGAGCCTCTATAAAATGAGGAATTTGTCTCCTTTACGTTTCTACGAATCTGGGTTAACAATTTTCTATTTGGGATCACCTTGTGGATGCAATGATCCGGGCAAAGGCAAAACATGCAATGGTAGGTATATGCTTTTATCTGGTTATGTCATTTTTTAAAACTACAACTTGGCTCAGACTGTAGTGCAGAAATGCATTGAAGCATACCAAACTAGCAGAAACTGATTAGGCCTTTGGAGTTGCATCCATGAGTGCTTTAAGTTATGTGAGTAAATATTACTATCCTTAAATTGAACAGTGAAAACTATCTCCTGTTCTAAACAAAGCCCACACTCTATGTGGACCTCCCAAGCTTAAAACCATTGTTGACATGAACACCAGTATCACAGGCATTTAAAAAGCCTAATAAACCATCTGTCCATCCACTTTTACACAAATTGAGAAACAGAAAACAATGCAGAAAGCTGAAAATGAGAATTCCAAACTGCAAATGAATCTTGTAAATCCTATTCCACAAAATAAAATATTGAGAGAAAAAAAAAAGCCTAGGGGCTACCAGTTCATCAATCTGGAAGATGAGTCCTATAATTTTATAAATGAATCATCTAGTCCTTAAGATCACCTGGAGTCTAATACTTTTCATTTTGCGGATTAAGGTCTGAAGTCCGGAGAAGGTAAGTTGCTGAACCAATACACCCAGCTTGATTGGAACAAAGTCAGGATTCCTACTAGGACCTGTCTCACATACTTGCCAGCACAGGATTTAGAATTACAACTACAAAGCTGTTCAACGTCAGAATTCTTTGACACCTCAGCTCTGCCTCAGAATACATGATCTGTGAATTTGAGCTTAGGTATTGATGTCAGAAGTCATTTTACCCCAATATGTTCAAGGATTTTGCTTGTGTAATCTGCATCTCTCAGTCGGGAATCATCTGCATGATCTCAGTCACTTCTGGCCCTGGCTCTGGAACTCTGATCCAACCAAACACATTCATCCTCAGAGGTGCCAAAGGCTGTGCCTGGTTAAAAGAGTTATGAAATCTCTATTGTCAAGAAAATTACATTATTGGTGAGGTAAAATATGAGGCATGAAATGATAATTCAACACTAATAATCAAGTTCTCAACAGTAATTTCCAAATGTTAAGTGGGAAAATGGTGCACATAAATTAAGAAAAGACTTCTTAAAGGCCACAACAACAAAAAGGAGATATATCATTTAGAGCACTGTGTATAGGAAAGTAGTAAAGCAAAATGCTTGGACAAAAGCTCTAAGAAGAAGAGAGATATGCCAAGAATAAGGGAAAGTTAGATCAGGGAAGTAAAAGAGGAAATCTGAGAAACAAGAGCAGCTAGGTCCAAATGCGGGATAGACCCATTGGTAGAGGACCTAGATTTCAACCTGAGACAGAGTTGAGTAGGAAATCATTGAAGATGGACTGGGCAGAGGAGAAAGGAAGGTGGGGAAGAAGTGACAAAAATCAGAAGGCCATAGCTTGGTTAGGTATATTGGACACAAATGTAACTTAGAAAGTCTTGGTTTTAGTGAGTATATATAGGAAACAATGAAAAGCAAGAAGTCCAAGGTGATTTTATGATTGTGGCAAGAGTCAGTTAGAGCCACATATGCCCCAGGTCCTTAATGCTCAGAGGAGCAGCCTGCAAACTGCTGGATAAGAAAGCAAGATGTATTGCCAAGGGAGAGCCGCCACCTCATATTCTCATTCCACAAAACTGTGGTTTGATACTGAAATAGAATTAGAAGACAAAGAGCCCTTAACCCAGGCCCTGACCATGGACCCTAACCTGATATTTTTATGCTCAACTTATTTTTATTTCTATTTAAGCCATATTGATGTAAATTTCTTTATTGTTAAGTATATGTTACAGTGTGAAATAAATAAATAATAAGTGGTTATTAAATATACAGAAAATGATACTAGAGGAGAAGAATATAGAAATGCCTCTACCTTTCAGTAGCTTATAATCTACTTGAAGAAAAAGAGGTCAATACCCTTAACATGGGAAATATAATCCATGGACAGGGAGAGCAACATTGTACACAGCAAAATGAAGTAATATATAAATGGTTAGGGATATTCCGAATAGCCTGGGAATGATATGGTCATTAGAGTCATCATTCAACAAATTTTAGTGAACTTTGCACAGTGTTTTAGATACTAAAGACAAAGCAATAAAACAAACAGTTCCTGTTCTCACGGAGACCCAAAGGAGTCATGTTTCATGTGTTGAAAACTATATGAAAAGCCAAGGACATCTAGAATGTAAGAAACTGGGGAAAGAGTGAAGGAATGAAGCAAGGGAGATAATAAAGCCTTATGAATAGACAGGATTTTGAGGTCAAGTTAAAGTAAGGCCATTGGGAGATTAGTTCCTCTGGCACTCTGAATTTGAAGGAGAGATGGGAACCTGGAAAAACAGATGCAAGCCTACATGATAATACAGGCAGGAGATAAGTAGACAAGGTTGCTGGCAAGGTTAGCAAAGAAGATGGAAATGCCAAGACTAAATAGTGGGTAGGTGGTGTTAGTTGTAGCAAATCCATAGCATCACGTGCAGCAGAAAGGTCGAAGAGATAAGCATTATGAAAAGGCCAATCTGGTTAGCAACAGAGATGTCATGTGTGACGTCAAAAAGAACTGTCTCTGAAGAGTCAGAAGTGAAATGGAGGCAATGAATGCTGATTGAAATAACTAGTACGACCCAAAATGTGCAAAGCAAGCATGTATTTTATTTACCTTTACAGCTATTATAGACACCATTAAAGTTTTTTGTTTTTGTTTTTTTGACACAAGGTTTCTCTGTGGCTTTTGGAGCCTGTCCTGGAACTAGCTCTTGTAGCCCAGGCTGGCCTCGAACTCACAGAGATCCACCTGCCCCTGCCTCCCAACTGCTGGGATTAAAGGCATGCGCCACCACCGCCTGGCCTGACACTATTAAATTTTTACATCCATACTAAGTGTTCCTTAATAAGTTTTCCTTCCTGTGTCTAATTTTTATCTCCATATTAAAGGAAAAATGAATGTCTTCAAAATGTATCTGATTTACTTTTATGGACCAAAACTCAGCCACATAAAGGACTCCCAAAAAGTTCACTCTTCTCTTCCAATATGTCAATAATCTAACAGCTTCATTACCTGTTATGCCTCAGCCAGGCAGCCAGTAATGATGGCCTTGGACACATACACTGTCACTGAAGTCCAGGTTTTCACTAGGGGAAAGGAGGTGAAGAGGTGGAAGGCAAGCCTTTCTACAAAGAAGAAACAAAGGCATCCTGTGGCGTGTGCAGGAACTGCTACCATGACCTCCAGTGGTACTTTTGCCATCTGGAAGAAGACAGCTTAGTCAAACCAGATGCTCTTTTTGTTTATCACACTGCAAGACAATTAAGGAGTAGTTCTTCTTCCCTGGAAATAGATTAGAAAATCTGGCAGACAAAGGAGAGGGCGAAACCTGAAGCCATCAACTTGAAGTGATGTAGCCTTGAGCTTCCAAGGATAAGCAAACCAGACTTTGGCCAAATTTGTGTCCATACATGTATGTGCATGCCTTCTCCTGATTGTATTATGTTGGTGAGTAGGGTATGTTAATTTGTTAGGTGTTATTGAAAGATGGAATGCTATTATCACTCTATCTTAGCTGGAATATACTTCATGTGGGGGTCTGCTGGGAGCACCTAATCTCTTGTGGTGATTGGGAAAGCTGCATTAAATTCATTGAAGGAAAAATATGTGAAAATTATTCTAAAAATAACCATGAAATTTACTATGTTTAATTTGCTAGCCTAAAAGCTCTTCAAATCAGTAGTGACCACAGATTCCTAGCATTAATGAACAATTACCATATTGCTGAAATTGACACCATATTTAGCTATAGAAATCTTCTTGTTATTGGTGCTAAGAAAGGCCAAAAATACAGTAGCATGAAAAGCATGAAATATATTCTTCGTGGATGAAATATCTTTAGTCGGGATTTAGCTGTTCCACACTGTAGTACACAGGAATGGGCTTATCACTGTTATCTTCTGGCCTATAGTTGGAAGCATTTCATACTGTGATTCATGTACCTTTTACCAAGGAAAAATTCCATGTTTTTCCCTAAAAAAACAAAGAAGGCTTACAAAGTCCCACCTCATGCCTAGCCTTTCTAGTAATTATCTGTTGCTTGGAATCAACAGATCAGCCAACTAAGTTCAGATGGGGGGGAAATGTTTGATCTGCAGTGGTGTGATTTGGAAGACTGTGTACGTAGAAGGTATGGCTATGCACATACAGAGAACATACTGATCTAATTTGACTGCCAGTGATTTAATTAATGTTTCTCAAGCACTTTGAACATGAAAAGCACTATCTGAAAGCTGAGAGCTATTACTCATTATCATTTTTCCTAAAATTAACGTACCAATGTGATACTCCTATGGTATCTTTAAGAGACATTCTTTTTTTTTGTTTTTTGTTTTTTTGTTTTTTCGAGACAGGTTTTCTCTGTAGCTTTGGAGCCTGTCCTGGAACTAGCTCTTGTAGCCCAGGCTGGCCTCGAACTCACAGAGATCCACCTGCCTCTGCCTCCCAAGTGCTAGGATTAAAGGCGTATACCACCACTGCCCGGCGACAGGCTCTATTCTAATAAACTCTTTGGACCATGTTTTAAGAAACTCTCGTTAAAGCTTCAAGACTTTAGTTTCTGAAAGCCAAGCTTCAAGCTAGTTGGATATCATCCATCAGTAGATTCTGAAGCAAATATGCTAAATCAGCAACGGTGACAGCTTGGTGAGTATACACAACTGTTTATTCAAAGGATGCTAACAAGGGCAAGCTTAAAATAAGAACACACACCACAACCTGATTTTCAAGTTTTTGTGCCTGCGTATAACCTAAAATTACCCATATTATTATCTAGGTTTTTCCCCCTTCTACCTTTTTTCTCTCTAAGAAAATAACTACTGATGAGCTTGATATCTTGGTAATAATCTAAAAAGAAGGAAAAAGTGGGGACTTTCTTTCAAGGCTTTGACAAGTAAACATGACCTCTTCAGTTATTACTTTTTCTTCAAGTCAAGTATAAGAACCACTTGCAAAAGATGAAGAAATTTTGAGCTGAGAGAGAAATAATTTGGAAGAAGAACTTTGTCTGACACATAAGCAGTGTTAGCAGTATTCTATCCGTGCCTGCAAAGGAATGGCAGGATATTTGTTCAACTTTCCTGTACCATGGGACAGAATGTACTTGCCTATAGATTAGAAAAGGAGACTAAAAAAAGATACAGACCTTTACCAAAATTAAGGATGAATAGAAACCCACTACTTTGTGAGATGATTTAAAATGCAGAATTTAAACACAGGTGCCCCATATGAGTACATAGTGTGCTTCCCACAGGAGACGTGAGTTAGTAAAAGAAAATCTCAGAGCTAAGCAATGCATAGATTGCTGTGAGTTATTTTTCTTGGAGACACCAGAGGCACCCAAACACCATCAGCTATTGCACTTGCTCTTGGTTACCCACCACAGGTAGTTGATAAGACCCTATTGCTGAAGAGACAGCACATTTTGGTGACAGGGCATAGAGGAGTCAAGCTGCAAGTGACCTGGACATATCCTCCCTTTTGCAGGCTGCTAGAGGAGAAAGGTAACCCACCCTCTAACTGAATGCCACAACGCCACCCTGCCAGGCATGTGTCCACTGTTGTAATAGAAGCGAGAAGGTAATGGTTGCAACAAATTGCTTTCTGTTTGGACTGGAGGCCTGCTCCCCAAGAAGGAATTCATACCCGATAATATAAACTTGCTCATAAGCTCTAGGTGGGAACCTACTCC
Source organism: Ondatra zibethicus (assembly GCA_004026605.1). Lineage (NCBI taxonomy): Eukaryota > Metazoa > Chordata > Mammalia > Rodentia > Cricetidae > Ondatra > Ondatra zibethicus. The sequence continues at coordinate 89,230 of PVIU01000261.1, forward strand.
TGTTGTTTTGCCACATAGATATGTTGTCAAATTCCCTTATAAATATTTATGCTTGTATACATAAATTAATATTGTTCTCAATCTTGACCACAGGAGCTTCTTTCTTTAGCAGTCACAGTTAAATACAGAGACCCATAGCTGGTCAAAGGGCTAAAAATAAGTGAGGGTTCAGTATTAAAGAAAACATCTCTATCAACCTGCCCTACACTTAGCTACCGTCCCAGAGAGGAAGTCGGAAGAGTGTAAAGCTGGTGGATGGGGAAATGGTGTAGGAGGTCCTTCTGTATTTGTGTTGCTTTCATTGGTTGAATAAAGAAACTGCCTTGGCCTTTTGATAGGGCAGAACTTAGATCAGTGGGGGGTGGGGAGAAGAGAACCGAATGCTGGGAGAAAGAAGGCAGGCAGAGAGAGCTGCCATAGAGTCACCAGAGTCAGACATGCTTTCCCAGCAAGCCACAACCTTGTGGTAAACACATATTAATAGAAATGGGTTAGATCAAGATGTGAGAGTTGGCCGAGAAGAGGCTAGATATAATGGGCCAGCCAGTAATTTAATTAATACAATTTCTGTGTGGTTATTTTGGGGGTTAAGCTAGCCGGGCGCCAGGAATGCGGCCCACTCCTCTTACTACAGGGAAGAGTGCCTGCTGTGGGATGTTTCAGGATATGACATGGCTGTTGTGGTCATGAACTTACTGTAGCAAGTGTCACCTACACAAGGCCTGGACACAATCTAACCGTACCACCAGGCAGCGCTTATTAGTCTTCATTGGTTATGCACACATAGAAAGGAGAAGACCCGAAGGTATAAGGGTGACTTGTTAGGAGTATTTAAAGGGAATAGCAGGGGGAAGGAGGGATGGGTGGGTGTGATCAAGATACCCTGTATACATGTCTCAAATTGACAAAGAATGAATAGAAGATACCTTAAAATAGCTGGCTTTCCTGTGGGACCCTCAGTGAGATACAGCCTCTGAAACCCTTGGCTTGTTTTTGAATTTTACCTTCTTCTCACTTATTTTCCACTCACCTAAACAGAACTTCTGCTTGCACTTCAATGTAGAATTTTCTTCTATGTGTATGACACAACATGCATATTCTGAATAAAGCACCATTCCTACAAAACTGATTTTGTTTACTTAATATCTTAAATTTAATCTTGGAGAATTTCATACATGTATACAGTGAGTTTCAACTATGTTCATCTTCACTCATTCCCTCCCTCCAAATCCTCCTGGATCCTCTCATGTCTCTTTCAACATCATTTCATTGTTTTATATAACCTACTGGGTCCATATATAGATTGTGTGGAAACATCCACTAGAACTTGGTCAACTTAACAGGGATTACACCCCTAAAGAGATCTGGCTCTCCCTCACCTGAGAGCCATTAACTGTCAAGAGAACCTCAACTAGGGGCGGGGCTCATGTGCCCCTTCCCCATTTGTGCTGAATGTTTACTGTCTTAACCTGTGCCGGTCTTATGCTGACAGCACACAACCGCTGTGAGTTCATAACCACAATGATCCTGTCACAGCCAAAAGACACTTAGCTTCAGTCCTCCTCAACCTCTGACTTCCACAATTTTTCTGCTCCCCTTTCCTTTCATTCTTAGCACAAATCTTACTGGTAGCAAACAGATGAGGCAGGGAAGGTAGTGTCCATCAAACACGTACTTAGAAAGGGGCATCAAGAGAAGTGAGCTACTACTAGGTTTGTAAGGTCCTAGGTTGGCAAGAGCACTTTTTAACCATGCCTTTCTAGCTCCAGAAGCCCAATTATCCAAGAAAGCAACTCTAGGACTTCTTACAAATAAGATTTTAGAGCTGAGCCGTCTGGCAGCATTAGCTACATAGTCGTGTATATGCCAAAAAACATCACTGACTTAGATCTATCCTCTCTCACAATGGAAACACTTTGTAACATCTTTTTTCTGCTTTTAGACAGGGTCTCACTGTGTAGCCCCAGCAGGCCTGGAACTGGCTATGTAGACCAGGTTGGCCTCCAGCTCAGAGACATCCACTAGCAAATCCTTAGTAGGTGAATATTGGGATTAAAGGGGTGTACTCCCATGCCTGGTGAAACACACCAATAAAAACAGTTTGCAGTACTGAAGTTTAAGTAGAAGGCAAAGTGATAATGGAACAAGCAATACACCCTTTATTAGGTATGATTAGATTTTCAAAATTGCATTATACATTAAATGCTAGAAAAAACTGCTTTTTGGTTGTATCTTTTGGTGTAGGATACAGTGTACATTCCACCACCATACCTTCCCCACTTAAAGAATTAGTGAGATTTTTCTGGGCATGGTGGGGTATGCCTTTAATCACAGCACTTGAGAGGCAGAGACAGGCAGGTCTCTGAATTTGAAGCCAACCTGGTCTACCTACATACAGAGTTCCAGGATAGCCTGAGATTCTGTCTAGAAAATATACAAATAAACAAGTGAAACAACAACAAAAACAAAACAAAAAGAATTAGTGAAATCTAAAGTCTGCCCTACTGAAGTCAGGGGTCATTTGTCTTTGGTATGCCAGATCTTTTTTATTCCACCATGAATCATTAACAAACAATCTTCCATTTTCTCAGATGGCCCCTGTCCCCAAATCAAATGCCAGTCAGAAGCAGGATGACATCTGATCTGCTCTTGTTGCACTCCTTAGGTGCTTAGGTAAAACAACTGCATCTTTGGCATTCCCCGCTTATCTTCCTGCATAGCCGTGTGCAGTGCTAAAGGCAAGGGATTCCCCACAGTGTGTGTTTAAAGCTTAGCCCCCACATACCTGGGCCTGCTACCTAGATGGGAAGGATGAATCACACAGCAGCTTTGGTGGAAGAAATGAGTGATGAGCTGCAAATGATCACAGAGGCTGAACATTTGGCAGAAGCCTCTGATGCATATTATTTGCTGATCTACCCTGAAGTGTTCTCTCGATAGCCAAAGGCCAACTTTTCCTACTGAAGCAGTTTGAAAGTTACATATGTCCATAAGGCAAGGGCAGGGAACATGTCCCTATCATGGGTTCCCAAGCACTGTAGACTCCTTTACTACCACCTATGCCTTTAATAACCAATCTTGTAGCTGATTCCAATTTCTTTAGAAATAGGAGGAAATAAAACATGAGCTAGCTTTTCCAGTTTGCTTTTCTCATAAGTAGAGTAGTTAATAACATTTCTTATTTTAACCCATTACTTTTACCTTAACTCACAGACTAAAAAGGAAACAAAATTGTATAATGTTTTCTTTATCCTGTTCCTTCTTTTCAAACAGTCACTGAAAATAAAAATCCACAAATACTTCTGGGGTCAAATAGAAGGGTCACATGAAAGGGACACATTGAAATACCTTTTTAGTTCTGTTCAATATTGATTTGCCCCGTTTTGAAGTTGGGTCCTGTTGCTTTGGTCCCTATAGAAAGAAGTTACAATGTAAGGAAACCTTACAAAAGCAAAGCTGATCTTGATGCTATCAGTGTTGCCTCTGTTCTGTTAGCAGAATGTTCTGGAAAGGCTGATCTGGGTCACCTGTCATCAGAACTGTTCAAGATCCTATTGTTTTTGAAGTTAAGTTCATGAAACTATTTAGCAGCCTTTAACCAACCATATGATGCATTCCCTTCTGAATAGTTAGCACCTGCATTTGTCTCTGCATATTGAAATAGTAAGACCATATCAAATAGTTTAAACAAATGACGCCATAATTAACATTATGTTATAAAGGGCATTGGCATAAACTCAAGTATCGGTATTCTTGGGCGGTGTCAGCCAGAAGAACATTTTTGTCCAGACTGTAATTAGAAGAATCACTCTAAAATGAAAGTCTGTGGTTGATGAGGCAGAACCAGCTATACTTAAAAGGGAAATTCTTATTAGTCCAAAATATTGGAAGACAAACAAAATCAGTTTTTAAAGGAAGATTAACCAAATTGTTCATTATCATAGCAAACACTAGCAAAATAAAAATCAAAAGTATGGACTGTATCATAGACAATATTAGCTATACCCAAGCAAGAGACTAAAATATCAAAGTCTAATTCATGTACAATTGTTCATAGAAACACTCTTATAGTCTAGATAGTAACTCATTTTGTTTTTTAGGATTGGCTACTATTAGAAAGTAGTTTAATCAAATGATGCCATAATTAACATTATGTTATAAAGGGCATTGGCATAAACTCAAGTATCGGTATTCTTGGGCGGTGTCAGCCAGAAGAACATTTTTGTCCAGACTGTAATTAGAAGAATCACTCTAAAATGAAAGTCTGTGGTTGATGAGGCAGAACCATCTAATAAAATAAAAATAAATAAAAATAAGATGGAATTTTACCAAGGTAACTTTGGTTTTAAAACAATTTTAATATCAAAGGTAAAAGGGAAACTACTAATGGCGTGTAACCAAATACTTTTACACATTTAGGTTGCATATTTGAAAAGAATGCTGCTTTTCCAAGGGTACTTAGTAAGACATATTTGAGGACATATCATTTTAGCAATTACAAAGATTAAGCACAAAAATCAAGTTACACAGCAGGCTGGAGAGATAACTGAGCAGTTAGGAGCACTTGTTGTCTGTGGTTTTCTGTCCTGCCTGGTTCCCACAGTTGTTAAGTCCCAAGGAAATCACACAGAGGCCTACATTAGTTATAAACTGATTGGCCCATTAGCTCAGGCTTCTTATTAACTCTTATAACTTATATTAGCTCATTATTCTTGTCTATGATAACCATGTGGCTCAATACCTTATTCAGCAAGGCAGTCACATCTTGTTTCTTCTGTGGCTGGGCCAGGAATGCAGAATAAGCTTTCCTCTTCCCAGAATTCTCCTGTTCTCATTGACCCGCCTCTACTTCCTGTCTGGTTGTCCCATCTATACTTCCTGCCTGGCTACTGGCCAATCAGCGTTTATTTAAAATATGATTGGCAGAATACAGACCATTGTTCCACACCAAGCACTTATTGTTCAGTTTCAGGACATGAGTTCAGTTTCCAGCATCTGCATAGCAGCTTGCCGTCCATAACTCCATTTTCAGAGAATTTGATGCCTCCTCTTTTAACCCAAGCAGAGATACATAATAGCAATATTTACTCAGTGGTCTGTGCACATGCAGGGATGTATACCAACAATATTTATGGAGAAAAAAATCATGAACTTGAGAGCTGGAATGTGTGCGGACTTAGAGGAGAGGAAAAAAGAAGGCATGACAATGATGTGCTCACATATAAAATTCTCTAACTATTAAACACAAATTGTTACTATTACCAGATCCCTTTCTAGCATGTCCATGTTCTATGGTTCTGTAATAACGAAGCTGTGAAGCTTTGCATATGATTCCATTCTTATGTCTCTTTTTGAGCTACAGAAAGATTTTTAAAATTTGCTCTAATTTTCAACTCTCCATTTCCTTCTGGGATCCCACCTTTGTTCATTTACCAACTTTCTTTCTAGGTCATTATTTTAATAAATAATCTGAATTTCAAAACCTTAATCATTTCCCCTGTCCTTTCTGCCAGAGAAACTAATTCACATACAAACACACGCACACACACACACACACACACACACCATTCACACAGCACATCTTTTTATTGTTTGTTTTTCTTTTTAGACAGGGTATCACCATGTGATTCATTCATGCTGGTTCAGAACTTGGGATCCTTCTGCCTCAGCCTCCTAAGTTCTCAGATTATAGGTGTTTTCCATCATGTGCAGCTTCATACAACATATTTCCATACCAGTTTTGTCAGTGTGTTTCTAAGAAGACAGCCAATGAATACTTGAATTTAATTCAGCTTTTAGAACTTTAGTCCCAGGTGAGCTTGCCACATACTAGAGGAAGTCTGTGGTGGTTTGCATGAAAATGACCCCCATAGGCTCACAGGGAAGGGCACTACTAGGAGGTGTGGCCTTGTTGGAGGAAGTGTATCATTGTGGGAAGGCTTTGAGGTTTCAGATGCTCAAGCCAGGCCTAATGGCTCATTCTCTCTGCCTGCTTCCTGCAGACTGAGATGTGGAACTTCAGCTCCTGCTCCAGCAGCTCCATGTCTGCCTGTGGGCCACCATGCTTCCTGCGTGATGAACTGTAAGTCAGCCCCAGTTAAACGTTTCCCTTTATAAGAGTTGCTGTGGTCATGGTGTCTCATCACAGCAACAAAATCCTAACAAAGACAAGATCCAAAACTATTGGTTTAGACACAGGGAATATTTTTTTTTCCTTTGGAACCCAATGTTATCAGTGTTCAAAAGGAGAGAAAATAAGGTTGTGTGTATATCATTTCTATTTCAAAATGGGTTTGTTTCTCCAATCTGATTAACTACTGGAAACCAGTTTCAAGTCATCCTGGCCATACTTCAGACCATGTAGCAGGGTAGGTCATTCAAAGGGGCTTAGAGTGCTTTTTAAAATGTTACTAAGGGCTGCGGAGACAGATCAGTAGTTAAAAATACTGGCTGTTCTTCTAGGGAAACCAGATTCAATTCCCGGCACCCCCATGGCAGCTCACAACTGTCTGTAACTCCAGTTTCAAAAGATCTGATACCTTCACATCAAAGCACACAAAATAAAGTTAAATAAATTTTAAAAACGTTTCTGTTTCACTTTTTGCAATCCCCACTTCCCAAGATAAAGGATCCTGATTACCTACCATTGTATGCTAGATAGAGAGGCTAGCATTCTGAGTGATTGGCGAAGACAGAGAAGACCTTGCAGATAGGAAAGCGGTTCTTCTAGCCTCTCTCAAGGACTAAGGCCTGACTGGTTTTGTGTCAACTTGGCACGTTAGAATATCTGGGAAGAGGAACCTCAATTGAGCAAATGCTTCCACCTGCAGGAAAGTCTATAGGGCATTTTCTTGATTAACGATTGATGTGGGAGGGTTCTTCTCACCAGGGGCTGTGCCACCCATGGGCAGGTGGTCCTGGACACTATAAGCAAGCAGGCTGAGATGATCCAAGGGGGACAAACACACTAGTAAATAGCATTCCTCCACGGTCTCTGCTTCAGCTCTTGATTTCAGGTTCCTGCCCTAACTTCACTCCAGGATGGATTATAAATTATTTATAAACTAAAATAAACCCTTTCTTCCCCATGTTTCTCTTGGTCATTGTATTTATCACAGCAGTAGAAGGCAAAAAAAAAAAAAGACCCTTCCTGCTTGCCAATTCCTTTTCTTCTCTCTTCTTCACTGGTAAGAAAGAATAGCCATCTTTTCTCATATTTCAAGTCCATTCAGTAGCAACAGCATATTGAATTACATATGTGTATGTATGTATGTATGTTACATGTATGTATGTAGGTAGGTATATATGTATTGTGAGCTATTCTGGACTCCATGATTAAACACATTTTAAAAAAGTCAAAATGCCTGCACAAATGTCAAGTCAGCCAAAATTCTAGCATAAATGTGGTGGCTGCTATCCAAGTCCCACCCCTTATTGAGAAGTTATTAGCAGTTGATAGCTGCTGGGGAAGGGAGACTCATTCTTTTTTGAATGTGTGGACAAGTAGGCTTCCAGTTTTCCAGTAGATGGTCTGTATATATGGGCAGCACTGATTGGGCCTAGTAGGTTATAAAGGTGGGAAAGAGATAGGTCAAAAGAGGTAAGAGGAAAGTTGGAGGAGAGAAAGGGGAGCAAATATGATCATGTTTATTGTGTTCATGTATAAAATTGTTAAGAATAAAGAAAAGTTATATGCAAATAATAAAAATAAAAAGTTCAGAGTGGCTAGGTCCTTGCCAAAGAAGGGTAGAAGCTCAACATCTAAAGCCTCATGATGTGAGTTTTAGAGATTGCACTATATGGAATGAATTGTGATAAAAAATACACTTGGAAGAAACACACAGACACAGCAGGGTGGCCCTCCCTGGACCTTTGACACTTTGTGCTGTGCCCACCTCTTGATCAGTGTTTCCATAAATATAGGATATCATATATGCAAGCTCTACAGTAGGAAGAAATTTTGTTAGTTACTCAGGAAATGGGAGCTAAGTAAGAGCCAGTTGCTAAAGTAGATGCCAAGGAAATTATTAAATTAGGAACAATAGTCTTCCTTTTAAGTATCTCTGTCCCACCTTGTACCCACATACAAAAGAACCTCTTCTTACTGTCCCTGTTGGAGTTCCCAGGCAATCCTACTAGAGGCCTTACCTCCAATTTGCTCATTTATCAGTAAGCTCAACAAGATGGCCTGGATTTTGTACCATATTCTTCAGTGCCAAATATGTCAACATCAAATACTAGTTGCATAAATGCAGCACCCCCCATCAAGTTCTCTAGTCTAGCTTACTATCAGAGTAGGGACAAAGTTGGCTTAGGGGGCATGAATATAGGATAAAACTTGTGGCCTTTCATTTGCTTAGTTCTGTCTATCCCTCAACTAGTCTCGAGGTGAAAACAAGATACATCTGAGAAAACAAACATGAGCAGTAGTCCAGATAATTATATTCTATTTACAACAAAGCAACAAATTTGGACATCACTGGAAACACTGTTCTCTGTGGTGCCTGCTCATGGTTTCCACTCTTCCTTTCATTGGCAAGTAGGTTTCTTCTGCATGTGCTCTTGCTCTCTTTTGATATGTTTTGGGTTATTTCAGCATTGGAGACAGGGTCTTCCTGGATGACCAGACTGATCCAGATTTCACAGTGCTCCTGTCTCTGCTTCCCAAGTACTGGAATTCAGGCTTATCCCAACACACCTGGCTCCACATTCTTATTAGTTGGCCTCAATTAGTTACCATATCCAGGAGAATCTGCCATTCATTTTTAGTAGGTGTTCATTATTTCTCTTCTTGAAAATGACAATGATCTTCTAAATGGTTGATTTCTAATACTTGAACCATTAGCCCATGACTTATCTTGAAAAAATCTTTCCTGCATGTATACTTAGTCTTATCCTTTCTCTGGCTAAGCCATTTCAAAGCTATGCAGTAAGTGTCTATGGCCTAGCCACCATCTTTACGTTCCCATCTTCAGGATGTACCTTTGGCTTGGCCGCCACAGTTTCCCTAATGCACTTCCTTCTTATGCAGTTCTGGATCCCTGGCCATGCAGTTTCTCATATTGTCTCTTTTCGCCTACCATGTAACCATGACAGCAAATTTCTTTTCCACCAACATGAAAGTCATCCTCTCTGTCAAAGCTTCCATGAGCTTCACCAGACTATACACACAGTGCTCTCACGGCAACCAGTCAGTATCTCTCTCATAGACATTCTTATATTGCCGCTTCTCTCTGCTGACATGCTCGTATTTATTACGAGAGTGGAAACATCTCAAATTAAGGAGCTGCGTACCATCTTTGCTTTAGTGTTTCCAGTGAGTTCCACAGGACTTGGGTAGTTGTTGGTGTTGTTCTGGGAAGGAGGACAATGAATGTAGAGAAGATATTGGACTAGTGTGAAAACAACCTATTAAGTCTGAGCATATGAAAGCAGGGACCTAGTGTGGTCTTCTCTGCCTGCAAATCACGCACATACAACTTAAATTGACTTAGGATAAAGGAGGATTTATTGGAAGGACACTGGAAAGAATATCTCTGATAATTAAAAAAAAAGAATTCAGCAGAATAGTCAAACAAGAGTCTAGAAGTGGTTCAGCCTGCAGAGTGCCTAAAATCTGCATCTTCACTTGTTTGTGTTTCTACATCTCTTATGGCTATGCTCTTTGTCACCGTGAGCCTTTTCCAGTCCAGGGCTCCTTAGGACTGTCTGAACGTGAAAATAGTGACAAGAAATAGAGACAAGAAATAGTGACACTGCGGTTCCCTCCCTGAACAAGGTGGTAGACTTTTGGGCTAGGGGAAGTTCATTTTCCCAAAGATTCCCCAAGTCGCCTTCGTGTGCAGCTAGGGAAGCCATTACTGTAATGGGAAAATTAAAAATGCTGCAGGATTCCCAGCGGCAGTAGGCAGCAGAAATGCTGTAGGTCCCCAAGTGGTGGTAGCGGGCCATGCAGCGGCAGGCAGCAGGCCCTGACAGCAGCCAGTCCCAGGCAGAGACGGCTGCCAGTCCCTGAGCGGTGGCTGGTCCCAGGCAGGGAGACACGTGGCGGGCGGGCAAGAGACAGAGACATGGATAGGCACGCCATGCAGAGTAAAGTTGGATATTTATTCAGGGGGTTATGGAGGGAGAAGGGTGAAGGGGAGAAGAGCAGAGAGAGAGAGAGAGAGAGAGAGAGAGAGAGAGAGAGAGAGAGAGGAGAGAGAGAAGTGGGGGAAGGGGAAGGGCGGAGAGAGAAGCAGAAGCTGCCTCTCCGAGAGGAAGACAGAAAAAGAAAGAGAGCTCAGGCTGGCTGAAGATCAGCCTGCCTCAGCAGATGGGGGAGGAAGTGGGCGTGGCTTGTCTCTTAAAGAGACAGAACAATCATTACAATTACTGTCCCATGCAGTGTGGGTCAGAGAAACTGTAGCTCTTTCGTTTCAGATTCTATTCTCCGGCTTCCCCTTCCTGGCAAAAACAGACTTGTCTGTTCTTACCCAAAAACATTCTTTGTGACTTAGTTTGGGTTCAGTGCCTGTCCCCAGGTCCACAAATGATGATCAACTGTGTAGGGGTGATGGTACATGTGACAGTCCATGCGGGCTATTAGATAGGAAAGTGCATATTTAAAACAAATAAACATTCCAAAGATTGAACGTGATGTTTCCAGAAGGAGAGTGCTGAGCCTCCGAAGCAATATTTAACATGATAAAATTAGATTTACGATAAAATTAAGTTTATTAAGCCATAAACATTTGCTTCTTCCCAGTGGTAAGGTCGTTCACTTATCACTTGTCCGGAAAACTCTTTCTGGCCTGTGGAGGCATTGAAGGATACACTTAATGATGACTACCCTAAAACTTAGATACGAGTAACTATTTCACATAATTGAGGTAGTTAGCATTACCATGGCTTAATTCTACTTATTTTTTTTGTGCATCCGTAAGCAATGTGAATGTTATCTTTTCTTTGCTTGTTTAATATTTGTTCTGTTTAGTCTTCTTTATACACAGAAACAAACACCTTAAGAGCAAGGTGTCAAGTCCCAGCCAACAATGAAAACAAAGATTGGAGAAGGAGAATGAACTTTGAACCCTAGCATTTGGGCATCTTGGGAGTAATTGAATTTAATAGTAGAGAAAGGCATTTCCACTTTGTTCAGGCAGTAAAACAAAAGAATAAGGACAAACTAGAAGGAAGGAATTTGCCAGCAGGCAGATCTATACTTGGGTAGAGAAGGTGCCACATTCCAGGACTGATATTAAAAAGAGGCCAGAGGTGTCTAGACACTCCTGTCTGTTCCTGAACACCTCCCTAGGGAGTGAGGAACAGAGAAATGCCTGAAAGAGATACAACAGGGTGTACTGTCCAGTCAGCCGACCGCTTCGAGATTTCATTTTACTTTAAAAAATTTAAACATACGTTCTATGGGAATCGTTAGTAATCTTTGGCTCTAGGAAGAAATAATTGGAGAACACTCTTTGCTTTCTCTATTTTCATTGTTTTATAGTAGGTGGCGTACTACAGCTTTTACACCCATAAACTGCACATGCAAACCCTTTAAAAAGCAAAATACATTATAACGAGAATGGTAGTGAATAAAAAACTTTTACACAGATTGGAAGCTAGAAAATGATCATCTTTTTAAAACAAATGCATTGATTCTGTGCTCGTAGATGACCAGATCTCTAGGAGGACAGCCAAAAGAACTGGCACTTGGTACATTTTCGATTTTGGGATGTCAGGTGTCGGGTGTGGGAGAGAAACCCAAGAGATAGGTGGCAAAGACTTGAGAACTAGAAAGGCCTTAGAAGAGAAGGTTGTAGAGGTGGGAGGATTTTTGTTTGCATATTAAAGTCAGCTGTGTAGCCCATGTTACATTTAAACGAGCTCCAAAAAAGTAAAAACCGCTTAGGTAGTTCACGCTATTAGCAGAGAACACTGGATTTTGGTCCCTTGTGCAGAGTTCCCCGGGGATAAACAGAACTTTCTGAAGGATTGACACATTAGAAATCCATTCCTGCCTCCCTCTCTATGACTATCTGCTGGACCCACGACCCAGGACACTGCTATTGTTGTGGTTGTTGTTATTTGTGCTGTGATGCAGGTGATCTGCCGTGGGAATTTGAATTTTACTGTGTGTTATTATAATGATTATAAAAATGCATTCAGGTACAGGAGACCTTGTGCTTCTTTTATAAAAGTCTAAGAAAATATGTAAACAAATGAATGAGCTGTTATTTTACCTAAGTCCCCAAGGCCCAATACTTCCTATGAATGCACACACAGGAGCAGCTTGGCTTCAGAGTCGTGACTCACAGCTGTGGGCAGAGCTTGGCCCTTTGAGTTCTTGCAACAGGGCTTTTGGGGGGAGTGAAAAAATGAAAGGAAAGGTGGTGGCACAAAAAGAAAGGGGTGGAGAGAGGACTTGGATTACAGTTACAAGTCTACAATTCCTTGGATCTGCTCAGTCAGCTAGCCTGAGGTGCTTCTTGCCCTCTTCCCCGAAGTGGAAATCACATTGCTGGAAGTTCCACATGTGAACAAGCAGATGATTTAGCAAACCCTCCCACAGACATCTGAAGACGCTTGTCTCCTTTGTGAGTAAGGTTTTCTTTCCAGCTATTCTCTTTTTTGTCAAAGGGCCAGTTCTGCTTCTAGTATTGTTCTGCTTTAGTTGTTGGGAGGGAAAGGAAAGGCAGGGGAAATACAGTCCTGCAGAGGAAGGAAGGGTCAGAGAGCGACGAAGGCCTGGGGAAGTCGGTTTGGGGAAGGACTTGGAAAACAGTGAGGTGAGAGATAAGGCAAAGCTCTCAGGAGAAGGGAGTGGGGGCGATAAGGAGGTCAAGGGAGACACGTGAGTACGGAAAAACAAGAATGAAAGGGTGCACTCTGGCCGGAATAAACAGGAGAAAGGAAAGTGTTCCACTCTAGGCGTTATGCACTGTAAGCAAGTATATGAGTATACTGTGCCCTACGAATTTGTATATTAAAATAATTTTAAATCACATTCCCTGAGGGAAAAAAGGTATTGCAAAATCTGCTTCCTCCAACTTGCTCATGAACAATCTTTATTGATTGCTCAATATAGAAAAAAATCTCAAAAAAAAATACTCATTGGTTTCACTTTTCCCAGATCAAAACATTTTACTTGCCATTTAGTCTAAGTAGATAATTTAAAGACATATATACCAATCATAACTACAACCACAGTATTATAATAATCATGAAAGAGATTTACATTGCTTTTACTAATTTACTGGGCCAGTATGAGGAACCAGATTCAGATTCCTCAAATCCACATAAATTCAGGACGGGCAGGTGGCTCGCCTATAATTCTAACCTCAGGGATTTCCCAGAGCAAGATGGCTAGGAAGACTAGTCAGATCTGTGAGCTCTGGGTTTGGTTGGTGACCCTGATTTTTGAACATGGCGAAAGAGCAGGCCTCCCACACACACCTACACACATAACATACACACACACACACACACACACACACACACATACACACACACGCACAATGGGGGCTAATTTTCCACCCACAAACATTAAAGAACAGTGCTATACGCTTGAGCCTTATGCTGCCATCAGCATTATCATCACCATCTTGGGCGTCGTGACTGCTGTCATGAGGGGAAAGACGGAAACAACATTTTATGGAACACTAAGAAAGAGCTAGAGATCTGGATAAAGGAGAGAATGGTTCCTGGTAATAAGGGAACGGTTTAATGTGTATTTTGCCAATACTGTGACTACCGAGAACACATTCATACTGTGTTCTTTGTGAGTGTAGCCAACTGGACTACAGCTCTTAGAGGAGTGATATTACCCACAGTAAAGTATGAATCTCACCTCTAGAACCGTGCACAGTTAGCAAACCTGAAATGCAATACACTCATGGTAGGATTACCCACCTCCCCTTCCTGCATCCGTCCGACAATGTAGTTAAACTGCTTCTGCCAAGTTATCTATGCTGAGGTCAAGGTTCACTGCAGGTCTCCACATGACAGTCAATAGGGAAGTATAGATAGCTAGCATTATTTCTCCAATCTAATTCAGTCTAATTGCCACTCAACAAGTGCTTGTTGAGCACGTCTTATGTCTCACTTAATAATATTCTACGTCTTGAGGAATGCACACCAAATGTGAAGAAATAAGAAGCCTCAAATCCATCCACTTTGAGAGACAAGGCATATTTACTTAAATGAAACTATCAGGAGATAGTGTGAAACACTATCAGACAGAAACAAATTGAGAGGAAAGAAAATGCAAGATCATCTTGTTCAGTGATTTTCAAATTGCACTTCCTGGAGCCCTGGGGCTTTGTGGTGATGCTTCTGGGTACCAGAAAGACGCTTGTAGTCTGTGTCAGACACTGAAGAGGTAACTGATGTTCGGAGGTTCACTCCAGCAATTTTTGTAACAGCAGAAAGTTACAAACGACTAAATGTCTTTCAACAAGAGTCTGCCCAAATAATTTACAGACCCTTCATACAATGAAACACTAAATAGCTGGCATTTAAATAAGAAATAAATCTTCTAGATTTTCTAGAGAAAGGTCTTCATGGCCGAAAAGTAAATGACAATGTAAATTGTCAAAAAAATTATAATCTCATTTCTGTTAGAAGGAAAAAAAAGATGAAATGGCCACATGTATGTATTCATACACATGTGCTGTGTGTATGTATACATGTGTGTATATACATGTACGTGTGCTTTAAACTTACTTTTGGGAAAAAATCAATATATTTAGAATTTTATCTTTGCATAGTAGGATTAGGAGTGGTATTTAGAGGAAATGGAAAATTATCCCAAACTCCTTATCCTATTGATTATACTGATTCACAAAGCCTGTAACTGATGTATGCCAAAGTATCTGGTGAGGATTAATGGAATAATCAAAATCCTGCAGACCGGCCCCAGTCTTTTGATCTCCTGTTTGTGTCCCTTCATGCTTTGGGAAAAGCTGACGGTGAACAGGAACCCTTTGGGGAAGCATTTGGTCTTAACTGGTTCCCACACCGGTTCTACTCCTGTTTTCTTGGCAGTAGATTATTTCTTTCTTACTATCCCGTAATCAGATACCTCTTCTCCTTACCTAATATGCCTATTCTAATCACCAAGAAGTAGTACTGGAAGAATCTGTTACTTCTTTTACTAGGTAATATTTGGTGGACAGTGGTCCCCACGTTTGTACAAAGGGTTTCTCCAATAGGAGACTTGATTTGTTACTGTCCTACACCTATATATTGAGATACCTATATATATTTATAATTTTATGAAATACTACATGAATTTTGATATCCTTAGTCTCCCCATATGTTTTACCTTGAAGTTCTGTGAGGGAAATGGTTATGTTCCATTCTGTTTCACAACTGAGAAACTACCACACCGCTATGTGGGACACTTGTGGGACAACCGACGATTTACTCTTTTTAGGGATAATTATAGTGATGAACCTGTTGTTCTGTCTCAAATAGAAGGTCTGTCTCACTGGTCTCCCACAATTAGAGCTGTGTTCAAACTTGCAGAGCATTCAGCCTAGCCAGCACATCCATAAACTCTAGAATGTGCCTGGAATGAGGACCAGAAGCAAAGACATCTCAGGCTTGGGAGCTGTCCTTTAAAAACGTAAAAGCCACAGTCCCAGTTTCCAAAAAATAAATAAAAAATCTGGGCTGGCACACTCTCATTGTTTTGATCAAAACTTGAGCTCCTCACTGCCTTGTGTGTGTTTGTTTCCTCTGGGAACCAAGCAGCTGTCCTACAACTGAGCGTGTATTATCTCACGACAGTGACTCAGAAAGCAGTGCAGATGTCATGGCTTACATCGTCCTTAAAAAATGCCTACCATGCAGGAAGTGAAATAAGGTTCTTGGACTCAGCAGAAATGGGGTGAGGATAAAGAGGCTGCTTTGAATTTGTGGGTTTTCCCAAGCTGCTTTGGAAATGTCTCATGCAAATCCAAACAGTATCTGGGTCACAGATAGCTTGCAACCAGCATTTCTGAGCAGACTTTTAGTCCTCTAGTACATGCAGAAGCAGTAGGCCTATATGGAAAAATAAAATGGTTTAAATAACTTAGATGGTATGATAGCCTGCTGCCATTGAGAATCTTTTCCTTTTCCCTAGCTGTATGCCATTCTTGGAGTCATTTCCAAGGTCCAAAACTTTATTAAGATGAGCAATAATTAAAATTCAACTATCTAGTGCTTCTACTAACAAGAGCTTAAATATGTGTGGTACACTGTTTCTAAATACATTGTGTGTGTGTGTGTGTGTGTGTGTGTGTGTGTGTGTGTGTGTGTGTGTGTGTGTGTGTGTGTGTGTGGTCCCTCTTCTTAATGGAGAAACAGTTTGCTAGAACCATGAGTCATACCACTCTGTTTGACAAAACATTTAGTTTGTAACTTGTATTACTTTAGAAGCCAGTAAGATGCCATTTGCAAACTTTCTCTTTAGTCTTAGTTACAATAAACCAAAAGTACCTAGAATTCTATGGGACATCGACTGTCAGGAAATGTTGAGTGTATCATTTTGGGGGAAAGCAAACACATTTACAAGAAGACTTCAACATGCAAATGGACAAGGACTTAAGAATATGCAAAGCAGAAGACACTTAGAAATGAGGAAGGATTTAAGAATAGAGAAATCAAGATGTAAAGCAATTTTTTTCATAGTCACATCAATCTCCTAACCTGTATTCTGCTCTGATTATGGCATCATCAGGCTTCTACCCTGATAGAGAAGTTTTTGGGGAAAATCCCAAAGATGACCACAACCTAAAAATGCACAGCTTAGAGGGGGGTTTCCAATGGTTTTGGCCTTTAGCCCAGGCCCAGGCCATTTACCTGAAGTGGCCCCACAGTATATGCTTGGCTTGGTCTAGTATCAACAGGTTAAGCATAGAAAATAGAGGTTAGTACTAAGAATTCTCTGGGGAAGAGAAGAGCCCAAAAGCTCAAAGTTTGAGTCCCTTTCAAGGATACTGACTAACTTAGTGTTGAAGGTTATCTGTACTGACTTTGAAGTCTAAATGTTAT
Source organism: Ondatra zibethicus (assembly GCA_004026605.1). Taxonomy (NCBI): domain Eukaryota; kingdom Metazoa; phylum Chordata; class Mammalia; order Rodentia; family Cricetidae; genus Ondatra; species Ondatra zibethicus. Next base: position 106,252 of record PVIU01000261.1, read on the forward strand.
GGTTTGCTTTGTCTGGGCTTCTCTGAAAACCACCACTAGTGAGTGTGGATGCTCATCGGCAGGCAGTTTGATATAAGCAATAGACACACAGAAAGTAACACGAAGGGCAGAAAAACCTTCCATACTGTGTATAACGAGGCTTTGACACTGAATGATTAACTGGCATTTCCATTTCCATTTCCACCATCACGCTCCATCCTAAGAGACAGCAAAACTGTCTTCTTTGGCAACACACAGCGTTAGAAGAAGGGAGCTTGGATTCTTTGGGACTTGAGTGTAAATACCACATGACCTCTGACCTTTGGCCGACTCTATTTCATGACTTCAAAATAAAAAGGGAGAACAGCACTTCTTCAGTTACCACGAATTCAAATCACTTGGATTAGGGAGCCAAAGTATATCTTTTTCAGATGCAAGAATATGAAATATTATTTTTAGTATTCTTAGTGTTTAGCAAACAGTATACATTTAATAAATATTTATTTACTGAATAGACAAATGGCATTTGAAACTTAAGTAAGTTTAGGTCTGGCTCAGTAAATGCTAATTTCCTCTAGCTCACATAGCAGTGGGGCTGTCCTCAGAATTCATCTGGAACATTGAAACTCCTTCCTCCACACCAGGGCTTGAGTTTGGGCCAAGATGAGTAGGAGGCAGGAAGCATTTCCAAACTGTAGGAATTATTCTTTGCCTACTGGCAAAGATGGCAATGGAGGGGACATCTATGGTAAAATAAATCATATCATGAAAAATCCTTCACCTAAATGAAAAGCTTTTCTATCTATCATCCATCTATCTATCTATCTATCTATCTATCTATCTATCTATCTATCTATCTATCTATCTATCTATCTATCTATCTTGGTTTTCCAAGAAAGGCTTTCTCTGTGTATAGCTCTGGCTGTATTGGAACTCACTTTGTAGACCAGGCTATGAAAAGATTTTTTTTCTATTAAATTTTAGAGCCTATTTAGGTATTCCAATATAATCTTTTTGGCAATTATTTTTTTCCCCTTTAGTCAAATTCCTAATGTTTTGGAGAATTTGTTTGAGATAAGTATACCTCAAATATGTCTTCTGGGTTAGACTCCCATCTGTCCCATTTTTCACACAAAAAAGTCTGAGAAATTGTTAAACTGAAGTTCACATATCAATCCTTTCATATTCTAGAAATTTATAAATGATAATTAGGTGATCATTTCTATACATAATGATCACTACATCGATTATCTTCTAAGTAATGGATTTATTTCTAAATTATACTGCTATTATAACTAAAATCACATTGTTGTTTTATTTTTTCAGGACCACTAAAATTCTGACCTTCAGACAGCATTTTCAGGGGCTGGAGAGATGGCTCAGCAGTTAAGAGTACTGACTGCTCTTCCAGAGGACCTAGGTTCAATTCCCAGCACCCACATGGAAGCTCACACCTATCTGTAACTCCATTTCCAGGGGCTCTGACTCCCTCACCCAGATATACATGCAAAACACCAATGCACATAAAATAAAAATAGGTAAGTAAAGCATTAAAATAAAAGATAACGGTATGCATATATTCAGTATGCATTATAATTACTTTGAATATCTGCTTATAACTTTTGAAAGAATAAAAGTATAAAATATAGCATACAGATGACATAGGGGAAAATGAATGCACAAACCAAATTTCAGTTAAAGAAAATTTCTTTTCAAATAATCAGCACAGGAAATGACATTTTCCTGAAGTTACTCTTTCATTCTTGAAGACATAACATGAGTGAGCAATCTCAGGACTTGCTTTTCAGCAACTCAAAATGCCGTTGGAATATTCATAAATCTTCCTACGTGATGGAGATTTTGAGTTAATTGGCATTACAAATTCTTGGTGTGGTAATTCAGGGTTGGCATTGATGAGTATGACTTTTTCAAGACAGACAAGCAAGGATCGTAAGAATGAATTGTATACCTAAAATATACACACTGTGCTGACTATGATATCCTAAAGTCACCGAGTTCACAGAAAGTTTCTGAATGAAGTTAAAAGGGGGTGGTATGAGGTAGGATATAGGGGAGAAATGATAATGCATGAAAGTATTAAACCTTCAACTCAGAAATCAAGTAGGCATAATTTTGAGGATGGTGCTGGCAAACTCATATAATCTTCCCATGAGGGCACTGCCTGAAATCTGCTTTGAATAGTAAGATATTGAGTGGTCTTTTAAATTAAATACCTAAAAAGAAATAAAAATAAAACAATGTTGAGCATATAGTCCAAACCACAGTGACTGGCAGCTTTATTAAATATATCAGTTAGCTTTCTCATTGCTCTGACAAAATCAACTCAAAGAGAGAAGGGGTTGTTCTGACTAGTAGCTTGAGAGGAAAGTAAGGCAGGAACAGAAAGAACGACAGGCAGTCAGTCATACTGTACACACAGTGGGGGTGGGAAGGAGGAGAATGGGAAAGAGAGAAAGACACTAAGGGGACGCTCACCTCATTTTCTCCTTTCTAGTAATTCCAGGGGTCCAGTCCATGGGATAGTACTGTTTACATTCAAGCTGAGTCTTCCCTCCTTAGTTACAGTTTTCAAGGAACATCCTCGTGGATATACCTAGAGGTATATTTTCATGATGGTTCTCAATCCAGTCAAGTGGACAAGACCGATTAACCGTCACAGGCAACCTCACAGATCATCCTCTGTTCCAGACTGAGACGCCACACAAGTCTCTCTGCTCTGTCATACTTTCACATCTGCACATTGGACATCCATTATCCATAGTAGACCACATCAGCAAAAGATCCTTGATGATATCTGAAATTTTAGCTTATATTGATGGGAATTCTACAATTAACCTAACAGCTCTGGTCAAATGAAGTGACTACAAGCTTAAGAGGTGAAGACCAAAGCCTCATGGACCTGGATTCCATTGATTGGCCTGTGTCCAGTACTTGGAGAATGTAGAATCCTGCTTTTGACACAAATTTACATTTATGGATGCTGAACTGCTGTCTTCTCTGCTTTACAGTGGCATCAATGAGACTTGGTGAACGAGATCTTTCTAAAGCAGCTTTATCTCAATGGCTATGGCAGTCTACAGAGGCCAATTCAAAGCCAACCTGTTCCCTTTGGGCAAGGGTAACTTGCCTAGTCTCTGCCAACCGCTTCCTGTCAGAGGCCAACTCTCGCCTGGGTATACTATGCCCCAGTGGTTTTGCCGTCCCTGTTCAGCGGTTTCCTGCCTGCCGTAAGTGGTGCCCCAATGAAACACCCCTCATGCTGGATACCACTATGCTCTGGTCAGATGCCTGTTTCAGAGTGGTGGACCTATCCCCATCTCTAGGGGATAAACTGATGAAGTTGACAGCTTTGTTCTTTCCTGACCTCTGACTTGTCCAAGGCTACAGTCTGTTCCAATGGGAAGACCAAAATCAGAGCAGCCAACAGGGAGGTACAAAAAAACCCCATACCTAGGTGACATTTTGAGCACTTCTACCAACCAGCCCAGCTGCCCCGGTAAAATTGCAGCCCAGCTTGCTCTCCTGTGTAATTGCCCTGTCCTGCCTGACGTTCGTGCAGGTCTTTTCCTCGAGAGCATTGCCCTGAAAGCCTGTGAATGTCGCTCTCTCTCAGCCCTCATGACTCTGGCTGGCTCCGACCACGGTTTCTTGTCCTTTCCTGCTACCACACTTCTCAGGTTCTGCTGCCAGAAATCTGAGTCTATTATCCTCGGTACACCGGAAGAACATTATTGTAGGTTAATACAAAAATCCCACTGTGGTGCAGCAGTTCACAAAACTTTGGTGTTCACAGACACTTTTGGATTAAAGCATATTTGGTGACTCACCCGTAAAGATTCCTTTGCAACCATAATGATGACACCCACCAGACTCTCGGTTCAGAAAACCATGACCTGTCCTTTCCACCCTCTTCTAAATATTTCCGAGATGGAGTTCTTGTATGGTTCAGAAAATAGCAGAGATTTCATGTTGTTCTCGTGGTATTTTTTGACTCTAGTTGTTTGCATCCATAATGTTGTACATTGCACTGTGTGACCTACCCAGTTCAATACAGCTTTTGAAAAGTCTGATAAAAATCAGCATAACTATTGTAGCAAAATCAAAACTACCCACTGGTCTGAATCTTATGGCACACAATCAAAAAGAAGCTAAAATGCACTTGTTTGTAGCTGCTTCTGAATCACTCAACTTTATTAGTAATTGCTGTGTGTGCCACACTCCAGAGCACCATATGCAGCTGCTTTTAGGGGCGTCTTCATTTATTCTGCAATAAATTGTTTAAACTAAAACTGACCTTTAAAAAACAAACAAAAAAAAGTGTGTTTGCAAAGTCTCACTCATTCTAGGTAGGCAAGAGCCCTTATCCAAGGTAACATGCTCAGCCCTGAATCTACATTTTTAATTGATCCTGCTGATTACCATGGGAAGACCTTTACAGAATGGTACCTGAAAAAGTCTTTTTCATGGCTGTCCATATCAGGTCTCAACAGCCCAGTAAGGCCTCCCCGTACCATTTAGATTGCCAGTAGTGATGCATGCTCTACCCCAGGTCTTTTACTCCATTTTTTTCTTAAAACGTATCACACAATACTGGAATTAGCATCTTGTGGAACTCCTGGAACTGCCTTTTCCTAGATCCCACCCCACATCAATGAAATTAGAACCTGGGCGTCTGTCCCAGCAGATAGACTTTCAGCGGCTTCCTGTGCAGCTACCAAAGAACACCGAGGATGAGAGACCCAAGCCAACAAGTGGGGAAGCAGTAACCGGTGCTCTGGTCATGGGACGGGGCAGTGATGAGGCCGGGACACTTTTCCTTCCCCCATTGTATCTATTCATATTTCTCACAGCAGTGTGGAGTTTCCTTGTTCCCTCTCCTTCCTCTTATTTATCTATTTGTTTGTTTGTTTATCATTTGTTTTCATTTATGTTTTGGTGTTGTTAAGACAGAGTTTCTATGTGTATCCCTGGATGCTCTGGAGCTCAGTCTGTAGACCAGGCTGGCACAGAACTCAAAGAGTTCTGCCTACCATTTTCCGAAGTGCTGGGATTAAGGGCGTGGGCCACCTGTGTTTTCGCTTTTTAAAAATTATTTTATGTGTATAAATGTTTTGGCTGCAGATATGTCTGTGTACCACGCATATGCCTGGTACCCGAGGAGGCCGTGAACCTCCATGTGGGTGCTGAGAATTGAACCCAGGTCCTTTGCAACAACATGTACTCTTAACCACTGAGCCACCTCTCCAGCTTGCTTCTTCTTCTTACCCACTTCAGCTCGCCTGTCTGTATTCATAAAGAACCTATCCCTGTTTCTGGTAGTTAGGTTCTTGCCGTCAGACTTCGTCATTACCTGGGCATCAGGCAAGGCTTCTGGCTCACCCCTCTCATTAGCATTTGGGTAAGTCAGTGAGAGATTCCTGACTTGCCAGTGCCCTCCTCTCTCTCTCTCTCTCTTTCTCTCTCTCTCTCTCTCTCTCTCTCTCTCTCTCTCTCTCTCTGTGTGTGTGTGTGTGTGTGTGTTGTATGAGTGTGTTTATAAGCTGTAGGTTGTAATCACATTCTCTCCTTGATCGCTGTCCACATTATTTTTGGAGACAGGGTCCCTCATTGAACCTGGAGCTCATTGTCTTAGCTAGACTATCGGACCAGCTAACATCTGGGACCTTCCTGTCTTTGTTCCCCAGCACTGAGGTTAGAGGAATCTGCTGCCACACCTGGATTTTTTATGTGGATGCTGAGGATCTCAGATTAGGCCCTCATACTCCCACAGCTGCATTTTACCCACCGAGCCATCACCATCTCCTGGGAGTGGAAGGATTCTAAGGACACTACAGGGCACTATGAAGTGTTAGTCATTAGCTTCCTGTGCTATATTTACTTTGTTTTGCTTTTTTTTTTTTTGGTATAACTATACTTGTCAACATACTTTTCTCTGCTTCTGAACTTCTCTAAAAGCCCTGGGGTTTTTTGTTTGTTTGTTTGGTTTTTTTTTTTTCTTCCCCACAGTGACACTGTTGGAAGAAATAGTAAAGGTTCAAACAGGGAGCAGGTAAAAAGTGTTGGGACTTTTTTTTGCCATCACTTTGACCGGGCCTAATGCACCAAAACTGTCTTCCTTTATATGTTGTTCCTACTCATTTGGCTGCCTGGTATTGTGTAATAAATACTTCTCCCCATACTGGCCACCTCACTTTCTCATCTTCAGAGAAAGGCTAGTCTGCCTACAGAATCCAGAAGAAAACTGAAGATAATTGCTATAAGCAAAAAGGTGAAATGGGTTTTCTAATAGGTACCAATCAAAAACATCTGAAAAATTCAATCTTTTCTGATTTCCCCCTAAAAATTCCTGGCTGAAGTGTGTACCTCGGCCTCTTTAATGTGGAAGAACTCTTGATGCTTTGTTCTCTCAGATCATCCCTCACCCTAGGATGCATCTTCAACCCCCATACTCCCAGGGTCTCCCAGACTCTGCCCAGCTGCCGGTTGAGATAGTTCCCTCCGGGCACACTTTGCTGAATAGCATCTCTTCCCTTATATGCAATTAGCTGACTTGATGACTTTTCTGCAAAGTACGATATGACAGAAATCTGAAGGGCAAAAATAATCTTTTCCCTGACTGAACCCTTGCCACTCCTAATTCTCCCTCTTAGGAGGAATGTGAATCAAAGTCTACAAGAAGGGGCAGGACACATGAGAGAGAGAGAGAGAGAGTGGGTGGGTTCATATTTCAGCAATTCTTTAGGGGCGTGGTGCAGATTCCCTTCCCCTAGACTCTTTTCTTTTGATCATCGAACACATAGTAGGAGCTCCCTTCATGCTGGCTTCATTGACTGTCATTCTCCAAAAGGGACAAAATGAAGTGCTTGCAAATAACCAAACATTGGTTTGTTGTGAATTTTTGAAGCCTTCTGAATTCTTTAAAATCAGCCACTCTTCAAACATAATTACAGATAGGCATTGAAGATAAAAATTAGGAAGGTTGGGATTCTCTGCCCCTGCGCATTGCTTGTGCTACTGTTATTATCTGTTTATGACTTGATTCTGTTGACACAAATCTAAAATACATCCAAGATCAAAACCAAGATGGGAAGAAAAAGAAAGCACCATTTTTGTGGACATGTGCTTCATTACTGAGGGTCTCACTTCATTTTAAAAGCATTTATGTTATGTGTGTCTGTGGTGTGCTTGAGTATACATGATGTAGATATTTATTGCTCTGTGTGTGTGTGTGTGTGTGTGTGTGTGTGTGTGTGTGTGGGCTTGAGGTCAACATCAAGTGTCTTTCCTTAATTGCTTTCTTCTTCCTCTTTCTTTTTGAAATAGGGTCACATATTGAACTAGGAACTCATAGATTTAACTAGACTGACTGATCAATGAACCTCAGGGATCTGTCTGTCTTTGCAAGCAAGTGCGGCAACCCTCCGTTTTTATCATGGGTTCTGGGGATCCAAACTCAGTTTCTCATGCTTGTATCACAGGTGCTTTATTGACTGAGCCACCACTAAACCCTTACTTCATTCATTTTTTGCAGAAACCCTGTGGAGAAAGTGTTGTGGCTTTATTTCACAAATTAAGAAGCTGGGGCTCAGAGAGTGGTAAAATAAATTGCTTGAAGTTGTGGAAACAAAAAATAGAAGCAGGATTTGCACTCAGGTCTGTAAGACACCCAAACACAGACTTTCCCACTCCTGCCCCCATAGCCTACCTTTAATTTGAGACAGAATCTTTCTATGTAGCTCTGGCTATCCTTACTATGTAGACCAGGCTGACCTTAAACTCACAGAGATCCAGCTTCCTCTGCCTCTAGCGCTGGAATTAAAGGTGTGCACCACCACTGCCCAGCCTTTTTCTTTTCTTTTTTTCCCTCTTCTCTTCTTCTCCTTCTTTTAAGATTTTATTTTTACCTGTGTGTGTGTGTGTGTGTGTGTGTGTGTGTGTTTGTGTGAATGTAAATATGAACATGTGAGTGCATTGGAGCCAATGGGACAGGAGTTTCAGGCATTGTAAACCACTTGATGTGGATGCTGGGAATGGGGCTCAGGTCCTTGGAAGGAGCAGGAAGCACTCTACCTGCTGAGTGATCACTCTACCTCAAGCAAATGGTCTTTACTTGGTAGAACATGCTGCTTTTTGATGTTTCATGTTGTTGTATCTTGAAGAGTACTTTTGGACTTGATTTATCTGACTTGGAGCTGATGAAGAGTCAGTTTTGTCTAGCTAATCTTTGAACACCAAAGAATAAAATATACCACATTTCTACATGGGAAAAGCCATTTGGAGTGCTGTATAGAGGATAGCCATTTTGAAGCACTCTACACACAGTCAAGAATATCACACAGATTGCAGGAATCTTATTTATTACATTGTACCAAAGCCAGAAATATAGCACAGAATTGACTTTCCAACTCCTAACTTGAAAAGAAGCAAGGTAGAGCAAACTATCTCTTCCTCATGGGCTTCAATCTAAGGCATCAGTCACATTTGACCCTCTGTTCCAACTCTGGTAATAGACTGTGGGAGTATGAGTCAATCCCCCTTGCTTAACGTTTCTTATTTCACTCACTTTCTTGGTTCTTTTGTTTGTTTGTTTGTTTTATGTCGTTTCTTTTTCTTTCTTTCTCTTTTTGTTCCACTTTTAGCTCAAGTTTCTGGGCATATAAAAATAAAATGTAAACTGTGATAGGCACATGATTTACAGAGGTAGATTCCAGTTTCCTTTTAAGGCCAAAACTATGGATATTGCTTTTGTTTTATTGTTTCTTATCTTTCCAACTGGGCTGTGAGTTTCCTTTTGGACAGGGTCCAGGTCTCATTTATCTTTGTAGCCTCTTTCCCTTCTCTCTATGATTCTTATCTAACGAAGAGATTGGGTGGTATGGCTGTTGACAATGATGCTTATCCCAGTACTGTTGGGGGCCTTCAGTAGGGCCTCACTTACTTATTTAAGTTAGGGAGATGAAGGTATAGAATTCCTTTTTTGTCTCTTCTATACCCAAGAAAATAGCCTCAGAGGGTGCCTGCATTGTATAGAACTTTTATTGCCGTCTAAATGAGTATGAAATGTTTAGTTGGAAACTGGCAAAGGCCTTTGTGTCATTCAGGGGTACTTTGGCAACAAGTGACAGAATAAGAACCTAAAAGTGTCTTCGTAAGTCAAGTTGTAGGAGAAGATGAGGACCTTGGAAAGGTAGTATCAAAGTTGGTGTGGCACATAAGTGATGTCATTCAGGACACAGGCTCTTTGTATCTTTGTTCTTTCTTCCTGTCTGTTTTATGGCTGCCAGATGGGTGCTTCATGTCCATATGTCTTGCCTTTCCAGAACTTATTTCAAAGGTAGAAACAAAAGAGGCTTGGAAGGATTTCTTTACATGCCTTCCCTCCCCTTCTTTTACTAGTGAGGAAATGCCTTCCCCAGGGCCTTCAGTGTATACTGCCTTTCTTCTTGTCGGCTCAGAAGTGTCCCATGCCCACCCCTTGACCACTGGCATTTTAGGAACAAGACTGCCATGCTCTGTGGCTGGCTTAGAGAAATCATGGTGTACTCACTTGATACAGGGTTCCGCTTTTCTCAACCATCTCTGTCTGGTGCGCTGCTGCTTCCTATGTGAGCACTGTCAGAATTCTGTAAGGATGAAGTGAGAAATAGCTGTTGGAGAGGAAACGGCCTCTTCTGCTACCCTCGTAGGTGAAATCATTTGTCATAAATAGTATCTTTCAGAGATATGAACCAGTTAATCTGAGAAGCACTTAGATCCAACATACCTCATACCATGGACCTAGTTGTAAGTAGATTTAGAATTTACAAATAGAGATAAGAATCAGTCTGGAAGAAAACTGCTCTATTTGGCCCATAAATTAAAAGCTAGAGCCCAAGCTCTATTGCTCTGATCATAAAAGCCATAATCCTTTTTCTATGCTTTTGGGGACCTCTTTTCAGTTTGGGCTATTTTACTCTTAAGAGAATCCCTAATAAGTTCTAAAGCCTGTCTGATCAGAGGAAAAACAAACAACAACAAACAAAACATGTTCCAGATGCCACAACCTGCTCTGGTGTAGAGAATTTTGAAGCTACATCAACAGTTTTTAATTAGCATGTCAAAGCATTTGGTGGAGTTCTGTCTACTATGGCTGTAGAATAAGGTGTCCTTTGCCAGAAAGAGTTAGTTGGACACTAATGTTTGACAGTAGTCTTCTAAGTTTGTAAATGAGAGGAACAAATCCTTATGGTCTCTCACGTGACTTCTAATGTAAAGAAAAGCCTTAGGTGACAGTGAATACCAGAGTATGTTCTTGAACAAGCGTCCTGTACAGGAAACCTATGCAACATACATGTTCTGACTGAAAAAGTGTTAAGACCTATTGATTTTCATAAATGCATTTCTGTTCCCATGCTTTGCAAAAGGTCTCTTCTGAGATTGTTTTGGCATTTTTTGCAAGTGAAATATCATGGAGTTTAATACCTCTTTCTTGGAATGAGCCTACCTGGGAAGAAGTTATACCCTAAGCACTGTCAGACAAATGGGCGATTGCTCCTGTGGGAGTTCATTCTCCATACGGCAGCCCAGTTTCTACTAAAAATTCACCCTTTGCCTCATCCATGTGGTTTAAATAGAATAGACCTAACTCCCAAAGTCAGTGTGTGAACCAAGAGGAGTTAACACTCCTTGGTGAGTTTGATTTTTATTTTTTTAAACTTAGATGGTGTGGGAGGTTCTTCTGTCTATGTGTTGCTTTTATTGGTTAATGAATAAAGAAACTGCTTTGGACCTATAATAGGGCAGAACTTAGGTAGGTGGGGAAAACTAAATGGCATGCTGGGAGAAAAAAAGGCAGAGTCATAGAGATGCCATGGAGCTGCCAGAGTCAGACATGCCGAAACTTTGCCAGTAAGCCACTGCCACATGGCGATACACAGATTAATGGAGATGGGTTCAATTAAGATGTAAGAGTTAGCCAATAAGAAGTTAGAGCTAATGGGTCAAGCAGTGATTTAATTAATACAGTTTCTGTGTGATTATTTCGGGTCTAAGCTAGCTGGGCAGCTGGAAACCAACAAGCCCTCTCCTACAACATTTAGACTTCTGATAAGTTTAACCAAATGCAATCATAACAGAGCAATTTTATTTCTATGGCATTAAAATCATTCATTTGTTCAGTGAAAACAATTTTAAAATATTGATTCACTTTTCCTCAAAACATTGATTCTCTGACACTTGTAATAACACCATTTATCTTACCCAATCCTAATATAATACATAATATTTACATATTCATCTGTAGAAGAATAGAAAAAACCCTAATTTTTTAAAAGTATTTTAATTTAAAAGATTGTTTAAGTTGCTTACTTGATCGAATTCTATAGTGTCATGAATATAGGTTCTTGATCTGAGTCACTTTTTAAAATTGAGAGCACAATCTTAGGTGAGTGGCAGATATTACAACATCCCAGCAATACTAGTAGATTTCTCAGACAAAGCCCAGTTTTCTCAAAAGTTTTGTCAATGGCAACACTGCTTCTTTCTAGCTGAAATTTTCAGATGCAAAGCAATTCTGGAAGTATAGTTGATTCATACTGGACCACATCAAAGAAATGGAAAACAAAAGAGAAGATGAACATGCCACTGGCAGAGTTAGAAAGAGGACATGGTGCTTTGTCATGATGATGGACCTTGTGAGAAGCATCAGGATATGGTTTCCTGGGTAATACCACTTCCACTGGTGTCCATTATCTAGACATCCTTAGAGTTCACATGCCGTGAGTCAGCAGTCTCAATCATTGCCAAAGCTACTGACCCTTGATGGGTCCCAGCTAGTAACTCCAAGAAGATTAAGCTAGAACAAACCAAGCTGCATAAAAGCATCTCTTCTTTAAATTAAATATAGGCATTTTTAATGAGGTGAATTATAATTTTAAAATTAAACGTTGATTTGGTGGCGTTTTTTTCATTCTGTAGTCTCATAGCATTATAATATTCAGTAGGTTCATAATACTTAATAATTACACAGTAGATATTCCTAATCCAATCGGTTATTTTTTTAAACCACAGACGGCACAAATATCCATATACGTGATGCTATTGGAATTGTTAGTGGGTTTGTTTCTTTTCTCCGCATTTCTGACCACAGACCTGTGAAATGCATTCCTGGGGGAGTGCAATTAAGAACGAGGAAAAGCACTGCTCGCAAAGTTGGGATCAGGCTTTTAGAAGAATTCTTATCCTCAAAACTTCAAGAGAGGTGACCTGTTTATTGGAAATAGTTGTGCTAGAATTAGAAGCGGAAATAGGGGAATGATAATGAAACAGTTTAAGCAGGAAAGGGCGGTAACACACATATCACTCCATACCACGCAAATATGCTGCCAGTTTAGATACAGAGCTGTGGTTCCTTTTGTCAAGTGATTCTATTTTCTGCTAGAAAGGCTAACTTTGAAGTACCATTTTCAGGAAGAGAAGCTGGAACAAGAGCTTTGTTGAGATGATTATATATCCTTGAAATTCTCTCATGCTGTATGCAGTTAGGATGTCCTTATGAGCCATTCATTTCCACACGGCTTCTGGGGAATAAGACTCAGTCTTAGCTGTTTACCAATGGTCCAGCTTACACATCTGGAAGCCACTAGAAGGTGTTGTTTTAAGTTAGAGGTCAAAGTTGAAAGTAGAGATAGTCTATGAATCCGGCACTTGTTTGTGGCTGTGGTTACATTCCAACCATGTTTACCTACATCACTTACAGTGTTTCCTTCTTCCTTTCTCTGATAATCCACAAAATGCATTGCAATGTAATAGGAATTCTTAATTAGCAGTTTTGAGAGATAGCTTATTAATGCTAAGGAAAGAGGATACATTTGATGTATCATAATATGACCTCATACTCATTGCTTGGCTTAAATATAGACATCTGGAGGAGTTAATCATTAAAAGCTTAGAGGAAACCATGAGCTTCTGTCATCATACCACATTCTGTCACATTACCGTGACATTTTTCTCCCTGCAACTTGACACACTTATCTTGATTCTTCTACACTATGTTTGAATGGCCTCTCTATTCTTGGGGATGCACTGTGATGTCTCCTAAGCAGAGGTCTTACAGAATAGCACAGAATTCCATGTTCTCAGCTCCTTCTTAATAATTGGCTTTCATATGCACATCTACACATTAGCCCTCCCCTCCATCAAGCTGAGCTATTTAGCACTACAACTGGCATTTACTAGCAAACAGGAAGTATGTGTTTACAAATAGTCTTTCAGAAAGTTTGTCTGGAAATGTAGTCTGTCTCCTGAGAGTCACAGGTTTCAAGGCATGACACCATGTTGGAGAGATGGAAAGTAACTAAAAGAATTAACAGAGAAATATTTCATTTTAATTAGTAGCAAAGTTGTATCTAGTATTATCTATCATCTATCTATCTATCTATCTATCTATCTATCTATCTATCTATCTATCTATCTATCTTCCTTCTAGCTACTTATCAATAACATCTGCTTGTTTTCATTTTTGTGTTTTTGTTTCTTTGTTTTTTTTTTTTTGGTTTTGGTTTTTTTGAGACAGGGTTTCTCTGTGTAGCCCTGGGTGTCCTGGAACTCACTCTGTAGATCAGGCTGGCCTCAAACTTAGAGATCTACCCATCTCTGTCTCCCAAGTGCTAGGATTAAAGGCATGCAAAATCACTGCACGGCACGCATCTTTTAATTTTTATAATAGGAATGGTCTTACAGATTGCCCTCTACATATATTTTTCAAGTTAATCTTTGTGGAAATTCTCGCTTCCATAGACTATCATAGTGTTGGTTTCACAGAGACTAGGATTCCTAGAATTGAAAACAAAACAATAACATTAATAAGAAGAAAAGGCATGGCTGAATAATATGAATAAAAATAATTTGAGAAGCAAGAAGTATCAAACAGATTCATTAGAATTAAAATATTCATTAGAATTAAAAATAAAGGTGGGCTAGGGAGATTTCTCAGTGGGCAGAGGTACTTGCTTCTGTGCTACCAAGTCTGATTATCTAAATTGGATCCTTCGACCTGTGCTGGTTGGGTTTTGTCAACTTGACACAAACCTAGATGTACTTAAGAAGAGGAAACCACTATGGAGAAGATGCCTCTATAAGAATGGGCTGTAGGCAAACCCGTGGGGTATTTTCTGCATTAATGATTGATGTGGAAGGGCCCAGCCCATTGTGGTTGGTATGACCCCTGGTCAGGGGAAACTGTGTATAAGATAACAAGCTGAGCAGACTATAAAGAGCGAGCTAATAAGCAATGCTCCTCCATGGTCTCTGCTTCAGGGCCTGTCTCCAGGTTCCTGCCTTTACTTCCCTCAGTGATGGACTGTTACCCATTCTTCTCCAAGTTGCTTTTGCTCATGATGTTTTATTGCATCTATAGAGCACCCAACTAAGTTAGAGTCATAGGGCGTTGTGTGATATTTTGTTTGTATTCTGACAAATAAAGCTTGCCTGGATATCAGAGGCAGAGCTAGCCACTTGTTAACCATAGAAGCCAGGCAGTGGTGACACATCCCATTAATCTCAGCACTTGAGAGGAAGCAGGAAGATCAAGAGTTCAAGGCCATCACGGACTACCTGAGATTCAACCAGTTTAAAAGAGAAACAGAGCCCTATGGTATGTGGTGGTGGCTCACACCTTTGATACCAGAATTTGGGATTTCATGCCTTTAATCCCAGCACTAGGGAGGTGGGGACAGGATCGCAAGTCTGAGGAATCATAGAGACAGGATCTCCCTCATTCAATCTGAGATTTCGTAGGGGTAAGAAGTAGCTGTGGCTGCTGCTTTGCTTCTCTGACCTTTAGCTTTCACCCCCAGTATCTGACTCTGAAGGTTTTTATTGATAAAACTAAAGAGATTTGCTCTTCAATAGGGTTCATGGAAAGAACCAATTCCTTTGAAATCTCCTATGATATTCATATGGTGTACACACACACACATATACACAACACACACACTATAATAACAGAGTCAATTGGCTAACAGAAATCTATAGTCACCCTAAAACCCTTTCCTGTTGTTGGCATCATCAGCTCCAATGTCCAGCACCTTGTCCCTTTGAAGTGCAAGAACTTTCCCATATGGACCAACTGATGGAAGAGGACAAATTGGCCTGTGATTTAAAAGTCTCACCTTAAAATGTGCAAAAAGGTTAACTTGAAGATTGAAACAGTGAGATAAACTCCTGGCCATGCTTATCTTTGAACTAATTCTTATCAACCCATCACTTATTTAGAGTAGTGGAAGTCCTGGCTATCCAGAACCCAGGCAGAACACTGGCCTTGTTTTTAGGCCCTGGAACTTCTCTTTGTGCAGACAATCACCAGGCATTTCTTTCTCTGAGCAATCCAAGGTTAATGCTCACAAGAAACAAAGGATTCCTTTGAGGATGAATCTTGAGACTGTCCTGGACCCTCCCAGGACACCCCACCCCTGGTGCCCCAAATTAGATGCTGGAAAAATGTCTAAAAACATTAAACATAAAAAGGACTTGTCAAAGGGGAAGTTCCCTTAAGCCCAAGAGCTCAGAAAGGACAGTTAAATAAATGACCGTCGGTAAATTTGCTCCATTGTTGGAGCCGATGTACTGACCATGGACACTGATTCCTTTGTCTCTCATAGTCACCCTGTCATATAGCTTCGATATCGTTAATGTTTTAAACAAAAGTAAACTGGGATGTAGGGATTTAACTTGGCCAAGGTCCCACAGCTAGGGAGGAACAAGGCTGAGACTCAAACCCGGGCCTAACCCAGGCCTTTTCATGAGAGAGTCAAGGTTCTCATCCTAGAATGTAGAGCTTCTTCTTATGTAAAGCAGAGAAAATGGTCTCCCTAGGATCTGCCAGGTCCCATAGACTCTTTGGGAGAGGGTCCAAGAACACTGTGCAAATGTAGACCTGGGTCCTCAGTTTAAAAGTTCGGGTTTTGCTGTAATTAGTTTAAGGGGCCCAAGAAACAAAATCCTCACCTCAAACTTAAACATCAGTGTTATAAAGAAATCAGAAAAGACGTCCAGGGAAAGCCTGTGGAGCTATCAGCCCCATGCAATGGAAAGTTAAACTCTCAGTGTTGACCCTGAGTGATAGCAAAGCTCACTATCAGCCAAGCCCAAGGCCTGTGTGATCTGTAGGCTTCACGCTCTGGAACAACGTAGGCTGATAACATTTGCCAAGTCCTGTCATGAGAAAAAAAGTTATAATTCTGCCTGTGGGTTAAGAAATTCAGTTTACTTATATGTCATAGTTTACCAAGGATTCCTGTTGGCAAAAGGGCTATTATGTCTATCTCTGACCTTCTACTTGTATTTCTGAGCTTCATTTAATTATTGCCCACTGCTGAAAGCAGGGTAGTATCTGCTGCTCTTTTAGTTCCATAAATATTTCATAGACAAAGAAGATGGGGGTGTTGGTGGTAGACTATATGTCAGCACAGGTAAGGTCTTGTCTTGGGTTCAATGCTCAGCATCAAAACCAAAGGGGGAGAAAAAAGCATTTCAGAAGCAAACACAGCAGGTCTTCTCTGGACCTCCTTACTGAAACTCCCACAGCATCTGTGGAGGAGTCCTTATAAAAAGCCACTGGAGATGTTTGGAGGAAGTAGTTTCATTTCCTGGGAAGGGACAGCAGGGCAACATGCCCGCGAGCTCTGGGGTATATGCATATGGCCTTCATTTTTATTTAAAAAAAAAACACACCAATAGAAAGCTACCCTTTCTCAGGCCTCCCACTGTCCTTCCTAGCAGGATATATTAGTCATGTCAGACACAAATTTACCTCTGTCCTACACAAACCTCTCTCTTATCTTGTGATGGTTACTGTAAGTTACTGACATCAGCAAAGCCTTGTCAGGAAACTGAGGTAATCAAAAACTCTCGAGCACTTGGAGAACGTGCATCCAGGGTGATTTCAGGGTTTTCTTCCTCCTTTGCCGGGTCCACACTTCTCTTCTGAGTCATGGCTGAAGTAGCTTAAAGGCTGTTCTCAGAGCTCATGGTTGGAAAGGGCTTATTTATTTGTTTCCTTTTAAGTTACTTCACTCAGGCTGTGGTGTTTGGCCTCACGACCTTTACAGTTTAATCAGGATATCAGCAGAGGGGATTGGTGCTGCTCTACATAGCTGGTGGTTCTGTGGGAAATGAAGTTCTACCATGTGGGTCAGACTGCCCGTGTAGCACCACTGTAAATGGCTTTCAAACATCTTCAGGGAGACTCCACTATGAGTTTCTGGCTTGTTCTGGGCCCTTCCACACTTCTAAGTCACTCGCTCTCTATACTGTTGCCTGTCTCCTCACCAAATTGTCCTACTTGGATTTAGGGGAACTAGCTGTCACTGGCAGCATCTCTAGAGGATGCTCCTGTTCTCCTGGTTCTTCGTGAGTTTCAGACTTTGTGCTGGCTCTGGAGGGAGCCTGTTCCCAGCCTGCTCCAGGATCACACTGTTCTTGTGAAGCCAGCTCCTGGGTCAGTGCAGTGATTCAGCCACTACAGGCTCCCCATGGAAGCCCAGAGGCAGGCCTGGATGTTTCATGGTGACTCTAAAGCTGGAAGAGAAAAGAAAATAGAGGGAAGTGTGTCCAGGCAGATGCAGTTGAAGGGGTGGGTGGGGAAAGAAAAGGAAGGGGTGGGGCTGGGAAGAATCAGCTTATGAAAGCTGATGAAAATGTTGTCTATTTTGGGTGCTTTAGGGAACTATGAAATGGCTTTAAGTTGGACTTTGGTGCAATCAAATCTGTACTAGTCAATTCAGTGACTACTTACTCGTTTATTTTTCATTTGTATATTTACATTTAAAAAATTAGCTTGAGTGAGTGAGTGTGTGTGTATAGGTACTGTTTTCAGGAGGGGCCAGTTCCTGCTTTATACCTTGTGAAGGCAGGAGCTCTCTTGTTTTGCACTACCACCACCCCCGCCACTCACACACATATATACACCTCTCAAACACTCGCTGAGTCCAGTTTGTGTTGGCCTATGACTCCAAGGCTGGAGCCTGCCCTGGAGTGTGGTCAATACAATATACCAGGTATTACACCATTGAAGAAAACTGACTTTGCTTCTTCACTAGCAATAGAAGCCCCACCCCAGCTGAAGAGTCATGTCTTATTTTTTTTTAATTTTCTAGATTCCACATATGAGAGAAAATGTGATATTCGCCTTTCTGGGTCTGGCTTATTTTACTTAACATGAGAATTGCCAGTCTCACACATTTTTCTGCAAATGATGTAATTTTATTCTTCTTTATGTCTGATAATACTCTGTGTGTGTGATTTTTTTTTACTATCTCTTTGATATGGTAACTCATAGAAGTGGATACATGGGATTTGTATTTTATTCTAAAGGAGTTTATAGGCTTAGGAGGGTTAGAAGGAAAAGATAGAAACAAAAACAAAAAGAACTGATAATCAGTTTTGGGACAGTGTAGAAATATGGACTGCGCACTGGGCGGAGGTCTGGAAGTCCAGTTGAGAGCAGATGGAGGGATTGTATGAGTGGGGGGGGGGAGCTCAAGATTGTGATGGGGAAACCCACAGAGACAGATGATGTGAGCTTGTGGGAGCTCACCAACTCTGGACTGACAGCTAGGGAGCCAGCGTGGGGCCCACATAGGCTCTCTGCATCTGGGTGACAGTTGTGTAGGTTGGTCTTTTGTGGGGCCCTAGAAGTGGGACCAGGACTGATGCATGAATTGGCTCTTTGGAACCTATTCCCTACAGTGGGATGCTTATTCAGCCTTGATGCAAGGGGCAGGAGCTTGGTCCTGCCTCAGGTTGATGTGCCATGCTTTGTTGATTCCTGTGGGAGGCTTTACCCCATCTAAGTGGAGCCAGAGGAGGAGTGGATGGGAGCGGCATGGAGAAGGTAGGAGGAGGGAGTGGGAGGAGAGGAGGGAGGGGAAACCGTGGTTGGTATGTAAAATAAATTTAAAAAGATTGAAAAAGAAAAAAAAGAACTATGGAATGCTTTAGCAAGTGATAAACCACAGGTATAGGAAGGATGTGGTATTTACAGAGAGGGAGGGGTGGGGACACAGCTCTCCCACTTGGGACGGACGAAGCCTGAGCTGTTTTGAGATCCTCAGGTGGTGATTCTCAGTGTTCGTATGGGCAGGAAGGCCTGTACCTGAGAAGTCTCATTTGGTTGATACATTTTCGGCCTGCGGTATACAAGCAGGATAAAGATGTAGATGCTGAAAGAATGACTGAAGCCCAGTGATGGGAATGAGGAGAGTAGAGATCCCCAGGGGGCTCTGGGAAATGCTACCATTTAAGGGTTGAGTGAAAAAGCAAATCTTGGTCAGTGTGTAGGAGGGAAACCAAGAAGAATGTGGTTAGAGATTTAAAAGAGCCCTTTTAAGGAGGAAGTCATCAAGGGGATTAAAAGCTGTCTGTTCTATGTGTAAAGATGGTCTATGATTTTCAGAACAAATTAAATACATTAGGTGGGACTGTTATTGCTAGAAACATGTAATACCGCACTAATGGCATATAAAAAATACCACAGCGTGTAGACCAAAAGCACATTAAACCTGGCTTTCAAGATGATATATTATCCTAGAGGAAGAAAATGTAAAGGATGGCAGTCTGCCTCTCTGTGAAGAGGACGTAGGGCTGAGTTTGTTTTTCTAGCCAAGAGATGACAAGTTCAGAGAGCCGAGCCCTCTCTTTCGCACCTACACCTTTTGTAGTCTGTTCACGGGTGGGTGGGTAGCGGCCGACTGGAGCAATGGAGCAGAACAGAGCTCAGGGACCCTCTGGGAACTCCTCCCAGTACCTGGTCTCACTGGCTACAGGAAGAGTTGACTCACTCCCATCTCGCCTCACCCACGGAACGCCCCAGAGTCTTCCCAAATCGCAGTGACCTAAGTATATTGCAGCAATTATTAGCCAATTTCACAGGAGACGTGGAGTTGGAGAAGGTTCAGTTCATACCAGAGTGATGAGTCTGAACAGAGAGCAGATCTTCCTCATTTCTATGACTGCACTCTAGCTGGGGAAGAATTAAAAAAAAAAAAAAAGAGGATTTGGATCCCGCACCACTACACACACACACACACACACACACACACACACAGAGTTTTTAAATCTTTAATTAAGATTAGAAAGTGCTACTGTTTTTCTCTGACATTTCTACCTGAAGTGAGGCCTTGCTTCCCACACAACACAGCTTCCTTTGTTTTCTGGTGCTCCCATTATCTGGCTCTGCCCTCTGACACTGTTTCCCAATGCATGTTTTCCTTTCTCGTTTCCCTCTCACACTGACATGAGCGAGCGGCAAACCTGTAACTAGAATATCTGACTCACTCTGCGCTCCTCCTGCTAACGGACACTGCTCGTTACAGTAGAACAGCCAGTAAGGCCTGCACTTCAGTGCCCTTTGCAGCAAGAACTTAATTATCCTAATTTAAAAAAAACCCACCTAATAGGGAAAAGATATTTGGGGGAAAAAGTAGGCAGTTAGTCTTTACTCTTATGGCTGTACTTCAAAACTAGAAAGGACATTCCTAGTGCAGTTTGTTTTCTTTAAGGTCCAGTCCCAGGAGAACGCTTAAGTTGTGCATTCCCTAGTGTGAATGCTCATGAATTATCATAACTTGTTTTAGGGGTGCAACAGATTTGGAGAACTCTAGTAACAAAGGACTGTAAACTAGTTTGTTGAACATGACTCAGACACGATCTTTCGGAGTTCTGGAGGCTAAAGACCCAAATTTTAGGTATTGATTCCTTCTGGGGACCTAAAGGAGAATGTGTTTGTTTCTGCCTCCCTGCTTCTGCGGACCGCTGGCAATCACAGGCATTCCTTGCTTTGTGGACACACCCCCACAGTCTCTGCCTCTGTCTTCTCAAGGCTCTCCTTGTGTGTGTCTGTCATACTGCATTAGTGTACAATAATCTCAGCTTAACTTGATTACATCTGCAAAGACCTTGTTTGCTACTAAGGCTGGAGCTACAGGTGTCAACAGTAAGTACTTTAACAGAGCTTCTGGGAGGAGACACAGTGCCAACCAGAGATTAGGATCAGGTGCTTTTTTCCCTCCCCAGTCTCTTCTCCCTCTTTGACTGGCTTTCATTCACGAATGCTTCTGTCTACTATTCCTTCAGGCTTGTGAATTCCTCTTTCCTAGAGGCAGCATATACCTGTGCCCATCCTTTAGGGCTCAACTCTCAGCTATAGCAAAGATAAGTTAGTCAAAGAAAAAGCAATGAGCAAATATCCCTCCCTGGTAGATGCCTTTAAGCAAATACTAACACAATCCTGAGATGGCGCCTTAACCTAAATGCACTGGTGAAACTTTTACAATGGGCAAGAGTACCTTTTCAGTAGACATATTTTCCTTAGACACTCCAGCTGCGGGCATCCTATCCCTCAGAGCCTTTCTGTTCCTCTCTTTAGGAAAAACAGACAACTTGATCTGTCTTTGCATTGGTACATTTATTCACCCTGGTTCTCAGTGTGCCAAGGGAGATCCGTTCTTCATAAGGAAGTCCATCCATCTGCAAGGGTTTTGCTTCCGAAAATGTCATCCTGGAGTAAAAGCATGTGGACTCTAAGCCCATTTTAAGCTGTGGGTAATTGTCAAAGAATGAACATGGAGACGGAGGGCATTCGGTTGCTAGGAAAATAGAAGAAAATAAACATCATCTTCCTGCCCAGTTGCTTATTTTTTCACTTTGGGGTGGGCTGCACTTGCCAATCTGTCCCTCCCCATCTCAGTGGTGGCAGGCTCACAGCCAGGCCTGTCTCTCAGGTGTGGGATGTAGTTCCCAGCTTCGCAAGGATTCATTGTAGGGATCTCCCTCCGTGCTTGTAAAGAGCAAAAGACAGAGATAATAGTTCACTGGCATCAATAACCTGCCTCCTCCCACCAGCAGATCATGGGAATAATAGACTCAGCGATGCCCTCCTCCACTCCCTCCCTCGACTCTGCCGCTGTCAGAGTCTCTTCCCTTCCCCACAACTGGGAACTCGAGGGAGCAGATTGTTTTGGCTGGAATTAGTCGGGCGCAGATGGTACCACCTGCTGCATGTTCCTTACTTCTTATTGGCTTCTCTCTCGGCTCTGTGAGTTTTTGTGTTTTTTTAGAAGTTCAGAGGAAGGGGAAATGGCTGAGGCCCTTGCTCATGCCTGATTCTAGCCCAGTTGTTTAGAGCAGACTAACAACCATGGGGATCTGGCTGGAAAACCCTGACTGGGGAAGGGGCTTCCACCAGCATCCCATGTGCTATATCTCAGTTTCCAAAATACAAACTTACTTTTGGCCAAATAATTTCTGCTTTCCAGTCTGACAGATCTGCCTGTGATGAGGTACAAGGCAGGTGCAAATGTCTGAGAAATGAGGTTTTCCTTCACTCCAAAACACAAATTTCATGTTCCAGTCCATTTGTTGGGAAGAAATAGTGATGATCAGGCTGCAAAATTCATGACAGGCAATTCACCTGAGTCAATCATCCAGTCCCCAGACTATGGAACTCAAGAGGTTAATAATTTCCTCACTTACACAATTAAGACATTGGACAATGGTACCTAAGAAGTTCATCAAAAGCCTTCCTCTTGCTTTATCTCTGCCCCTCTCCTGTACTCTCTAGGGGGACTTCATTTCTAGTACACAAAGCCAAATTCATTTGTGCCTCCTGTATTTTCACTTGGAGTTCCATCTCCCTTCCTATGACTCACTTCTTATCTTTCAGGCTCAACTCCCCAAGAGGCTTTTCCTGACACCCCAAATTCTAGCTGTGTTTGCCTTTCCCCACTTTCTTCTTCCTAGTTCACTATTTCCTCGCTTGCTTCTACTTTTCAACTAAGCAGTCCTATCCGTCCGCTGGGAGTTTGTAGAACTCCCTGATAGAACATACATCCTTGAAGGGGGATATTGTCTGTTTATTTACCACCTTATTCTAGAACATAAAGTGGTTGCTTGGCTCAATGTTCAGTTCATTCAATTGCTTTTGAAAGCAATTAAAAGCAATAAGATTCTTTGTGTAAGGGTGAGAGACTCAATCTCCGATTCTGGTTTCCCTGCAGCTATAGGACCATCTGGGGGGTTATTTCCACTAAGCCTCAGCCTTGGAAGGTCTAAGGATTGGGAGGGGAAGTGTCCAGGATTTCTCCTACTTTACCCTTCCTTCGTGTATTTCCATCACCTCTGCTATTCCTGACTTGTTCATCTCCAAGCACTATGGTTACTTTGAGCATACCTGAAGCCCTGTTTTCTCCTCTGATCAAGCTGATCCTATTCAAGGCCTGAAGGGTTCAGAGCAGTCGCACCCCCATGGGGAGCCTGGCACTGCGGACTTGTAAAGGGCATTCAGAACTGCTGAAGGAGAGACTCGATGTCAAAAGCCTTAGAAAAAGGAAGTCAGCAAAAGGCATCAGCAACACTTACTGATTTTTGAAGAGCATTTCTCAAAATTGAGAGCATTTCTGGCTGTCAGTCAGAGGAGACCCTAGGTGGTAAGAAGTGACTAGGCACAGATGCCATGAGAGCTTAGAGTAACACAGGCTTCCAACATAGATTGTTTTCTTTCCACTCTTGCATGGAAAAGTTCTTATAGACCAGAACGAACTCCTCGCGGGAACTAACCCATGTCTTCTGCTGTTTCCCCGGGCCGTTTGAAAAGAGCGTTTTACTGTGGTATTTTAGAGAACGTACAGAACATTGCTTCAGAGGACCAGGGTTTCGGCAATCTGTGATTGGATACTTTTCAGACTATTATGGGGTGGAAACCAAACACTTGTGTGTTTTCAAGCACTTGCAGGCCTCAGTTCCTCCATCTATAGCATGTGGGTGGTAGATTAATTGCTTTTATTTTTCCAAGTGTTACAGACATACAGTTTTTATTCATAGTAAACAAAATTTTTATCAATTTTCGTGTAGATGTAAAGTGTTCCATAATTTAGTCACTGCCATCAAGGCGTGTACAACATAAGCTGTAATAAATGAAAAGCCCTGTGAAAAGGTTTTGTACAAGTCATGAGTCTAATTTTCATTTTCAGAATTAAGGTTGTACACACGAAGCAGCTCTTGTGGCTAGATACTCTGCTTGCTGGAAGATGATGGTGACTATTCCATCAGCGTTTATTTCAAAGTAGATAAAAGGTCCCTTTTCATGGAATTGTAAATGCGCTTTCTGTTGAGGAAAAGAAAGGTAAGCTCTTAGAAGTCAGGCTGATTTCATAGGCATACTCATTTTCGGAATGTCTTTTTAAACAAATTGGGCAGGGTGCCTTGTACTTCTGTGTTTCCTTTTGCTTAGCTACATCTTTAACCAGAATCCTATGCACTCATACTTTCTAATCATGTTCAGGAATGAGGTGGTAGACCTCCACAGAGTGTTTCAGACTGCAGGAAGTGGTTGAGGGTCACTCAGTAGCTGGTGTTTTCCCTTTGTGTCCACATGGATCTTGGGCTGCCCTGTAGTCTGGGGAAATGTTTCTGTTGGAAGAGATATTGTTCAGAAGACTTGAGAAAACCATGACCTAGGTTGCTGTGGTCGCTAAATGTACTGCCTGACTTCCTCTGAGCTCAGTTTTTGGGTCTCCTTATTAAAGTTATATTCTTTTGTTCATCTGTATTTTCAAGTAATTTAAAGGCTGTGTTTCTCTTTCGCTAAACAAAACTGGACAGGAGTGTGCTGTAATTATTTGCCCTATAATGAAACTATCTTAACAAAGGATGAAAGTGATTCTTTATTGCTTAAGGAAAAGCCATACGTCCTAAGTCTTAGTTTTCTAAGTGATGATGAAAAGTTGATTTAATATTTTTTTCTATTTAATTGTTGGCATACTTTAGAAACTGCCTCAATAATTTTTATTAAGGTCTCTTAAGAACTTTGTACTTTTCGAGTATCAACATTTTAAATGTTTTCAATTTAGGTAAGATAAAAAATACAAAGTGTCTCATAAGCCCTATTTATATTCCATCTCTTGAGGATTGTGCTCTTTAATATACAGTCTATTCAAGTGTACACACATAAGCTTAGCACAGCTACACATACATGTACACACTCACACATACTCACACACGGGCTCACACACACTCACTCACTCACTCACACATACACACTCACTCACACAGTCTCTCTTTTTTCTCTCTCTCTCTTTCACACACACACACACACACACACACACACACACACACACACACACACACACACACTTATACTTCCTTTCGAGTGTTCTGAAGATGGTCAGATCACAAGGCAGCAATCTTTCCCTGAATGCTTCCTTATGTGAAGTTGATTCTTTCTTAGTTTTGTCCTTGCCAATTTTAAATTTCTTGCCAGAAAAGAAGTCTATTTTTAACATTTTGGGGTCTTATCCCTACTTTCAAACCTAGCAGGCACATTCTGTAGAGTGAAAGAAAGCTGATGGGGTGCACTTACAAGTCAGGAGCCTCAGGATTTGCAATTTCTGGGGAATCAAAGCTATGAATGAGGAAGGCCAATTAGAAATACTTAAAGGATCATTTGTCACCACTTTAATCTTCATGTATTTTTAAATCATCATTTTCTTTGACTAAAATTATTAGAATCTTTGTCATATTCTTCTCAGGGCCAAATGGAAATGATGATGTTCATTTTCCATGCTCTGTATTTTGGAGTATTTTAATATGTCACACTAGATTATAGGTGGTAGGTGGTGACTGTTTTAATAGAGGAATTTTAGCTTATGGCATATTCAGCATCACGTCGTCTCAATGTCATGTCTCTGATTAATGTTGCACTTCATATACAAATGAAGACTGAGGGATTTATACTGTTACTTAAGAGCATTTGTTTAATTCAGAGATTAATATGTCATCTTCAACCCTGAAACAGAGGCCCTCTGAAACTTTAACCCAAAAAATTGGACACGGCCTACTAGCCCAAAAAGAACATGTTGCCAATTCTCTCCATGTTTATTTAAATATTTTGCTCTAAAGGAAGCAATCATTCCTTTATACTTCTTTAAATTTAGTATTGACATTTTTATTTTGGGAAAGGAGGTCTTTTTTTTTTTAACATGGATACAGGAAAAGAAAACTCTCCAATAAAAATATTGTCTAAAAAGTTTGTTTTGTTTGCATGATTTACTAAATATGTACAATTTCAATTCACAGCGAAGGTAACAAAGATTTAAACAGCCAACATCACAAATGTCTCAAGTTCTAAAAAAAAAGTTCACTGTGCACAGTTTGACAATTTAATTGAATAAAAACCAAAGCTAAGCCTTCAGTATGAATCTTTTTCATGATGGGCA
>PVIU01000261.1:137500-172500 GCA_004026605.1 Ondatra zibethicus
GAGAAGCGCTTGCCACATTTGTCACACTGATAGGGCTTCTCGCCCGAGTGCAGCCTCGAGTGCTCGATTAGGTGGTGTTTGTGTTTGAATGCTTTCTTACAAATCTGACACTGGTGTGGTCTCTTTCCTGGGAGAAAGAACAAGACGACAGGGTGATTAGTGTCTTGGCATGAAGGCACTTTCCAAGATTTCTGTCAACGTCTCCATGTCTCCATAAGCGAATCTGCTTATGCCTGAAAGAGCTACACACCCGTCTACCCAAGCTGGTTAACAAGGTTCGTTTTCATCTCATAATCTGACTTCCTAAGGCTCGCTGATGAGTGCAATTTTTTAACCAACTAAATAGCTGCTGAAGGGAAACTCAAAAATGGAAACTTTGTTACTGTTTCAGTAAACTGAAAACTATCCTGTGAAACAAGACACTTCTAGTGGCCTACAGCTTATCGCCACCACCAGGCAACTCTTCCTTACGTTTTTAAAGCAAGGACTTGCATAAGAGCAAGAAAGATGGCATCATCGCTGGTTTTGTGTGTTGCATCATGAGTGAGCTGCTTTTAAAGTGGGCTTTAGGTCTTAACCGGGAGCAAACTGCCAAGTTAGGAAAGAACAGAGTAGAGGTAAGATGATGGTAAGTGTCTTACCAGTCATGGTAAGCTTTTTAGAAGAAACCATCTGAAATACAAACTAGAAAGATGTATCTCATGGGTCTGAACTAGTTCCAAATAGTGTTTTCCCTCTAGAGTTTTCCATGAGATGTCAACCACTTGTTGAGTGTTAAAATACTCCAGTTAGAGAATGCCGTACTTCCTTTCACATTCCAGGCAGTTTCTAACCAGTGTTTGGAACTTGAAACCACTGCCAAGCCTAAACACATCTGGTTGATTCCAGGCCACAAATAGCACTGGAACGCCTTCAACACCTTCCATAGCTGTCATACTTAAAGCTTTATTTCCAAAATAGAACTGACAAAAAAATTTATCAACCTGATGCTCCAGAGCTAAAGTCAAATGTGTGGCGTGGAGCATGATTTACCATTCTAACGTACGCGAAGCTAGGTGCTTCTGTTTCCGGCTACGAATGCTCATTTCGGCAAATTAAATTAGAACACCAGCATTAGTAGATGCAACCCCATTCTCATTTGCTAAGTGTCATATTATAAGATTAGGAGCCCATTCTGCACACTTCAGGTATTCAGTTATATGGTGACATACAGTCTCAATTAGTAATCAAATATCTTTAATAATGTTATTGAACGCCTCCAGGGCATGCCACTACTTAGAAAATGCAGTAGAATGGCTATATGTCGTTTCATTGATGGTCTTCATTTTACTGGAACATCCAATAGAAATTTAGTGATGAGTGATATGGGAAGGCACAATATTTAAGTAGGAAATTTTTTGTTTGTTTTGTTTTTATCCATAAGATGCACAGGAAGGAGAAAAAGACAAGATCTCCTGAGTAAATTGGGAGCAAGGGGATCATGGGGAAGGGGAGAGAGGAAGAGAAGAAAGGGAAGGGAGTGGAGAAAAATGTATAGTTCAATAAAAACAATAAAAGATGTTAAAAAAAAGAATTTGTTATGCTCACCAATTGGGAAATGCAGATAGCATTATATTAACCTATTGCAAGGCAGCTAATAGCCCAAAGATAATAAGTTTAATTTAAGACATATAAGAACCATTCTTTAAGTTTGGGAAAACATGTTTCAGATGAGGTAAACTGGATGATAAAACATTCTGGTAGAGTAGTAGAAATCTGGGTAGATAGCAATAGGGGATAGAAGTGTATCTGAGTAAACCTTAGGAGTATTTTATCCTTTTTTTGTAATATTTCAAGAACTGTTCAAGCTTCTATGGTACAATTTTGGTCTTTTTGTTTGTTTGTATGTGTAGATTTAAAGTGCTGATGTTACTGGGAGAATGGTAAAACATTAGTAGCAGTAACAATTATGCCACAGAAGCAGAATGGCATGGTACTCAATAAGGGAGATGAGCTATGGAATTTCACTGAAATCCGTCTTTTAGAAAGTCTGTGGTATGTCAACTGTTTTGAGAATCAGGGTCTTTGCAGATAAAGCAAAGTCATTTGGGGACTTAGCCTGAGGATAGGACGTAGATAGAACATGGAGAGGATATGTAAAGTGTTTAGTACATGGACTTCATTGTGAAAGGCCTATTAGGGTCGAATCACTTAACTGTTATCCATTAATACATGTTCAACCATTTCCTAAATTCTAAGCAGGATGCATGCATCAAAGAGCAGGGTACATACTAAAAATAATTTGAAGTGGAGATAAACTACACATGACATGTTCTTGTTGCTTTAGTTGTTAGAGCATGCATGAACAAAACTGTCCCATGATGTCTTTTTGGTACTACTGTCTCATCAGCTCAGGACCAAAGGTTGTCAACCAGTTAGGTCCCTCATGGAGGGAAACATTTTCAAAGATCTTTAAGCCAATAAGGCTTGTTATTTTCTAAACTCATAAAACCAGAGCAGTATCTGGACAGAAAGCAACCATCCTCCAATACAGATTTCCAGACCTTTTAGAAATGCTTGGGAGATGGATGTTATGAAGACAGGCAGCCAACTTTCAAAGAATTCATTTGATAATGGACACTGTGCTTGTAATAGGATCGTGTTAATTCTGTATCATAAACTGACAAGCTGCAAGAAAAATGGCTCAACTGTGACGCCATGCGAAGGACAAAAGTGGGGCGTGGCTGAGCATTTTGACACTTACCTTGCACTAAAAATTCTACTAATCTTGAGATCATTCAGTAACAAGTATTTAATAAATTCAATTTAAAATAGAAGCTAACTTGGGAATTTATTTCATTTTAATTTGTTTGATTAGTTTACCTGACTCAAATCAAAATGTTCTGGAAACAAATTTCTATGTGAACAAGATTCAGAAAAATGCTCAAATTGTTATTATTAAATTAAACAAATCTTTTGGGGACATTTTTTTTCACTATTATCTAGGTTCATGATCATCTGACAGAACCATGAGTAAAGCTAATAACGAAGAGGTTTGTGGCAGGAAAAGTTGCTGTCTGACTAAGGAACAAAATTACTTAAATTAAAATAATTTAAAATTTAGACTCTGTCTACTCAAAACTAGAAACATTTTTATTTCTTTTATAAAGAAGGTGATTTGAAAGTACCTACCACAATGTCTCAACAGAGTACGCCCTTAGTAAGTGTCAGATTAAAATTTTGATGCAATACAAATGAGTCCTTGACAGTGCCTACCAGAAGATTCAGATCTTTTATTTCAGTCATTGTTTGTGACAATTATTCCAATTGAAGATAACATGTACATAGTATTATCTTCTCTGTACTATCCAGGGTACCCCCTCCCATCAATATAAATAAATAAATAAAACCAAGCAAACAAGCAAGCAATAAGCCATTGGTAAGAGAATTAAGCAGTATGACTTTGGTATCTGCCTAGGAAATAAGTAGATTGAGGCAAAAGAGCATAGAATCCCAAGAATAAATAGACACTAATTTTCTTCTTAATTTAAACAATTCTATAGACAGATAACAAACATACTTTATCAATGACACATTTATAATCAACATGTAATAACCAAATCACAATTCAACTTCATTGCCCAGCCTTAGAGTCAAGACAGTTTTCTCTTATAATATTCATATTAGCTCATGTAAAAATATTACTAGATCTTAATATAAACAAATAAAAGGCTTATGGAACCCAGTTAGAAGAAAGTAAACTAAATTTACACATACATCATACTGACAAATTTCATGAAGAATTTTGTTTGGATGGAACCTAACACAATGACAGTAGTAATGTTGTGAGATGTTTGGTCAAGAGACCAAAAAGTTAACATACTGGAAACTTGACAAGCTAGGATGCCAACAGGAGGATAATTGATCACCAGTTTAGAGAAACTATTGGATGGTTTGCATCCTGTTGCTAGGCAATGTTTCTAGGCAGCAGATCTCTCATCTTAAAGGACCAGAATATTTTACTTTTAAAATAATGTACTTTTTTTAAAAAAAAATCAAATATATATGCTTTTGTGTTTGTCAACTTTTGGGTCTCTCAACTAGCTGAACACCTATGAAGTTTATGGACTAGCATATTTATAGGAGATAAATATATTGACAAGATGTCAATATGTATGACAGCCCTCACTAAAATAAAAGTTTTACACTCACCATTTAGTAAATGATAGAGTTTGCATATGGTCATATAATAAGACCAATCAGAGAGGGAAAGATGCCTTCAGAGATGTGCCTATTGTAGCTGAATAATGAAATACAAAATATATTTGAGGTTGATTAAAATTAAAGTAAATTTAGGCATGAAAATAATTTTTTACTCTGTAAATACTCAAATAAGACTCAGAATTAAATAAAGTATAATAAATGAACAGGGTAGGCAAATTTTGATGTCTCAAATATATTGCTTAAGTATAAAATCTGTGTAGATTTGCTAAACAATTTGGGGTGTTTTGCAAGTATCATTAATTGACCTTTTAAAATAATAGCCACAGGGATCACGGCTGGAGAAAAAAGAGCTAAACGGGTTGGGTGAGGAGCACAGCTGTTAGAAGCTTGGTTCTCATCACAAAGTGTCCTCAGCACTAGTTGTCCAGCACATGCCTACTTCCCCCCGTGCTCAGCTGGAGTCTGGTCATGTGTGCTACCTCCAACACATACATGGTTAGTGGGATTCGGAGTCCTCGTGGTTTTCAAGGTATCCTTCACTATCAGAATGTATACCATATCTGCAGGTGGTTAAAAGACAGCACTACCCTTTCTCCTTTGCACCCTTACTACTTCCCCACACACACAAATGAATGCTATTTTTGCCCTTGTTTAAAGGAAGAGGTTTTCCTACACTTTCTTACTCCTTTTCCCTTTTCCAATATTTCGAATAAGACTTTATACCCCCTCCCACACCCAGGGCTAATACAGCTTGCCATAGCTCTAGTGGAAAAAACCTGGGAAGGGGTTAGGGTCAGGGTAAGGCTAGGTTGCCTCGTTCAGGGCAGGGAGATGGGGAGGAGAGAGGAACAGGGATGGAGCCCTACCGCAGAGCTGCAGATCTGATCTTGGATTGTGGAAAATATTTTTTTACATGATGGCACTTTTGAGAAAAAGTAATGCACCACCTCTTTAGTCATAAGGAGCCCTTCACTTTGTAACTGTTGCTGATTAATGGGAAAAATATTATTTTAGTCTTTCAATTACAGGTAGATTAGTAGTTCATTTGGTCTCTTGCTTTTCTCTTATGGAAATAACACATAATTGATTCAAAAGTGGCCAATTTATGGAAACCAAACAAAGTCACCCCAAACCATGGCTTACTTGATGTTTGGATGATTACACTAATATATCACTGACCAGATTTATTATAAGATTTTTACACATATATAAATTCATCATAGCTTAAGAATTTGAAGATACTTTCAATAATTAGCTCTTGTCATGCCATTTCATTACCCTGGGCATTTAAATATTTCTTTGACATGATAAGCAAATTTGTTTTACAGATAACTTGAAAGTTAGGAAGACAAGCACACTCATAAACACATGAATGATCCAATAAACAGGCAACACGGAAGTCCTACTGAGTTATGCAAAAGCATTACTTCTTTCTTGTTGAAGGTATCAGCATATGCTACATCTTATGTTGCAAAAAATGTACTCATTAAATATTATGATATGTACAGCAGGCCGGAGAGCTCTAGCTAGCTAGTCAAAGTCGCTCATACCTGTGTGTTCGTATTTATGTCGCAGAAGGGAACTGCTTTTCTGGAATGTCTTGTCACATAAGTCACATGCATACATGCCACTTTCTGTCTTCTTTATCTTCTTTCGAGACAGACAGGAATCGGAGTCTGTCATGTCATCTAGGCCTGACATGTAGTCTTGTGCTCCATCAAGCAATTCTCCCTGTGATATAATCACATAGTTCAACACAGTCTCTTTCCTTTGTGTTTACACCAAACAACCATGCATAGGCTGACATCAGGAGAGCCTCAAAAATGCTAGATGTCAATCTATCTTATGACTAATTTTTAAAATTTTTTTCTGAAGAATATGTAAAGTCTCACTTTTCAACAAAAGCATAAACCTTCTTTGACAGAGATGGGAAAAAACAGTAGAGAGGGAAAAAAAGTTTTCTTATATCTTCCATTTGTTTAATACCGGGGAATATCCACAAGTGAACATTAAATATCAGAATTGCTATATTTTCCAGTGTACTTCATTTCAGAAATGATTGGTAGCTGTAGAAACCTCATTTTAATTGAATTTTATATTTAGGTACAAAATATTATTATTATACAATCTATTTAAATGTATGTCTACCAACTAAAAGCCCTAAGCTATATTTTTATATTTAATTTTCTAATTTGAAATAAGGAATATTAATAACACTTTTTATCAATGTTCTATCTATGTTAAAACAGCCTTCAGCATTGAGCAATAATGAATGTGGATCAGTAAATTATTAACTTTCTTGATATTTATTTTGTCTTGGTCCAAAGGAGTGCAAACCTGAATGATAACATACATTTTCATTTGCTAGCCCACAGTTCAGTTTTCTTAGACTGTATTTGCACTAATTAATACTAGAGAAGATTAAATAGGCTTAAACGCATTTACAAAGAAGGCAGATGTGTTGTAAATTGGAATACTGGACAGCTGTTACAGCCATGCACTGCCACTTTGACTCCTATTTTGCAACCAGGGATTATATAAGATAATGCCAACACAATGCTTGATTTCACATTCAACCACCTATCAGTTATTTGATAAATTGAAAAATAGGAAAGAAGGCCTGTGTAACATGTAAAATATTTTTAAAATACTCTTCAAAATGAACATTCTGTATAAAACAAAGTACATATTAAAATTTAAACATGTAATTCCTCTGAGTTATGTACATCTCCCAAAGCATGTGACTATAACTTCAGTTCCAAGCATCTGGGTAAGCCTATTGACTATTATCATCAACGTGTAACTCTCGACAGAATTCATCACTTGTTTTACTTTGTTTTATTTTGGAAACAGATTCCTGCTCTGCTCCCTGGCCTTGAGCTAGCAATCTTCTTGCCTCAGGTTCCTGAAAAAAAAAAACAAAAAACAAAAAACAACAAAACCACAAAAACTATCTTTTCAGCCAATGGCTTTGGTAGCTCAGAGTTGGAAGTTCATGTTAGAAAGACTTTCCTATTTCTGAATTTGTCTTTCACTGAGTGTTTTTTCCCCACCTTGTGAGTCATCTAGACGATTTTTGTTTGCACTGGGCAGGCTGGGAATCACAGCTTGGGTATTATACCAGCAAGACCACATTTTTTTAAAATCACCTTTCTTCAGAGTAGAAAGACACATCCCATTACCTGAAATCCTTGTTTCCGCTGGTATTTCCTCCTCTGCTGCATGTCAGCAAAGGTAGCTGCTCCTGTGGGGTAGGTATAGGCCATATGTGGTAGGAAGCTCATCTGATCCAGCCCTGGGTATGGTCGTAGCCCGGGGATGCTGGTCTGAACTGGTGGCATGAAAGTGGCAGGGGGGAAAGCGCTTTGTGGTGGAAGAGCTGTGTATAAAGGCTTGGCACTAAACGGGTTCATGCCGAACACAGGGTTAGTGCTTTTGTTGTCCAGGTTATTAGAATTTGAAAACTCCTTCTTGATAAAAGTCAAATTCAGAGGTTCATCTGAATTCTCAGAGGATGAAGAAACACTGTTATGGTCTAAATTTATGCTAGTAGCTTTTGTTTTGTTCTTTGTGGCAATAATACTTTTGGGTTCTCTCATTTGTTTTGGTAAAGACAGGTCCAAAGGCTCAGCCTGCAGCTCCTCGGAAGAGAAGCTATTTGGAGTGTACGAGCTACTGTGGGAGTTTTTAGAAGATGTGGAGGAAAGATTTAAAGGAGAAGGAGTATTGCTCCTTGAGTGGTCCAGTTTATCAACTGCTTTAATATTGGTAAAATGGGAAGGTTTTGGTAGCCTGAGAGGAGGATCACAATTCGTAACACTGTTGTGGAGTTCCGCTATAGACGGTGACGTTATGGAGTCCATAGGTTTTACAGGAGACCTGGGTAATAAAGAGTCTTTTGTGGGGGGGTTACTGTTGGGAGCTAACGGCTTGGAGGTCCTTTCCAGTGATGGCGACCTGGGATTTGAATACTGGTAGACTTTTCTTTGCTCAAACCATTCCTTCACAAATTCCTGAGGAAGGCCCACAGCGATGGAGATTTTCAGCAGCTCGTCAGAGTTGGGCTCCATGTTCATAGCGTAGTACGCTTTGAGTACAGACATGTGGTCCTTGTATGGGTTGATGGGGCTTGTCAGTCCTTTCTCAGAAAGTACAGATGACAAGAGGAGGGCTTTATTATCCACAAAAACTCCGGCTTTGTTGGGGACTATGTTTTCATGAGGCTGCAGGACCGCCTTGATCTCTTCATTCATTTTGCACAGGTAGCGCTCATGCTGATGCAGGGGGATAGGGCCTGGGAAGCTTTCTTTACAGAACTGGCAGGAAAACGGAGTGGATATGCTGTGGTTCTCAATCATTTTATCATCGGTGACCAAATCGATTAAAGTACGCAGCTTCTCTTTCTTTATGTTGCTGATCTGTCTCCTTGAGTCAGTAGTCAAGCTCTGCAGGCAAGCTTTGGCTTCATTAACTTTTTCTAAGGTATAGTCAATAATACTTTTAGTGGCACCATTATGACTCACTACTGGAAGACCGACAGGCGGGATATTGGGAGAAGTAACTCCTTGCTCTTCTGACTGAGAACATGGATCCTTCATGTGATAACCTTTCAACTTCGAAATTTCTTCAGTCTTGCAGTCCATCTTTTGCCTGGAAACCGTATTGTCCACAATCTGTAGAACCTTTTGTACCTCGCTCAAATTACTATTCATAGTGGGAAATCCAAGTAGAGGGGCCTCCATCCCTACACCTAAGTGCTGCATTGGACTCTGAGCAGACGGGTGCACACCTAAAGGGCTGGTGGCTCCAAGGCTGCCATTCATAAAGGAACTAGTGCCACTAAACCCGTGCGTTGCCATAAGAACTTTATAGTCATTGAAGTCTAGTGGTTCTGTCTTAATCTTGAGTAAGCCTGTCTGCTCAGACATGCTAAGTGGTTTTCCATTTTCCAACTTGTTCCTCAACTGAGTAATGGCTGAGTTAGTGGGAGAAGAAGAAACAGAATTTGGGGAAGAACCCGTCTTGATATTGTTTCTCATTCGGCCATTTACTGAGATTAAACCAATACATTTCTTGCTGCTGATGTGTGAACTGTAGGAACCAGAATGGGAGAAGCGTTTCTTGCAGTTTGGGCATTCATAAGGTTTTTCACCTAAAATGATAATGAAAATTAGCATTAGGTTTATTTTGGTAGGTAACAAGTGATGTCTGCCAAGACAAGAATATGTGGAATCAAATGAGATGAATCCAGGGGGAGGGGGTGGACCCTACATTCTAGATTCTTAAGTCAGGGTTATATGACCATACTGTATCTGGACTTTCTCTATCCTGGTCAGACATAATTCAAGATGTAGGCTGGGAAAGGTGAAGGTTATCTATGCCTTTTTCAGCTAGGATCCCAAATCTTGTCAGGCCATTGGCAGCCTCCTATTTAAACAGAGTGTCAGATTAATGTGTGGTCAATAGCGCAATAAAGATGTCACAGTATTTAAAGGGAAGTGTAGCCATGGCTTTAATCAACTCTGTGGAGGTTCCATTGATTCTACCAATTCAACTAGTTCTTTGAATAGCATCCAATTTGGTAATAAAATGCTTGGCAGAGCTATCAAACGATGTCTGAAGCAGAAATCTCAGTGGTGCGATATGGGTTTATGATGTATGGCTATCAGGAGTCAAGAAATGTTGGGCATATACAGCTCTTGTCCAATTTTCTCTTACTTTTTTTGTTTACGTTTAGGTATCATATATGAATATCCTTCAGAAATCACAGTCCAAATATCTCCATGTCAAAGATACCCAGTTTGGCAAAAATCTCTAGATTTGCCCCCCTCCCAAAAATCAAAGCTCTTGTAGCTTGTAAGAAGGATAAACATTTACAGTGGTACCCTAAGACTCTCCAAGGTACACAGCGCTTTTGAGATAAATGGGTCAGCCCAAAACGCTACACCCAGGACTGTGAACATTTAAATAGTCTTCCAACCCTTCTCTGATTGGAAGGAATGCAAGCACAGGTGTGAACACCCCACTACTCACCACTGTGAATTCTTAGGTGTTCTTTCAGGTGGTGCTTGTACTTGAAGGCCTTGCCGCACTCCGTGCATTTGAACTTGCGGTTACCTGCTCCTTGGGTTAGCATTTGGTGCTGTGAAAGGAGAAAGAGGGCCATCATTTTTGTTCAGGGAGCACAAAGGAGGTTGTCAGGAATCTTCAAAAGGCTTCTCTTTCAGACAGGCCAAGAGGTCTGAGTGCGTGCTTATTTATCTGCTCTGTCTTTCAGAGTTGCAATAAAAGTGATAATTCTGGTAATAAAATGGGAACTTTTGTTTAAAGAGTGCTTCGCGTGTGCACCTGACGCTTGCTTCACAACTATGCCTGTCATCTCTTGCCTAAAATGTTTCTAAAGTACAATTGTGGCTATACTCATGAATCTTCGTGTCTGCTACAGAATCTAAAACCTAAATACTAATCTAAAAAAACTACTCCTTCAAATACTGCTATCTTGTTGGGGAAAAAAATAGTTTCCTGAAAATTATGAAAAAAAAATTTTAAACCTACACTTAAAACAAATTTTTCATCAAGTTTTCTGTAGCTGAGTAAAAGTATATCTTACACTAAATCAAACTGAAATTTAAAGAAGTGTACAAAAAATTCCCCCGAATTAAAAAAAAAACCCTTTGACAATAAATACTTGGTATGCCTGTTTAAATGTTCCATTCATGGTGCTACTAGCCCATGTGAACCCTGTTCTTCTTAGGTGCTGCCTATCAGACTTGATTCATTATCAAATAAGAGACAACATCTTGGGTTAGAGCTGCTTGGGCAGTTTTATCACAAGCCAGTAGGAAGGACTTCAACGACTTTTCGTTTTCCTTTTTAGTTGTGTACAAGGACTGAAAGGAGAAAAGTTTGCTGAAAAGACAAGTTAGAGGCTGCACAGATACAATCAAGCACAGCTGACCTTTTTGAACAAGGCGGGGGGGGGGAGGCGGGGGGGGCGGGAGCAGTGGAATTTCAGGTTAAAAAAAATACAGTCATCCATTCTGGATGTTCAAGGTAGGAGGCCAGCCTCTGCAGCAATGACACAAAAGCCTTTTGCAAAAAAGACAGCACGGAAAACGGTATGACAACTGCTAGGGTGTGCTGAATCTTCCCACATTCCTAGTGAGACAGATGGTGTTACATGGGACACAGGGAGGTTTGTTCAAACAGCAGCAACCTTCAAAGATCAAGCGGAGCCCAACCCGCCGAGCGCCATTGAGGGACCAGCGCTCATATGTTGCTGAGTTGCATAAACAAACAGCAACAGCTGCTTTGTCTCCTCCACGGCCCTCAGAGGACTACTATAAACTTTAGTTGTGCCACTGTTAATATGATACAATCATTTTAATTTACTAATTGTAAATGCCATGAGCAAATGAGGGGACTTTTCAACACCAAAGCTACCATTCATAATGCGCCAACACAGTCACACTTCTGCCTGTGAAATTTAAAGCAGTTATCCTAGATAAATATCTAGGCATTTTTTTTTCTTAGAGTTTTTGTGCATAGAAGCATGAGAAGATAAACTGTTACATAAGTGTAACTACACAAGCATATTACTTATAGCTGATCTTTGGAAAACATTCAAGTAACAAGTCCAATCAGAAACAAATGGTGTGATTATCTGATAAAGTGCCTTAAATAGTAAAAATTCGTAGCATAGTCTTTCTATCCTTGCTTAATTGGATCTGTGCCTTCTTTTCCTTATTCAAAGACAATGAAGCCTATGACGACAAATCAAGGTTTTCTATAGAATATCATATTTAACCTTTTAAAAATATATAATAGCAAAGTTCATTTAGGGCAATTCTATATCTGGAGGGCCAGTTATTGTGACCGCCATTACTGTGACCACCCAACACATCATAATATCAATTTGCAGAGTCAATTCTCCCAGGAGGACAGAAAGAGCAGTTTTGCTGAAACATTTAAGAGATGCTGTGAATCAATCCTATCCAGTCATTTCAAGGGTTTAAGATACTCTCCTTACCTTTCCAAGACAGAGATCTTAGTTTTAAAACAAGTAAGCAAAAAAAAAGCAGAACAATTTTGGCTTTTAACTACATGCATGTATATTGAGATGGAATTGTTTTAACTACAACCAATGTTTAGTATTTTTTCAGTTTATTATGTATGAATGCATATAACCTATATGTCTTTTTATTTTCCTAAAAATAGATTTCATAAATTAGTAAGCTTGTAAAAGTATTCTAAGTAATTTGAAAATGTTTCATGGCAAATATAAGAAATACGCACTTCTTTTACTATACATTAGGTCCTATATGAAAAAAAATGCCTAAGCAAAACTAGGTGAAAAATGGAATTAAAATTGCTGAGATGTTTAATAATGTATAATTAAAATGCTACAATTTCATTCACTTTTTGTGGAACATAAAAATGAAACTAAAGTCAAGTTAAAGTGCAAATAAAATTTCTAAATTAGAAATTAACACACTCATTCGATCGTGAACATAAGACTATTAAATCATATTAGAAGAGACCATCAAAAAATCATTTAGACCTCAATTAAAGCTATTACCATTAAAAGATCTGCATCTTCAAAATGCCATGAAAAATTAATAATGATTGCCAATCAAAGCAATATCGTTTCTCTAAGGGGTTATTATAGAAGGAAATCACTTAGAACCAACCCCCACCTGATCTGTCCCTGGCTTGTGCGTCACCATATGCCGCTCGAGCTGGGTGCGGTAGGCGAACGTGTAGCTACAAAGAGGGCAGGAAAAGTTCTCTTCATTCTTCTCGTGGCGGTACTTGATATGTTCCTTCAGCGACGTCAAGCGCTTGTAGCCGCGGTCGCAGTAGGGACAGGTCAGCAGTTGGGCAAAAGCATCTGGAGTTCCAGGTGGCAGGTCTGTAGCCGAGAGGCGAGAGGGAGAGGAGCGGGCCAAAAGGTCAGTAAATCAATGGCAGCTAATGGGCTGGCTGCCCGGGCTGCTATGACAGGAATCACTGCAATCTGCTCCAGCAGAGCGCCATCATTGCGCCCGGCCTCCTCGCAACCAGGCCCCCTTGCACACCCAGGGCAGGCTTGTCCGAATCAGCTCACACTGCGCTCGAAAATTAATTAATTACTTGAGCTTATTTGTGGGGAGGGGGGATTTAAACAGCTGATAAATGAAGAAATTCCCTTTGGGTGACTGACAGTTCCTCTGAACCCTAGACTCCTGTTACACAGGAATTCACAGGAGGGAAGGAGATTTTCAGGTGTCAGAGAACAAAAGGTGAGGGTCGGTGATCTTAAACTTTTTTTTTTCCTCAAAAGTAAAATATCTCTGAAAGATAGGAATAAATTTAGATATTTTTATCTCTTAGAAAGGGGCTGTAATTGTTCTTATTCTGTATTGGATGTACAAATGACACAAATTTGCTGACAAAAAAAATTTCACAATACCCTAAAATTACAGTTCTAATCTTTGCTCGTGAAATTCCATGCCTCTGCAGCTGTTCTTCAAATTTTAAGGTAAACACCCAGGCATGTAGTGCATTTGTAATTGTAACAGCTGCAGAGGTCAGTATAGTGGCTAAAAATGAATTACAGCCTCACCATTTTCTTCTTGCCCATTGGCCTCTGGCGTGCCAAGGCGAGACAGCTCCTCAGGGGCTTCTGGGTAAATAATGGCCGTGTCGCTTCGCTGAAGGTACTCTTCAATGCTGACTGCATGACCATCGCGTTCCTCCAGTTTTCTTTTGGCAAAGTACTCCTCAAAGTCTGCTGTACAATTTGCGTTCTTCACTGAAATCATAAGCAGAAGAGAAACGTCTTTCAGGGCCTTTTTCCTAGGAGACCAAGGACTCTACACCATTGCTAGCAACAGCAGTTGGCTTGTTACTAGTAAGACTTAGGTCTCTTCTTTGTCAGGAGGGAAGATGACCAAATACTGATTAAACACTTATTTTTATGATACATGCAAAAGGGCTCACTTTCCCTAAGTAGTTCTGGGAATGTTCACTTGTATAATTCATGTACAAATGAAAGACAACTTAAAATGCATTTATTAAGTGTCTTTAAAAGTGGAACTAAAATCCCTAAACGTGACATAATGCAAGCTTTCAGGTACTTTGATGGTCTGTATGAAACTTACTTTTGTCTTTAGACAAGTAAATGTAGCTCTTCATGACAGGGAAACTTCGAAAGTCTACACTGAGAGGTCAGCATACCTCCTCATACAGTGTGGACCTCTCCAGACCTTCCCCAAAGCTCTTCAATAAACTGCTTTTATACACACACAGACACACACACACACACACACACACACACACACACACACAAAGGAAATTTAATTTTCTTAAGGTATACTACACTTCATGTCCCTATCCACAGATCCATCTGCTGCTAAATATGAGTTTTTATCATGTTCTTCTTTACATATGATAGTCAGGTCTGCATATTCTGAGATGGACGAGAAAGGACAGGTACCTTTACAAATACAGCAGTGTGACCTTACTAGAGAGAAGTCGCAGGACAATGCGTTCTCACTGTGATACTAATCTTTGTATAGTCAGTGGACATAAAATTAAGCTCACAGCTGATAGAAATAAAATAAAAAGTAATGGTATTACACTGATAAAACTGCAGCATGATTTCTATGTGACTTTAGCTTAAGTTATGATTTTATTTTTATGAAATAAATAATAGTTGTGAGCCAATTTCAGTGATTTGCGCCACAAGACATGGTATACTTAAAAATCTCTAGATGTATCACTGAAATCATACACTGTGGCTTACACATCCCAAATAAGAAATTATGCATAAGGTAGATCTGGAAGAGTAGCTGCCAGCGATTATGGCTGAGGGGAAAGCGCTTTGCTAGCCCAATATCAGACTCCTGATACCATGGTTTGAAAGAGGTCCCTCTGATTCCGCTGGATCTTCTACCATACTTTCTCTGCTGCAAGGGACACTACGGTGTTTGCTATGCAAAGCCTCCTTGGCAAGTGTAATATGATGATGTTCAAGCAAGTCAGTCATTTCTTTCCTTCCTTCCTTCCTTCCTTCTTTTTTTCTGTTCACATTATTATATAAACTTGTGGATTTTAGATAAGAAGACCAGAAAATGGAACCTTCTATTCATTCAACATGTATTGATTAAAACCTTGACAAGAAAGTCTCATTTTCTTAAGCAAAGCTAACCTTGTCCTTCTGGAAGCCACAAAAAAAAAAAAAGACATCATCCCAAAAATAAACATAAATGTATTGCTCAAACATGACTGGGTGTTAAGACCAAAGGTTGTATGCTGGCATGAACAAAAGGAACACAGGAATCCAATGCAATGGGTTTAAAAACTTGGAAAAGCTTGAATGGAGGAAGCTTGAAACTAATTTACTCTTTAAGATGGAGCGGCAGCGTGAACAGAGGTGACAAGAAGGAGCATGGCCGTCTCAGTATCTAACTTGGAGTGCAGTGTGAAACGAAAGCTATAGGATGTTGGGGAGCAAAGGCAGCAGAAATGGGACCATGCAGGGGACAGTATCCCTACTAAGGACTTTCACTTTTATTCTAGGAGCAAGAAGAAGCTGTTGACGGATATCAAGCAAGAAGGACAGTTGCATGGAATGATGGCAGTTGTACTTTGTAATGATGACTTCTGTTATAATATGATGGGAACTGGAGAGAAAGAAGAGCAGGTTCTGCCCAGAGTTGGCTTAGGGTAGGGTGGGGTGGGGACTGGGGTTCCCGTCCAAAGTCATTCAAGAAACAAAGATTAAGGAAGTAGTGGGGAAACAGATAAGATCTTCTGAAAAAAATTGGGGGGGAGATTGGAGGGTGGAAGGTGAAGGGAAGGGGAGGAGGAAAGCATGAGGGAATGGGAAGAAAGGGGAGGGACAGAGAGGGAGAGAAGAAAAGAGATCTTGATTGAGGGAGCCATTAAAAGGCTAGCAAGAAACATGGCCCTAGGGAAAGTCCCAGGAGTCCACAAGGATGATCCCAGCTAAGACTCTTAGGAACAGTGGAGAGGACGCCTAAACTGGCCTTCCCTGTAATCAGATTGATGACTACCTTAATTGTCACCTTCATCCAGCAACTGATGGAAGCAGATACAGAGATTCACAGCTAAGCCCTGGGCTGAGCTCCCAAAGTCCAGTCCAAGAGAGGGAGGAGTGAGAATATGAGCAAAGGTGAAGCATTCCTAATAAAAACTCAGGGACAGATACTGAAGTTCAACCTGAAGATCCAAAAAACTGGCTCTTACCTCAACCTCAGTCTAAAAAAATGGTGATCCTGCCTCCAGGAAACTCAGAATGAAACTGTGTCTGAGAGCTGTGTCCCCCTGTTTTATAATCCTCTCTAAATCTGGGATTAAAGGTGTACACCACTGGGATTAAAGGTGTGCACTGCCTGGTTTCTATGACAACTAGTGTGGTTACTGGATTAAAGGTGCATGTCATTGTGGCTACTGGGATTAAAGGTGTGTGTTACCATTACCTAGTCTGTAAGGCTAACCAGTGGGGCTGTTTTACTCTCAAATCTTCAGGCAAGCTTTATTTATTAAAATACAATTGAAATGCCACTACACAAAGGGGTCAAGACCATGATGGTGATACCCACAGAAACAGCTAGCTTGAGCTAGTGAGAGCTCACTGACTCTGGACTGATAGCGGGGGATCCTGCATAGGACCAAACTAGGCCCACTGAATGTGGGGGACAGTTGTGAGGCTTGTACAGTCTGTGGGGCCACTGGCAGTGGGATCAGGATTTATTCCTAGTGTTTGAACTGGCATCTTGGAGCACATTCTCTTTGGAGTGATACCTTGCTCAGCCTAGATATAGGGGGGAGGGCCTTGATCTGCACCGAAGTGATGTATCAGACTTTTTTGTCTCCCTATGGGAAGCCTTACCCTTTCTGAGGAGTGGATAGAGGGTGGGGTGGGGAGAAAGTGAGGTGGGAGGAGAGGAGGGAGTCGGAGAATGGTGATAGCTATGTAAAATGAGAAAAGATTGTATTTAAAAAATTCTTAATTAAAAAAAAGAAAGAGAAAAAAATGTGGCCTTTACAAAGTAAGTTCTCTAAGATTTGGGGAAAGATCCAGCTTGCCCATGTGAGATGCTACAGTGTCTCTTTAAGCTTTAGGATTTTCAATCTGAAAAATGGTTCATGATATTTACCAAAGCAGGAAACACTAGAATTCTAAAAACTGTTGAAATCATGGGTAAACATAGGATCAAGCAGAAGAAAATTCAGGAGAATTATATTTTGTGACCATCAGACTAGGTGGAAACAATTCTGCATGCTGTGACCTCAAGTTTTTTTCTTTTGTCACTTCAACTCATGCTAAGTTTAAGAACAGCTGTCTGATTCCAAGGCATGCATTCCCCTTAAAACTGAATTTGAAATGTAAGGCAGTAGCTGAATGTGTTTTACTTTGAGCTTTTGCTTATATCTGCTCTTAGTTGGATTTAATAGCCATCGGTTAGGATCATTGCTCTACTGCTCCGTTCCTAAGGCCCTTTCAAAGGATGTTGACAGTGGGGATAGTGGTGATGTCGCTGAACTTGACTCCTTAGGGAACTGCCAGCTTACAAAAACTATTTGTTCAGTTTTACCTCATTAAAACAGTGTTACCAAGAATTACTTTTTGCTTTTATTGATAAGACAATGGACCAAAATTTTAAGTGAATGGTTTTTTTGGTTGGTTGGTTGGTTGGTTTGCTTTGGTTTTTCATGACAGGTTTCTTCGTGTAGCCCTGGCTGTCCTGGAAGTCACTCTATAGACGAGGCAGGCTGTCTTTGAACTTAGAGATCACCTGCCTCTATCTCATGAGTTCTGGGATTGCAGATATGTACCACCACCCAGCGAAAGTGAAGGTTTTTAAACATTGTGACTAACTTTATCCACAGCTGACAT
Organism: Ondatra zibethicus; assembly: GCA_004026605.1. Lineage (NCBI taxonomy): Eukaryota > Metazoa > Chordata > Mammalia > Rodentia > Cricetidae > Ondatra > Ondatra zibethicus. The sequence goes on from PVIU01000261.1 coordinate 155,610, forward strand.
CTTTTTCCATACCAGGACAATTCAAAGAAATGTCACAGCTCCATCTGAACCCATACATACTTGAATATTTAAAACAAAATTTATTTGAGGTTTCTCAGACTATTGTCCCATTTGATGACCTTAGTGTAACCCAGGAAACGTGGATGGATGTACATTTAATATCCTAATTTTATCTTGATATTTCAGCAACTATTTGAATTATCTGGCTATCTTTGCATGAATTTTCATTTGCATATGAATGTTTCCATCAGAAATGTAATCAAATGCAAATTCAATTGGATTTGCATTAATAGTCTTTGGGCTTAAAAGGGAGAAAAATTCTGATATTTCTGGATAGGCGAACTAAACTACATCTAGATACACTTCTGGTGTTTGGAGAGGGAATCTGATTGCTAGATCAAATTTTGTCATGCTAGATTTCTACATGAAGCAAGGTGGGAGACAAAAGGACTTCAAATCACATATTCTCTCTAAGGATCATCTTTGGTCATCTATGGATCCTGAACACTGAGTATCTTGCCAAGGAATGAGTAATTTCTCAAGAAAAATTTCCAGAATGAAGGTGGAAAACAATGTGCCTTTCACATTATTCTTGGCATTAAAAACAAAACAAAACATAAAACAAGATACCTAATAATTGAATGGGGATTTGGAACTTTGCTCAACTTTAGGTAATGGGACAATGAGTTCCAAAGGTTTCATAAGTGCTCACAGGATTTTGACATGGCTTCAGTGAACACCCAAAAAGGATTTTATAAAGAAAATGTCATTTAACCATTTAAGTTTACTGATGTTATCAGGACTTCCCCTCATTTATGTGATGTGGATCTGCTATTGATCATCTCTCATCTGATTTAAATGAGCCAGCATATCCACTGTGATAAATGGTGTAACTTTCTCCTTGGTTTTTATTGCAATTCTCCTTCGCCAAGACACAGCCCCTCATTTCCACACCACCAAGCCTTACAGTCCCCGAGCAAGCTGCTGTTAAAGTGGGATCCAGCTCCTATTCTCCCAATTGCTTATTTGCCCTTGAAACAAGGCTAATCATTGATTTTTCCAGAAGAGGCCAAGAGGTAAAATTAAAGCTCATGGATCCCTTCCCTATGGTTTTAAGATTTTATTATAAAAATGAGCATCAAGGCTTCCCCCGCCAAGTGACTACAGCTGTAAGATGCAGAATGAAGAACCTGATGTCTTCCACTCAGGAAAGGACGAGTCATTTCTGACGAAGGAGAAGGAGGCACAGAGAAAGCAGACAAGATGGGGCTTTCTGCAGCTCTGTACCCAGCTGCTTGTTCTGAGACCGTGATACATCTTCTAGTGACTGTACTGTCCCCTCACCTGACATTAAGTCACCCCAGAGACTTTTGTTTCTACTTTAAACTGTGGAGTCCTCCAGTCTCTGAAAACCAAAACCACACTCCCACAGTACTGGAACAAGTGACGAGGGTGCATTCGGTTACTCCTGTTGGCAAGAATGAGGTTTGGATTGTATTTGGAAGTTTGTATTTTTGTTTTTCCAAAGATCTTTATAACACTGTGTAGTGGACACAGGAATGAGGTGGAGAATTCGCTACGAAGTTACAGAATTCTCCCCAGTACTTTTCTAGTATAAAATCGACCTCATTTTTTGTTCTTTCTATAATCCTCCTCATTCCCTGGCTGCCTTAGAGGCGCTGCCAAAGCACACTGACAGAGGATATTTGCATGGTATTTATCATCAAACCATAACAAAAAATTCACAAGAAACCTCAAATAATTTCTTCCCATATCTTCTCCAGGGATTTTGCATTTAGTCCTAAAATTTACCCTAATGTCGTGCAAATATCTCAACCTTCCCTAAGGTTAGTTAAACTTTTCTCCATCCAAAAAGAGAAGGTTAATTAAAAATGTTTCCTCATGGCTATATGTATTTTAATATTGGTAGATAAATTTCTAGATCCCTTCAAGCCAGCAAATTCTTCTCTTTTAAATATGTTACTCACTCTTACTACTCATGCTTATTAATGATACTTTTCATAAACACCTTTATTATTGTCTTGGGAAAACATTGATTTTTTTAAAGGTGGATAATGAATGTTGATCTAAACTGACTTAAAATGATTGCCTCGAAACAAGCAGTGTTAACAGAAATCTGAGTGGAAGAGAACCATTGACAGGTTCACGAATCAGTCAGTTCCCATAATTGAGCTGCTTAGAACATGTTCTCAATGACACTAAAGGTGTTTTTTACGTATAATTTACAGGTAGTTGAATTTATAACGCAACCCTGATGCTTATTCTTTTTTTTTCTTCTATTTCTTTTTGCTATTTATTTTTCTGTATTTAGAACAAGAAGGTAGCTACTCTGTCACCACTAGTTTACTATCTGGCATGTTTTCAATTTTCATTAAAAACTGAAGAAATATATTTGAATACTATTGTTAAACCATTCTGGCAAACGTCAAAATAAATGATTCTTTTTGAAAAATCTAGCTTTTATTCACATTGCTATGTCAAAGCAAATGGGTCAGAAGCTGTTGTCATGTATGGAACTATCTTCTTCATGTAAACAATTCCTTCAGTACTAGTGGATGATAAGATGAAATATAAAGCTATATTTCATTTTACATTGAATTTTTTAGCTTGAGGAAGCACATGCAGAGGTATATGAATTCTCGGGGCTACTTTGTATAGAGCTGACTGATAAATAAATGTCAGCCTACATATATTGGCACCAAATATCTGAGAACTGGGAGGGAGGGGGAAGATCTTTTCCTCACAGCATAGCTACGCAGCAGCTTCTCAAAGCCTCCGACTGGTACAGAGGCATGTATAAAGCCAGGGAAGGGTTGTCAAGGGCAGCAGAGAAGTTTTCTCTCTGGCTGAGAATGAGGCGTCTTGGTGGTCTATCCACCCCTGCTCTTATATGGCCTTCTCTCGGGGAGCATGTTCAAACACCAGGGAGAGATCCACGCTGAAAGGTTTAGAAGAAAGAGGTGAAGAATGAATAGGAGGTGGGAATTTGTAGCAGTTCTGCAAGATCAAATATTTCCCTCCACAGCAGGAAGTAGCCCAGTCAGGGATGTAGTTTAATTTTAAAGTTTGATTTTGTATGAGAGCATTGTGAATATCATGATCCAGAGACTTACAGTAACCTTTGAATGACTTGGGTGTACAGCAGTACGAAACGATGTATTGTATTGACTTTTAATTCCCCAGTTAAGCCATATGTGTTCATCTTTCCCCTAACCATGTAATCTAACAGTCTGGAAACAGTGTTGCTGTATTTTAGGAAGGCGATTTTGCTCAGCGGATCTTACTTTCTTTTCTTAGAAAGTTGTAAGACAGCGTTTGCTCTGGACACTCATTGGTATTTCAAAATATGTTTGCATAACAGCATCAATATACCTGGGAACTTAATGGAAATGCAAGTTCTCAGGGCCCACTCCAGAATCAGCAATCTGTGTTTTCACAGGCCTTGGAGGAAATCCTGTCCAGCTTAAGAACCCCTACTTGAAGGACTCACTTTCTGCCTCACATAGTCCACACATCATTTTGAGTGACATCAAGGAATTACTCCACAAGGATAACCTCCTGACCACCTATTCCCCACACCCCTCTCCTTTGCTAGCTGGATTTGATCTGCAGATATGAATCATTGAGCTGTTTCTCTTCCATATAGGTGAGCTGATACACATACCGACTATTTGTTACCAGTACTTATTGGGAAGTCTAGCACACAGATCGTGCTGGATAATTGAAAGATCAGACCAAACTCAGAGCCTGGAACTCCCCATTTGGACTACTTGTTTTGTGTTTGGTTCTTAATTTTCTCACCTGTGAAATGAGCCAGGATGTACCTTCTTAGATATCCTTATCACAGCAATCCATACTTTGAATTAATTAATTGCCATAATCAATTTGTTTTCTAGTCCATAGATAAGTCTAGAGAGTTTAATCTGTATTATTTTTCTATTAAAATGTCAAAATAACACCGATATTTGATGGGAGACACACACACAATGATTAAGAAAAAAAATATTTTGGAGGTGCCTGGAAACCACAGGTAGCATTGCAAGGAAAACAGTGTTTATTAAATATTTGTTGAATGAATGAAGGAGGCACGCAAAAAGCCAGGAGTGTTTATTATTTCTTGTGGAACTCTTGCTGTGAAGTGGAGGTAGCTGCTCCTAATCGCAGACAAAGCTAATGAAACCTCAGCATTCACGGGCCAGGAGGTGAAGATGCTCCTCCGGGTGGGCAGGGATGACGGCCTCCGCCTGACAACTCCTGTCCATCCTGCCCAGTGCCCTTTCTGCTTTCTCTAATTTTCTTTTGTCATTGATTTTTAAAAAAAAAAGTATGAAATTTACTGAAAAACGTAAAACTGATGATTTTGATGACAGATATCTGACTGAATGACAAAAACCCTCCAACCTTGAAAAACGTGGCATAGACTAGAAGGAAATGACACGCTTCGCGGCAGCAGAGCAGAGCAGCAGCAAGCGCCCTCCTTGTTGCGGGCTTAAGTACTGCCCGAATTCTGTGCTCCTGCATGGCTGTTAAAACTTCATCCCCATCCTCTGCTCATTCTGGGAGATATCTGATGTTCAAACTTGTATGGCCTCCACCCTTGTGAAGAAGCGAGCAAATTTCAAGCCTCTCGTCCAAATCCCATGCAAGAGAAATAAGAGGCTGTTGAGGCTACTGGACCATGAAGAAGACAGCACAAAGTTGTTCTTGCTTTAAAGGTACCGCTTTCTTCTACAAGGATGACCGCATGGACAGAAATTGAGCTTCATGGAATCCTATTGCTTGTAGGCCTCATCTCACCTAGTCATAATCGCTGTATTGTCTGCTCAGATGAAATTTCCAGTGTAGGTCCGGATTATTACTGAGGGTCCATTTGCTATGGGGACACCTGTCTTGTACATCTGGACTGAACTGTTATTTTAGGGGTATAAATCCTTGATCTGATTCCTTAGTACTCAGCTTATATTCTGCTGTTTGCATGCTGTGAGATAGCATCAGACATGGTTTGTAGGGCCAGTGAAAAATAAAACCATAGGGTACCTTGTTCAAAGTTACTAAATGATCAAGAATGAAAGTCAAAGTCAGGACAGGGCAGGAGGCACTGTCATTACAGAGAGAACTTCAGAACAGAAGGCCCTTAGGAAAACAATACTTGCAGTTTCTTTTGGGGGAGTATGCCATCTTCTGTTTATCTTAATTTTAAAAATTTATATATGTCGCTTACTTTCTGAATTGATGTATTAAGAACTGAAAATTCGCCAGACAGTGGTGGCACACACCTTTAATCCCAGCACTTGGGAGACAGAGGCAGGCAGATCTCTGAGTTCGAGGCTAGAGTGGTCTATAAAGCAAGTTCCAGGACAGCTAGGGCTGTTACACAGAAAAACCCTGTCTTAAAAATCAAAAAAGAAAAAAAAAGACTACTAATTTCATTTTATTAATAAAGGTAATTTATGACAAAAGATTAAATAAAAAGCAGAGGCCAAGTGCAAGGCCTACCTAATTGCAGGGTGTGGTGCATGGCTTAGGATGCACGCACACCCTGTGTAGGGCAGGAGAGGGTGAGGTCCTTACAGGGCTCCCATTCGCACCCCCAGTACAGCTTTCAGTTTTGAAATTTATGTTTCCCAAGGCAATTTCATGAGGAGAAAGGGTGAGGGTAGGAGAGTCCAAATTTTCTAGCCCAGTTTTCTCATAAACAAGCTGACTCCACCAGGGTGTAGTAAGGTTAACAATTCACACAGAGTTTCAAAAGTAGTTTCTAGAAGAGCTGGATACAGAAGCCACATATCTTGAATCCTAACCCATTGTCCTTTCTACTACATCACAGTGATTCAACATGAAAGAGAAAGACTTCATCTTTGTAGTTTTTGTTTATCATGCCTGATTTAATAACATTTAAAAAGGATCTAGATGCTGAAAAGATCACAAGGACATGAATATTTCTAAATGCCACATTATTGCATTATAAAGTTAATATAAGAAAAGCCAATTAAAATGCCCAATTCACTGGCATGCGATATTAAATTATTCCTTCTATTTATGTCTATACATTTCTTTTGTAAATTTAAATTTACTTATTTACAGAAAGTGTACTTACTTTTATGAATCCTCTGTTTTCAATCCTTTCCTTGTTCTACCTCTCTTTCTCTCTCCCTCCCCCCACCTCTCTTTCTTTCTTTTCTTTCTTTGTTTCTATGGTGACACTGATTGAGTTACTGACTGCCATGTCAACTTTGGCTGTCAACTTGACACATGTAGGAAGAAGGAACCTCAGTTGAAGGATTGCCTCCATCCAGCTGGCCTGTGGGAATGTCTGTGGGCCAATTTCTCCATTGCTAATTCATGTAGCGTGGCCCAGCCCACCATGGGCAGCACCATCCCCGAGCAGGAGAGCCTGGGCTGTATAAGAAAGGAAGTTGAACATGAGCCTGATAGGAAGTCAGTGCACAGTATTCCTCTCTGGGTTTCTGCTTCAACTTCCTGCCCTGGCTTCCCTCAATGATGGACTATAATAAATACGTAAAATAATGTAAAAAATATAATAAATATAAAAAATATAATTGTAAGCCAAATGAACATTTTTTCCCAAGTTGCCTTTGGTTGAGTTATTTATAAGAGCAACAGAAAGCAAACCAGGACACTGGGCAGAAGGAAAAGTTCTTCAGATTCTCACCTAGAGATTCTTAACCTTTCTATTTAGTAGGACTGTATTTTCCTAATTTCAGAATTTCTTAATTTAATCAAGTTTCCAATGCACTCAATAAATTATAACTCTCCAAAGCATCTTGTAAAGATGGATTATTATGAGCTATTGTTTGATTGGATATTCTGAGTGTACAGTTGAGAAAATAGGTCTTAAGCTTAAGATAAAATAAGAGACCGAAAAGGAACTTCATTCACGGTTCATTTTGCTTTCCTATTTCACATACTACTTGTTTCCCGCCCCTCATGCTTAATGACATCCTCCTACATGTGTTCCACTTCTTCAGAGTAAATGAAACTGTGTCAGCCCTTGGTAATATCCCATCCCTCACGGGCTTTTCCTGCAGAACCCTTCCTGCTTGTGTCTGTCTTGACACCCAGAACAAAGAGGCTAGGTCAAGCTACTTCTTAATTCACATTGCTGATCCAAACCACTGTTCCCTGTTTTACCAGCTCATTCATCATTAATTTATTCCCTGACTCAGGAAATGGCCTGCTCATTAACTACCAGCATTATGGAAAGTACTATGCATGTTGAGGGGACTATGGAGAAAAACAAACTCAGCATCTACCTTCAGAATTTCCGCTCTCTGAAGGTTTTGAAGAATTTTGTTGGTTTGTTTGAGACAATGTCTTGAACTCATTGTGTAGCACAGGCTGGTCTCAGACTTACCATCCCTTTGCCTCCCAATTGCTAGAAATAGAGTTGTGTTCTGCCATGCCTGGCTGTAGCTATAACGTTCAGTCTATAAGTCTAAAGTTCCCTTTTTTGCACCAGGTTTTAGGGCATTGTCCATATAGTTCACGTAAAATGGCATATATCCTATAACTGCATGTCCTCCAGGCTGCCGTTCCTTAAAAGGTAATAGTCCTGCTGGACATGGTGGTGCACACACTTTTAATCCCAGCACTTGGTAGGCAGAGGCAGGTCGATCTCTGAGAGTTCAAGGCCAGCCTGGTCTACACAGTGAGTTCCAGGACAGCCAGAGCTACTTAACAAGACTATCTCAAACGAAAACACAAACAAACAACCAAACCAGGAAAATTGTACCTTTTTCCCTCTAGTTTAACAGTATGGGTGGATAATCTTGGTTCTTCACTAAGTTCAAGACAGTTCAGTCTCTCAGAACTAGAACCAGAAACATAGTGTTCTAATCCCCCCTTTCCTTCTCCTCCTCAGTCAATTTACCAACCCCGCATCCAACAAAGGGCTAATACCCAAAATATATAAAGAACTCAAGAAACTGGGCATCTATAAACCAAATAATCCAATTTAAAAAATGGAGTGCAAATCTAAACAGAGAATTCTCAACAGAGGAATCTCAAATGGCTAAGAAACACTTAAGTAATGTTCAACATCCTTGGCCATGAGGGAAATGCAAATCAAAATGACTTTGAGATTCCTCTTACACATGTCAGAATGACTAAAGTCAAAAACACAGTTGACAGCTCATGTGGGCAAGAATGTGGAGCAAGGTGAACAGTCCTCCATTGCTGGTGGGGGTGCAAACTTGTATAGTCACTTTGGAGACCAATATGTTGGTTTCTCATAAAATTGGGAATTAAGGCCCAGCTATTACACTCCTGGGCACATACCCAAAGGACACCTCGTACTCCACAAGGACACCTGCCCAACTATGTTCCCAGCAGCTTTGCACATAATAGCCAAAACTGGAAACCATTGAGATGTCCTTCAGTGGAAGAATGGATAAAGAAAATATGATACATTTGCACAATGGAGTATTACTCAGCTGTTGCAAATATTGTTATTATTCTTATTACTTTTCCCCATTGCCCTATAAAATTTTATGTTCCTTAGGGACACAAATTAAATATTCTATTTTGTTAAAGCTTATGTCCCTTCAAGCCTCAGTTTGAATTCTGCTTAAGATAAATAACAAGTGAAAGAGAGAGAGAGAGAGAGAGAGTTTGTTGATGGTTATTCAGATTGAAGGAAAAGTGAATCCTGATGGTAGTCAGTTATAAAATAAATGAAAAAATAGTTGACAGCTTTGTCATCATTATATATAAGTGCTATTAAGTCTCCCTCTTCTATAATTAATTTAGGGGTGCTAGTTAAGGATGAAGTGAGGTAGAAGACTCGTTGGAAAAATGCAGGTAGCTATTAACTCATACATGGATACATAGTACTACAGCAGAATAGTGGAAGGAGTTATATAGTTTTTGGAGTGTCCCAGGATGCCAGAAGCTTTCAGAATTGTCTGATCAGAAGCTGGGGAGATGGCTCAGTTAGGAAAGTGCTTATTGTATAAACAGAAGAACCTGGGTTTTATCCCCAGGATCCATGAAAAATGCTGGCTGTGCCTTTAATCCCAGCACTTGGGAGGTATAGGGAGATGGATCTCTGTGATTTCAAGACCAGCCTGGTCTACAAAGTGAGTTCCAGAACAGTCAGGGCTGTTACACAGAAAAACCATGTCTTGAAAACCAAAAACTGTACCAAAACAAAACAAAACACGCTGACTGTGGCCAAGCTGTGTGGCACACCTTCGGTCCCAGCACTAGTGAGGCTGAGGCAAGTGGATCTCTATGAGTTGGTAGCCAGCTTGCTCTACAGAACAAGTTCCAGGCCAGCCAAGTCTGTAAGTCCTGTTTTACCCCCTGTCCCTCATCAAATGTTGAGTATGGTAGCATGCATTTGTAACTACAGTTTGGAAGAGATGGAGACAGGTAGACCCCTGGAACCTAATGGTCAGCCAGCTAAGTCTAGCCTATTCGGTAGTTACAGGCCAAGTAAAAGACCATCTCAAAAAACAAAAAACAAAACAAAACGAAACAAAAACAAAGAGTGGACTGTTCTTGAGTAAGAACGTTCAAGGTTGACCTGACCTGTGACTTCCATATTTTACACGTGCGCACACGCACACACATACACACACGGGAGAGATTAATGGATTAGTCATTTGTTATGTATCATATCTGGGAGAGCCTACAGAGATGGCTCAGCTTTGGATCTCCAGTAAAAAGTCAGGTGTGGCAACATGTGCTTATAGCCCCCGTGCTAAAGGCATATGGGCAGAGACCTGCAGAGACCTCAAGCTCAATGTCCAGACAGTCTAGCTAGATCAGTGAGCTTCAGGTTCAGTGAGAGACATTGTCCAAAAATTAAGGTGGAGATCAAACCACACTAATATGGATCTTGTGTGAATATGAATATGCATACCTGCCTCTGTGCACATGAGTACTAATGATTACATGCATATCACATACACACTTCAAAGATCTATTTTTGTTTTCAAAAAGTTAATGAGAAAAAAATACCCTCATCTCATTTTATTACTTTTTTCTTTTTCCTTTCTCTCTCTCTCTCTCTCTCTCTCTCTCTCTCTCTCTCTCTCTCTCTCTCTCTTTCCTTCAGTCTTTCCTCCTCCTCCTCCTTCTTCTTCTTTTTTGTTTTGTTTTTTGATACAGGGTTTCTTTGTGTAGCCCTGGCTGTCCTGGAACTTCTCTGTAGACCAGGACTCCAGAGGAGAGAAGGAATTGGTGCTTTAAGGGGAACTTTCAGGGCCTGGGGATATAATTTCAGTTGGTAGAGTGTCAGCCTAGCATGCATGGTACCCAGAAGAGGAAGAGGAAACCCAGGCATGGTGGTGTATGGCTGTATCCCAGCACTTGGGTGGTAGAGTCAGGAGGATAAGAAGTTCAAGACCATCCTTTTGACTCTGAGGCCAGCCTGGTCTAGAAACCCTGACTCCAAAAGAAAAAAAATAAGAAAGAAAAAAAAAAGAAAGTAAAAATGTCCAAAAGAAAAGGTGCATTATTTCAATTAATACTCAAAAAATATGCCAGTGTTAAAATGTACTAAATTTAGGACTGGGAAGAAAAAAAAAACATTTATTCTCTCAGAGGACCAAGCCATAAACTGAGAAGTACTAGTAAATTTCTAATCACCAAGTCCACTGTGCTTGCTCAGCATTTCAGTTATTTGAAGCTTTTAATTGAGTTGACCGTTTTCACCTTTATAAAACCTTTCTTTGCTTCAGGAATTTTTTTCTCTCTCCCTATAATCTTTTTTCTTCCAGTGAATTTTATTTTTCTTTCCACCTACCAAGAGGCCCATTCTCAATTCTCTACTTCCTTCAATAGATATGTGCCCTTCAATATAAATATCACAGTTCTATCATGCTAAATACTATCTGACTATACTTGCATGAGTCTCTTGTCTCCTCTAGCCCTTGGGCTTCAATTAAAAATTAGAAGACACACTCTCCACTCTCCCTCACCCCCCCCAACTCCATATACACTTATATGCATGCATAACTTTTATGTGGAAATACTATCTGAAGACTGGTTCAAGATCTTCTCAAAGATGAGCAGACCTGTGGATCCAGAAGTAGCAAGCATCACTGTGCTCTAGACACACACACACATCTCATCTTGGAGCGACTTTTTCTGTGCCATTCAGTTATTAAGAAGTCTTGTTGAAAAATCTCCCCACTTCACCACCTAAGACAAACTTTTTCTTTTCTTTCTTCCTTTTCTTTTTTAAAGTACTTATCGCCACATAACAACAATGGTTTATAGGTCTCTGGAGTCTGACTTTCCCCAGAGACATCATGGTGGTAGAACATGACCCAACTTCTTTCTTCTGATATTTTCTTTTATTCTCCAATACATTATATTCTGATACTGCCTTCAATTTACAATCCAACTTTATTTCCCATAAATTCTCTTTAATTTTTCTTACCCACTATCCTCTGACTAGAGACTATTTTTTTCTCTTTAGAAATCCCACTTCTCCTTCCTTCCGCGTGCCTTCCTGACTACTGAAAATGTACTTCGTTCAGATTCAACTTCCTTCATAAAACCTATACAATTTCCCACTTTTCAGTATCTCTTCTATTTCTGTAATTCAAATAATTATGGCTCTTACCATTTTTTGCATATTTATTACATATTTTCCCTTTCTGTTCACTATTTTTTCATGTAAATTAGGCTTATCTCCCAAATTAAATAATAACCATGGCTTAGTCTTCCTGACCCATCCTCTTCCACACATGCACATAACAGGGACTGTATTGAAAACACTCAATGAACATGTATTGATTTATGTATTGACTGAATACATAATACTAAGGAACAGAGAGTATTAGGAGAAAAGGGATCTTAAGTCTGTTGAAAGGGTGTTCAAGATTGATTTATAAGCCTCCTGGATTGGAACAATTTTTGTCAACCTCACTTTGGAGTCAGGTATTTACAATGCCTATTAAATTGTTACCTTGTTGCCTTCCAGTGCTCACTGAGGAAATGAAATCAGCTTTTATTAATGCTAGAAGCTGACACTTAACAATTTTCTTAAAGGAACCTGAGGCCACTCTGGAAGTGACAAACTGGAATTTATTTTTTGAGAGTCCTTAATTTATAGTATATTACTATTATTTTTATATGAAACTATTTGTTTTTGTTTCTATTTTTATGAGGCAACAGTATTCCAGCAATATATAATATTAAAACTAGAACTATTCTGAGCAATCAACTAGTTCAACAAATGTACTTTACAGACATGGAAACTGAGTTCCAAAGAGAATAATTGATTTGTCCAAGTTCGTAATCTAGGTATTGCTGAAGCTGTCTCTAGAAATCAGAAATTACCAGTGCATGATTCTATGATTTTTCTAGAACTACATGGTTGTACACTTTCAGTTTCATACTCAATTTGACATTATTCAAATCAGCAAAAACAAGAGTTTTTACAAACTTGTTTCTCTTATTTTGCACCCAAGATAGTGAACTAGTGGTGCCTCTTAAGTCATTAAAAAGAGTGTACAAGCAATACAGTACGAGCAATAAATTACAATGCATATCAAGTTAAGGGAAATGTAAATATCATCTTAATTATTTACACTTTTTGTTTTGTTTTGTTTTTTGAGATAGGGTTTCTCTGTGTAACAGCCCTAGCTCTGTAGATCAGGCTGGCCTTGAACTCACAAGGATCCTCCTTCCTCTGCCTCTCTTGTGCTGGGATTAAAGGCCTGCACCACTACTGCCGGACAATTATTTATACTTCTGAAGCCACATAAACCTGCACATTTTTTTAAAGTGGAAAGTTGAAGAAAACCAGTTATGTGATTTTTGTTGTTTTGTTTTAGGAGATGAATTTGTACTAGAAGCTGCACTAATATTTGTAGTGGTGGTATGGAAGATTGCTTGCAACATGAATATAGTGTCACTTTGTGCTGTGAGAAGAGATGTTCTCTAGTGTTTGGGGGAGAGCCTGGACTATCACAGTTGCCTATAACCTCTCTTCTCCCACAGGAACAGAGCCAAATAAGGCATCACTCACTGTCTCCTATTGGCTATTTATCTGTTTTATTAAAAAGGAGTAAATTGTTTTCTTCTTGTTTAAAAGTCTGTCTGAGAAATATTGTTTGGTATCTCTAGCAGATGCAGAAATTTAAAGGTGAAGAGAGAATCTGAGAGAAATTAAATGATTAACTTTTTAACGGAATGTTCAAGGAAATTTGGCTCTGGGAAAATGCTTTGTAATCTATAGTATATCATATCATTTGGATTTTCTATGACAGATGGGGAGTGGTAGCTAATACAAGCATATTGGATTATAATTTAAAATGAGTTTTAAAGCAAAAATTGCAATTAGAAATCTATAAACTCATGCTGCACAAGGATCCATTCACACAGTTCAACATTCCTGAGCTTTAGAGGCAAATTAGGGTATAAGAATGGAAGACAAATTTGCTTAATAAAAGTAAAGGATGCGGTAAATTCAAATTTGAAACAAAACCAGATCTGTGAAGTCTAACTTCTTGTTAACAGTGGAGGTGCAAATGATGGGCTTGTGTTTTATCAGGTCCAAGGAATCGTGGCACAGAACAAACATGACATTGCTACGAACACGTGACTTACCTGTACCGTTGTTAATCGTGGTCTGGATCGTGGCTTCTGGCCCCAGAACATCATAATCATCCTTCATTTCTTCTGTGGAGGAAAATTATCTTTAGCATTTGAAAATTATAGAAAGACTTACTCTACTAAGCATGCCAAACATAGGAACAAGGAGGAGCCTTTGAAGGGAAACAGAAAAGGCTTGTTGTAAACCTCTAAACAATAGCTTTGTTCAGGCAATGGAATGAACCCAACGGTGCTGGCTGCACCAGAACTTATTTACTTTAAGCATTACTGCAAGCTGTGAAAAACAGAGGTACCTATGGGAAACAAAGGAAGGGCTTTTCTTTTTCTTTTCTTTTCTTTTTTTTTTCTGGTTTTTCGACACAGGGTTTCTCTGTAGTTTTGGAGCCTGTCCTGGAACTAGCTCTTGTAGACCAGGCTGGCCTCGAACTCACAAAGATCTGCCTGCCTCTGCCTCCTGAGTGCTGGGATTAAAGGTGTGTGCCACCACCGCCTGGCTAGGGCTTTTCTTCTGGTGGCAGTTTTAGTGACAAACAGGAGGGAAATGTTATTTTTTTTCAATAAGAGTTGAGTCAAAAGCGGCGAAGTATTGGTACTTATGAAGAGACACAGTAGCTGCTAACTCTGGGTGCTTAGTGGCAAATCAGTTTCTCGTTTTATTTCATGCTCTTGGTCCCCTCCACTGTTAACATGGCTGTGATGGTGTTAGTCTCAGCAAGCCTACTTTTTAAAAAACCCAAATTCTGTATATTAAAACTTGGAATGCCTAGCTTTGCAAACTAACATCTCAGATATGTTAAAAAATATCCATTCACTGTTTAGCATAAATTTCTAAAGTCTATTTTCCTTATTCCTTTTTCCCATCTCTCATAAACAGCTTTTTGTTTCAGGCATTTATGCTTCCACAGGTAATCACACACATTTTCTGATGGAAAATAGAGAGAAAACAGTAGCTCAATGTTTTGATGAAGATGAAACTATGTAACATTGAAGGAGAGATTCGTGAATGATTAAAGGCCATTTTTGAAAGCGGTAATATTCTCAGATAAAGCAGGAAATAGGAGTTTTCCCTGCCTACTATATTGTAAAGTATGTGGGAAGGCAGAGCAAGGCAAGCTGCCAGTTAAGAAAAAAAATCTTTCAAATAAACAAACAGAACGTGCACTTTAAAAAAAAAAAAAAACAAAGCTGTAGCTGTACGGTGACAACACTAATGAGCACAGAGCATGGTCCAAGATGAGGAGCTCTGTGCTGTAATCGTTTCATTATAACACAAAGAACTGGAAGTCAAACTTTCAAACTTATTCTGGCCATTTTCTGCTTCTCCCACAATACCCTGCTGCGGTGGGAAAGAGTTGCAAAATGACCGTATCTGCATATGGACTCAGAGCTGAAGTGGCATGTTTCTGTGAGAGGCACAAACACACATAGATGCTAGTTGCATGCCATTCTTCAAAAGCATCACATAATTTTCATAATATTTTTGTAGACTGCGCACACACTTCCAATTCATCCCTGATCTAGGACCTCCTCTATTCCAGGAACGTTTTCACACGAGTATTTTGCGTGAGACACCTAGAAGTTGAGCACGCAGCAACATTGTATTGTCAGTTGTTAATCATCCATGGTTTGGGGAACTCCTTCTGGTGTTTTCATTGGCCCCTGAAAGAAACTAAGTGTTTCTGAGTTCAGCACTAGACATAAATATAGCCTTTGTGCCTTTGTCCTCGCTCATCTCATGTGATTTCTGGTAGCCAAGAGTCACAAGAACCATAACTTTTCCATCTGAGAGCACATCGAGCCACAGAGGGGACAGTGGTTAACAGCTTTTATTTTATTTTTTTTATTTTTACTTTTCGCATAATGGTGGTAATGTTCAAGCTCTCTGCTGCGCTTCCTTCCTCACGGTCATCTCCTTATGAAAAGGTAGAGGGCAGTTACAACAGCTGACTGCTTCCCAAATTCATAAATGGAGGCTGCACAGATGCACAGTAGGCCCTTTGTGCACAGTGTGGTGTTTAGTGCTAACCGTCTTTTGCCAGCGATTACAAAACTGGTCAGAGGCCATGGTACTGCTTTTACCTGGATGCTGAACCCAGCCTTTTCCTTTCTTGATTACTAAGCTCTGCTGTTAAGATGAGCCCCTGATCCTTTTCAAGTGTTGGGCTCTATGTGAGTCCATATTGGAAGGACATAATGATACACACTTTAGGAATACCTCCTCTGCATTATTGGCAAGCTTTGGTGGCTTCCTTCCTCCTGTCTAACCTTTTTCAAGACACCTCTGACTCAGCATTTGCTGTGCTTAAAGCCACATAGTATATTTATTTTCCAAACACTTGTAAAAGTTTGCATTTTTCAGTCACCCTTGGGCTAAAGGTTTGTAAAAATAAAGAACACTTTCTTCTGTAAGGATGAAGAATCCTTGAATAAGCAGAATGAGGCCAAGAAGCAGGTGATTTATTTAAGTCTGTGTCAATGATAATGATGTCATGGTTTCCAGCACACTGTGTCCACCCCATTGTGGGACGAAAGAATGTCAAGGACAGCTCCAAACACAAACCTTTGATTGTGCTAGGACCGGAAAGGCACAGTAAGAACTCCACTAGGCTCTTCAGTGTAAAACCTGCATCCTGCAGACAAACTACAGAGTGTAGGGGAGAAAGAGCAAAGGAGAAGGGGCTTATCTCAGGGGAAAGCTATGTGCTGAGGTATGACTGCAGACAGCCAGGCACCGGGGAGAAAACACTGCTAAATAAAACACACCAGAATTAGAATTATTGTCTATATTGTGTGTTTTGAACAATAAATAAGAAAAATATTTTATCAGAAGAAAAATGTGTTATCTACAAGTCAGGATAAACAATGAGGAGCTTTTTAAGACTAATTTCTTTTCATTAGACATCAAGGCACCACATCAGAGCACTTTTAGAACAATAATAAAAAAAGAACAGTAAATCATCACTAATCATTAGAACCAGACAGGTAATAGCTGGGTAACTTTCTCGGCCTAAATAGCCTAATGAGATTAGGGATTTACATTTTATTTAATTATCATGAGTCCAGAATGCTTGTTTATTTCTGTAAAGGTAGGAGCACTTGCGCCACAGTCTCCATTAAGTACAGGTGACAGCAGGATGAGCAAGGCACTCGTAGGGATCACTGTATAGCAAGATGCTTGAAATTATGATCCGTGACCAGCACCAGAAAAGCTGATACCATCCAAAAAAGCCTGACAGTGCTGTTTTGGCTGTTTTTCAACTATTGATCTTTTTTTTTT
>PVIU01000261.1:177500-180000 GCA_004026605.1 Ondatra zibethicus
TGCACTGCAAACAGTTTTAAAAACTGAAACGCATAGTAGGCCTAAGTAAAGTCTACTTGGTCATCGTGTTAGGTCATATGCATTGGCCCTAACTTAAGTCTCAACACAATTTTACACACATATTGGGGCTACAGGGAGCCCAAAACCGTCACTTTAAAAGCCACAAAGAAGTGGGAGCCCAAAGAATTCCTTTCTGCTGTTCGATAAACAAGAGGGAAGATGTACTGTTTGCTGGCTCAAAATAGACACTAATTTTACATCTGTCTCTGAGGCACAGCAAAAAGCCAACTAAAGAGCAGTAATAAATGTCCAAAAACAGCATCATTATCCAAAGCTCTCACAGCAATCTTCAGAGGAATTAATTACAATTCTGTGTAACAGTCGCATTGGCAAACTACACCCATAATTATATACAGGTACTGTACTGTCTTATAGGAAAATATGCCATGTGATACCATGTTTACACAGTAATTGATGGATAAGCTAAAACTATTTGCATATGAAGTGCATATGAATTATTGGCATGGCTTACCATTTTATGTGGAATCATATTAAAGTTTCATTTGCTCTAGAACTGTATGTGTGATGTGGGGTTACCAAAGGGTATAAAGACGATGCTTAAAATTGCTTTATAGCAAGCGGGCCTGGAATGATATATCTGAATCTGCATTACTAAAAACTTGTATTTAAAAGGTTGTATAGCTGATCTATAATAAGCACTATTTTCACCTTGCCGGATTCCATTATATTAAGCCCCCTCTCTTCTTCCTCCCAAGTAAACAATACTCTAAATTGTATCAGTGGGACAATTAATTTTACAGTCATAAGCAAAATAAGGAATGGCTTCTCTTTATTGTCCACAGCTATAACTTTTATTTTTCAGAGTTTTGTATTCTGGTGACATGTAAGAGAACAGTAGCAAAATGTGACATTTTTATAATGTCCATACCTGCTGGAAAATTTCAACATTTGCAAAAATGGCCTATTATAGCATTTAAACATTGCCGATAATTAGCTTGACATTTGAAATAGCAGAACTATTGTTTTGAAGATGCCCTATACAATGTTACCTAACTAACCCTTTCCCTACTTAGACTCTTTCTCTCCATTATTCTGTCAGTTACAGTACAAATAAGATATCAGTAGTTAATGTATTAACATTCGAAAGAGCTGATGTGCAGGGGCAATACTTGATCTACACCAGGAGCAGAAGCTTTATTGATGTAAAGGAAAATTGCATATGCATATTATAGACAGCTAATTGTTAATAAGGCGGTCAACAATGATTTCCTATAAATCTGCTCCAGTTAAGTGCACCAATAGGACCTTCAATGCCATTATCAAACATGTATTAAATACCTACAATACAGTAAACCTAGAAAAATACAAGGAGGTGCTATGATCACTTTAGGAAGCTCACAGCTAATGTACTTAGAGAAACAGAAACACAAAATTGTGCTAAAGGAACACTTGAAGTCAGCTTGTGAGTTGTGAGAAAGGAGGTAATACAGGCAGAGTGAGGCCAAGTGACCTGTCAAAGGCCACATGACCCTATGGTGGCAATGCCCCAGCAAGAAAACATGTCTTCAGGAAAATCATAGCTACACAAAAAGATGCATAAAAATACAACTTCCCAGCAAAGAATGCAATCTAAATTTAAACTACACAAGTCCAGAGTAAAAGAATGGAAATCCCTGGGATTTTTGGGGGGATTTTTTGTGCAGTAAGATGGAGATGCTTAATTTTAAATTGTTTTGATGATTGTTACTTTCATGGATCCCCTTAATTTGAGTTATAGAAGCCTACCAATTTGATCAATTACCAGAATCTAACAATACACCCTTGTTTCCTGCAGTAGTGTGGAAACAATAGAAATAAAGAGGCAGTTCACAGAATCACAAGCTTGCAACTCGCCTTCTCGTCCCAGCACCAACGTGGAACCAGCTGTGTGGCCTTGGTCTATCACCCAAGGGAACTTTGTTCAAATGGGTAAAAATAATGATAATGGGTTCCTTGCTTCTGAGACTGTCACACGAGTCTAGAAATTTGTGTACGTGATGGCATTTTGTGAAGCATGACATACTACTAGGGAAATGCAGGGCGGTGTAACTGTTGAAACAACTGAAATCACAAAGATAGACCACCTCTCCAGGGTCTTCCTTTGCTCGCTCCCCTCAATTTGCAGGACCTCTAAGTAAAAGGAGGTGTGGCTTTGTACTAGCCTCTACTTAGTGCCACACCTTCACTATGACTACAAAAGTAGCTTCAAGTGCGAGGCCCATACGGGCCAGAGCACTCTCTAGCCTTCTGGTAACATGGGACACAGACATGAGGCCTTGTTTTGAAATGTCTCTGAGATGATATAGCTCCAGTTTAAAGAAGTCCTTTGGAATTCTGAGTCATTTGGCTTCCTCCTTTTTCGGTGCTTGGAGGTCAAATGGCCTCCAAGTTTGGGTAAGTGTTAAACAATACCTCTGTGCTTACTTTCTTAGATGACCTT
>PVIU01000261.1:190000-372658 GCA_004026605.1 Ondatra zibethicus
CCTCTGGAAGAGCAACCACTGAGCCACCTCTAAAAATAAATTAAGGCTCTGGAGAGAAAGCTCAGCAGTTAAGAGCCTGTACTTGGAAAGGATCCCAGTTCAGTTCCCAGCACTCACAACTGCCTATAACTCTGGCTCCAGGAAATCCAACATCTCAGGCTTCTGTGGTCACGAGCATATACCCCAGCACACATACATAAAAGAAATAAATTTAGCACACATCTTCAGTTCAGTATTTTTGCTGAGTCACTTTTCCATGTGGTGCAGTGTGGAGGATAATGTGATCATGTGTCTCTTTCTTCCTCTTTCCCTTTTTACCTGAAATTCAATGTGTTCAACTTCTGAAAACTCAAGCAACTGAACTTGGGACTTTCTGGTGGAACATTAGCCTGCCTATCTCAGAACACACTTAACATGTGCTTTTACTGGGTCATAACTTTTTCAGATATAATACTTAAGACTCCATGTACCAACTTCCTCCATTTATGCTAATAGGTCTCAAGTCAGGAGACAAAGGATACTGAATTAGTCTTTGTCTTTCCTCTCTGTTATTCCTCCATCCTTCCTTCCCTTTTCCCTTTCCACATGACTTCTCTCCTTTCTCAACTTAGTAAAGGAACATTTTAGGCACTTAGCTGCAGCGCTGGGACTCTGTGGACAGATTCTGTCTGTCTTGTGTCTGGTGCTGTTTACCATGGGCATTCTAGGTCTCAGAGTACTTTAATGATCCTTAATTAATCTGTTCTCATTTTTTCTTCTCTCAAAAACTTTCAAATGTGAGTCTGTTTGATGACTCAATACCGTAATCACGCCCAAGGTTAAGGACTAGTTTTATTAACCGTGAATTTCAGAGAACTGATATTTATGTTTTTTTTTAATATTTTTATGGTTTATTTAACTTTATTTTATGTGCATTGGTGTGAAGGTGTCAGATCCCCTGCAACTGGATCTTCAGACAGTTGTGAGCTGCCATGTGGGTGCTGGGAATTGAACCCGGGTCCTCTGGAAGAGCAGTCAGTGCTCTTAACCACTGAGCCATCTCTCCAGCCCTATGTTTATTTTTAAAGATATAATAATTTTCTATTTAAGAGTTACCAGGCATCTTTAAATCTTACATCTCAAGCTCTTCTGACCACTCTTCTATCTTGCAACTAACAATTCTCTGTCTAAATACCTATCAGCGATCACCTTCCCATACAAGTAAGAGGTTCTGACTGCATTGGCCTCCTGAGTTTCTGTAATAACAGCAAGGAGAGAAGGGACTGGGCTCATCAGTGAGTAGCAGATGGCTCAGTGGAGCATATGTACATTGCTAGTTCTTCCTGGCTCACCCATGAAGCACATGCTGATAGTTTATAAGTCTAACACACCCATGCACATTATGTCTTTGATCCCTGACTTCCCTTCTAACAAGCATCTCCTTTATAACCGTCCTTGACCATGTCCCCTACCTAGTCCCTTCTTGTTCATTCAGCATGACTAGAAAAGCAATCATTTTCTCAGAACCCTAAACTTTCTCAATCTTTGTTCAATTGAAGACAAACTAATGAGCCGTAGAAGCTGTACTAGGGTACCTGAGCGTGTGGAAGGCATTGAATGTTCCGCTGTAAAACAAGACAGGTAGCCAGAAGCTTTACATGTCTTCCCACTGCCCATGTGGCCTCCCTAGAGGACAGGCATTTCCAAAAATGAAGTATAAAGAAAGGAAATAACGTTGTATCCGAACTAGAACAGATGAGCAGGCTCTTATCTTACATCCATCTCATTTTTCTGTAGGCACCAGACTCAAACTGCTTAAAACTGTATTCTAGCTCCCCAGTTTACTAACCTGTAGTTTTTAGCAATATGTTTGACATGCCTCAGCGTCCTTTATTAATTGGAGGGCACCAATGCTATCTATACACTGCTTGTGAAGATTCAGTGCAAACACCTGAAGCTCTGCATCTAGTAAATGATTAGCAAACGAGAGGTCCTGCTATTATTTGCTGTGTCCAGAAACAGTTTCAGTGACAGGAGGCTCTATGCAATACTTTCATATAGGAATTTGCAACTGCATCCTGCAACTTGCAGCCGCCACACTGAGATGCTGAAATTTTATTTTTACTCTGCTTCTAAGTGTAAAGCACAGAAAGGTCATGACCTTTAGACATGAAACATACAACTTCAGACGTTTGGGGGTACCTGCTGTGGAGAAAGGCACCCCAGGTGCTAAACTAGGTAGTGCATCACCTCCCCCACACCATGAGGTCGGCAGTGGGCTTCCACTTTGCAGAAAGAGCTAAAAGTTCAAGAAGATGAGAGACCTGCTGAAAGGTTATGCATCGAAGGGTTATGGTTGAACTCTTTGGTTTTCATAATATAAGCTCTCACTCAGAGCTCCACCGTGCTTTTCCAAGCATGCACTCAAGGTACATCCTAGCAAGAGTTTCTTAGGGCTTTGCCACTTATGTTGCATGCATTCAGGGGGATTAAAAATAGACTTCATGCTGCTGATATAATTGCTAGAGGCTATAAACGCCATGCCAAAATCTGGAGAAGAGATGTAGGAATAGCTAGAGAAAGAGCATCAAAGTGGGCGGTGGCACAGACTAGGACAACTCAACCATTCTTAATTCGTTCACACAGCTCCGCACAGTCCCATAGTGCTCCACTGTGGAAGAGCAGGCCCGCATTCTCAATGGGGAAATTAGCCCATTTGCAGGCAGTGGCAATGCTGGCAGGCTGCAGGTGGGCACCACCGGAGCAGGTGAGCAATGCCACTGGGAGGGGGAGGATGAGGAGTTGGAGTCTTTCAGAGAGCACAGCCATCCAGTTACCCTGCTGAGGTTCCTGCTTATGTCACACCCAGCTGGCAGCTCAGGAAAGTTTCAGATGCTAGTTTTAGGTGAGTGCTCACATTCTGAATGGAAAGATGAAGCAGCCTCGGGAGGGAAACTGGCTGAGCTCTCAGGTCTGCGAAGCATTGGTTCGAAGAGGCTGTACTCTGCTGAGCTGGCTCCGCTAAGCCTAGCCCCGCACAGCCTCAAGGCCTGAGAGGAACCTGAGAAAGAAGGTCTGTACTGCACCTCAGAAGGAAGAAGGGTGGAACGTCAGCAAGGCTTGCCATTCTCAGTGGAGTCTGAACAGAGGAGAGTGATTCATTCAGGGACCCGTGCTCTCTTACTCCCTTCTGGCTCTTCACTCATCACCACTCTACTTTTAAAGTATAAGATGGAATCCATTCTAAAGCTGACATCTTAAAAGACAAACTAAAAGCAAGAAGGGCTCCCTCTTCCACCCAAACACGACTCCTTCCTTACCTTCATAAACCACAGGAACAAACCATGGATACCTCAAAAGCAAATCTTTGATTTTCCTGGCTTTCAGGCTGAGTCAGTCAGAAAGCAGTGACTCAGGTTCAGAGTGAACTGGACAGTACAAGATGAAGGTTTATCTTGAAACTTTGTACATTTTGGGGATGATTAGAGTGAACTGGACACCTTGACAGAGAACTGGTGTTTCTTGTAAGAGCCAGCCTTGTTCTGAACCATCCGTGTGACTGTGTCCTTCAGTAGGAGCCATGAAAGCAAGTTCCTCATTTGAGGGAAAAAGGCAGAAAGTGGGGTGAAATGTTTTTCCTAAAGGCTATAAAGTGAGTCAAGGCAGTCGGAGGATTGAACCCTTTGCTTCCTACCTTCCTACAGGATTTTCATAGTTCTCCATCAGAAGCATGCTTAAACTCTGACAGGAATTTTTAGATAGGCCGGATGACAGGGGTATTTGGGACATATATTTTAAGATGGTATGGTATGCCAAATACTTGAGTACTAAGCAGTACTCTATTATTGTTATTATTATTATTTTATACCAGTTATACTTTGCAGTCTTTAAAATCATAATCATAAAGAGAAGTGTGTGGCTATTACATATTTATAATAGTATATTTTAAGTCAGCACCTTCTGGAACCAGTGTTCCAAAGTCTCTAAAGTAAACAAGTGGCTTTAGAAATGGGAAGGGAAGAAGTCATAAAAAAGAATAGATGGGGAAAATGCAGAGAGAGACAGAGAGAGAGAGAGAATTTAAATTTGTTATTACATATGAGATCTTAAACTTGTTATTATATGTGAGATCATGTTATTGGCCTTTTGCTGGCATCTTATGGATGCTGTTATTTCCAATGAAGAGATACTAGAGTGAATGGGTGTTAAATTTTAAATCTGCTCAGAAAGCAACAGTCTAGCATCCTTCCTACTCAGCTTCTCCCAAGTTAAACTGGAGAAGATTTTTATCTAGTATTTAATAAACTGTTTTTCCAGTATAAATGAATTCACACCCAGGAAAGTAAATATTCAGATAGAAACTGTATTTTATTGACTCAGTGACTCTTATGACAGCTTTTCAAAGGTGTTATTGACCTTATTAAGAAAAAATTAGTATTTGGTATTCCTGGGCAAGTGTGGAAATGATTTGACACTGTACCAGAAAACTTGGATATTACAGGATTTCAATAGATCAATATTTACATTTTTAAACCTGGAAATGTTAAATGATGAGCCTGGTGAGTGGTGTAGCTTCATGCCCTGTGCCTCATCTGGGGGGGGGGGGCAGGGATGCTGCTCTCCCATTGCACATCAGATGGGTCAACCTGAAACTTTGGCCTCATCTGTATTATTTAGCTTTAGCTTTCTTGAAAGAAATGTTATAGTCAGATGAAGTTTTATTTGACTTGGAAAGATTGTCTGTTTAGGCAGAAACTTAAAAGGCTCGTGTTTCCTAGTTGTCATTGAGCACATGTACATTATATAGAATTACATTGCGAGGATGAGCACATGTTATCAGGTCCATGAAATTCACTTTGATCCACTGCTTTGTCTACTTTTAAAATAAAGTTATTTTTCTCCAAATAATGCATCCATATGCACTTGAGAGGCTGTACCTCATAAAGCCTAGTTGGGAAGAATGTAGGATTGCTCTCATCAAATTTCCCCTCCGACAGATTTAGCTACAAAACTATGGTTTCCCATGCCCGTGGATGCTCCGTGTGACTCAGAGACTA
Source organism: Ondatra zibethicus (assembly GCA_004026605.1). Lineage (NCBI taxonomy): Eukaryota > Metazoa > Chordata > Mammalia > Rodentia > Cricetidae > Ondatra > Ondatra zibethicus. The sequence continues at coordinate 195,037 of PVIU01000261.1, forward strand.
GCATCGTATGCTACTTTGGACCTTATATTTCCTTGTGAAAGATGCAGAACTAGGTAGGAAATACGTTTTCTGAATGTGCGGCAAGTTTATAATAACTTTTCTGTCGTGCGTCCCGCACGTGTGATGATTTGCTCCTTTATAGTGCTGAGGCGAGAGGGGGAGGGGGCCCTGACACAATGCCCAGAGAGAGTGAACCCAGGAAAAAGGAAGGAATCAAGAGGTGCCTGCTCCAAGAAGAAACAAATAACGATGCAGCAGAGATGGTACGGATGAAGTAAATACCGCGTCACCACAGAAGTCTAAACACTTGTTAAACTGTCTGGTTTTAGAACATTTCAGCCATACAACGTTATTCAACTGCTCATCACTGTGAGAGCAGGCAATCAGGAAAGCTAATTTCTTAATTAGCTTTGCTCCGGCGGTAATGATTGCAGATCGTGTCAACTAAAATCTGTTTGGATTTCTGTAAATTGGAGTCCGACAAGCCTGCAGTTCCGTCGCCAACCTGATAACTCTCACCCCCTGTCTTTTGTTTTTCCTTCCAGCCTTTTTCCTGTCGCCATCTCGGTATTTAATCTGACACCACCAGGCAGCGAGAAGGGCTTACTCTTCCCCTTAAAGAGAAAGAGAGAGAGGAGGAGAGGCAAAACATTCACGTGGGGACAAGGGGGGGGATGGCTGCACAGGAAACCTGGTCCCAACCCCAACCACTGACAAAAGCCTTTAATCTTTCCCACATTCCTTAAGGCATTCTCCTTCTGTAATAAGACATATTCCTTTCAAGTAAGTCCTGATAAGGGAATTCACTTTTTTTTTTTTTTACAGGAAATGTATATCCTTGTAAGTCTATCGTCTTATTTAGTTTCTATAATATAGGTCTAGCTAATCTAAAACCATTTCCTTATCATCTGGCATGCTAACAGCACCATCATGAAAACAAACAATCTGTTAATACAACTCAGGTTGTGGAAAAGCTAGGGAGTGTGTGCTATATTTAATATGCAGACGACAGGGCTGAGCTTCCTGAAATGGTTGGTCAGAAGAGACCACTTGCGTTGCCACTGAAGGGTCTGAACTGCCTTCTAGACTCTGGGAACCATTCAGGTCTAGTTAGTATACTAAAATTATATTTAAAAATCCCCACTCATGGGGCAGTTCTGGGTATAGGCCTGTGAGGACTCAGCACTGCCAGATTTCCCATCTGCGTCTGTCTCTGTCCCTATCCCTTCCCTTCCCTCCCTTCCCTTCTTTTGTGGCGTTTTATCCCTATTCCATCCATGGGCTCCCCTACGTCTCACAGTCACCAAGTTTCAGTGCACAGAAAGTCAGAGCAAGGCAGCATTTCTATGCATAGACTCATTAGCTGGAGTCTAGCCTCACTGTCACTTTAAATAAATTAAAATGAGATTTAGAAAAACACAAAGGCCTGGTCTGTAAATCATTCTATTAGTGTGTCTGAGTGCACTTAGGTGATTACCTGATGTCTGCATGATTAATACTAACCAGAGGTGTGGGCCAAACTGTCACCCCCCCTCCCTCCATGGTGGAGGAAGAAAGGGTAAAGTACCATCCATGGGAGACTCTTTAGTTTATGCCACTGAATAAAATGCAAAAGACCTTTAGGAAAGGTGAAAAGCTGACATTTTAATGTCATTTTAAAGATCTGGCTAACGAGAGGCAGTGGCACAAAGGTGTCTACTGTTTAGGACAGACGTGCATCTGAGGGAAATTGCTGGAGAGGACGGTATGTTTAGATGCAAGACTCGAACCCAGCGAGTCAGGGCTGTGAGGGAACACAGGCGCATGCACCTGGGAGTGCTGTGTTACCACCGGAGAAGGAAAGAGACAGTCCTTGGGACCGCTGGCCTTCTCCAGTCAATACAAAGCTATGACTTCAGCTTATTTCTATAAACCGAGGCTATTGCATGCAAGGGTAGAACAAGCGTCCCTGTTGACAAGAGCTCCAAGAGATGCTGCTTTCACTTCGAGTTGCAAGATGATGGGGAAAGGGATGTTGCCCCATATTTGGGAAACATCATTTATTTTAAATTAGGATTTAAAAAAAAACCCACAGTTTTTGACAGCAACTTTTTAAAAAGCTTCACAAAATACTTAAGAACTAGAAGTGAATTACTGAAACAGAATTTTCAAAGCAATTACAAACTCTAAAGAAAAGGGTAAGTCTTATCATCACTTTATTGACACCATCAAGGCCCCATCAACAGCAAGCAACAAGGAGCACGAAGTGAATCTGGAATTTCCCAGGTCTTATTTTTTTTTTCCTCATGCAAAGGCCATTTGCCGTCATCAGAAGCCCTCATTGCTCAAAATATATACACAGATTTAGATGGTTCAAGGGTGGATTTAACCTAGACAAACTTCTTGCTTCAAGAACCAGTAGCCCTGTGGTGCATATTTTGTTCAAAGCATGCTGAGGGAGTATCTACTGTGTTTCAATTCATACCGCAGCTCACTCTGGCAAGCATGCTCTCAGACACAACACATCACTCCAGACCATGTGACTGTGTTCACTTGTAGCTTACACCGAAAGCTTCAGCCGTGCTCAGAATGTAGGTATTTTGGCTTGGATGCCAGATTGTCAAAGTGAAGGTAGAATCTATGAACTTATCCCACATTTATGTGAATGTACTCTTTGATGTCCCTCCTTACACCATCACAGTATCTCTCTCTCTCTCTCTCTCTCTCTCTCTCTCTCTCTCTCTCTCACACACACACACACACACACACACACACACACACACACACACACACACACACACACTGCCAAATCTGCCTCCAATTAACCAAAAGGACAGTTTTGGCCTGATAGGGAAGATTTCATTTGGCCCACATATGACTAGGGAGCCGATTTCATTTCCTGTAAAAAACCCCCTCAAAGGCCACAAAGTTACCTGACTCAGCTGCTTGTAGAAATCAAATTCAGTCTGAGATAACAGCCAATCATTTGTCACAGTAAGAAGCAATTCCCTGAAATCGGAAGGGAAAACCTGCCGCTTCAATCCGCAGGTCTGTCAGATTGCTAGAAATTACATTCTGGTCTGACTAACCTCTGCACTTGGCTTGCTAACAACAAGCTGTCTGCTCTATCAAAAGAGAATATCATACAACCAGGAACCGCTTTTGATTCGTTCTGTTCCAATAACCTGAGAAAAGTTTATGGACATGCCTTGCTGCCTGGACCTCAATTTCCACCAACCTGCACACTGTTTTGAATTTATAACGCTGCACCCTCATAGTAATATAAGGAAAATTTACTGGCTGACTATCTGCTACTTCATTGAAAGAAAATTAAGAGTTGATTTTATAACCACACAACTGGTAGTTGTTTTCTGATAGACCGAGGAAGCACACACTTTGGAGGTTTCAATTAAAATGCCAAAAGAGAGAAGGCAAATTGATTAACTCTCAAAATACAATTTATATATATATATATTAGAAATCTTTCCCAGGAGGGGATAAACTTTATATTCTCCTATATAAACACTATTTGTGCAGTACATAAGTTTAATAAAAATGATGTATAACCTCTTTGTTAGATTTATAATTTGCATACAGGTAGTAAATATGGAATTTGAGTAAAAGGTTCCTCTCTCTTTCGCACACGCGTGCACACACACACACACACACACACAGAGCAAGCATCCTCTGTATACTCCTCACCAACAATTCAGTGTGAAGTCACACTAGAGCCTAGGACACCACTGCTATTCCTTTAGGAATATTTCAAAGCAGCTTATTCACTTCCAAGAAGTTATTGCTCTCAGTTGCAATCAGAGACTCTTAAAAAGAAATCAGATGCAAAACCAAACACAAACAATCAAACTAAGGTAATGTCTTTGTGAGCAACACTCAACAAAACCGTGGCCACATGGCCATGGGCATATATATTACAACTATTTCACATAAGCCAGAGTTCGAGGCACTAGTCAGCCCAGGAGCTGCCTCAAACACTCCATCTCTCCCAAGTTTGTTCCATTTCAGAGCGTTTTCTTTTCCACGGTTGGAACCGGCAGAGGATGGAGTGTGAGCAGTGACTCTTAGTTTCCTTTGCCTTTGTCACAACTGTAAAGTTATTTTAACGAAGTTTATTTGCCTAGGTATTTCCTCTCTCTTGTAGTAGTGTAAGAGAAAAGGAAACAGCAGTTTAATCTGTAAGTAAAGTGGAGTGGGGACAAGGGGCTGCTGCGACTTTGGCCAGGAGCACACCTAGGAGGCCATCAGTATGGGAGATTTTCAAGCTTAAAAAAATCATAAATCCCTTCTTTTATTTTAGTTTTCTTCAAGCAATTGCCATGGGAATTAGACAGGTTTGAAAGATCTCATTTCTCTCTTGGATCAGGCCTGATTGCTTCTATTATGGTTAATACTGACTTAGAAGGGGAATTTGTGCATATTCTTCAATATGTAGCATATTTGATATTTTTAAAAAACCTTTACATACATATCCATAATTGATCAGCTAATAGGCCTGGTTGGGTTACACAGCGGACTTCCCTGAAGGCACTCTAGTACAGCCTTCCTAGATCAAAAGCAGCCCCTTTGGCCTTCAGTCTGGCTCTTACATGCCATCCATACAGTGGCCAGGACTCAAGCTCCAGTATTGTATGAGTATGCAAACTAGCAGATTTCACAATCCGATGTCACCCAGATAGAGGCACAGGGTGCCAAGCTCTCCTTTCTAACTGCTCTCTCATCTTGGGCCAGCTCGGGGATCTGAGAACCCGCTGTAGTTAGAAAGAAATCACCTGACTGTGAAGTTCCCTCCTGTCTATTTTCATCACTATGGTCACAGTCATCATGAGTCAGGGCTCCTCACTGCAGCTCTGGTCAGTACAGCCTCCCCGCAGAAGTGCAGGGACCTCTCTCAGGGAAATCACGTGGAGAACACACGCTGTCATCCCCTGAAGACTTTCTTATTTCTGGAATCTCATGGGTGTCTTAAAAACCCTCTTCCTCTGTGCTGGAGAGCATATTGATGATATAGTGGGAACTGTATGTGCATTAATTTACTGAGAGTTGGTCTCTAGAACCAAGAGGGAGAAACTATTGCTGTCATGGATCTGTAGATGAGTAAACAGAGATGAAAAAAATGTAACTACCTTTCCTTTGAGTTAGCTGATGTTGTAAACTGGACCTGATTCATGACTCTGTTCTTTCTTCTGCCTCTGAAGCACAAGTTCAAGGCAACACAGGATTCCTAACTACTTAGCAGAGGACAGTGGTGTCGGAATACCATTTTCACTTGTTTGATTTAACAGAAACAAGTTTGGGAGGAAGGAAGAGGAAAAGAGGAAAGCACTCTGGCAAAGTCAAATCGGCTCTGCTGAAGTTGAAAGCGAAGGAGTCGAAAGCGAAGGAAGTTGGGCAGAAGGAAGAACACGTGGGCTGCAACACGTTCAACATGTGTCAGTGGGACACGCTGCACCCATCATCTCGAGATACATATTCATTTTGCTTGAAGAATTTAAAAACTTTAATGTATTGGGTTCTTGTTTGTTGAGAGATGGCTCGGCACTAAGAGGACCTGTTACTGTTGCAGAGGACCTGGGTTTTGTGTTCCACATCTACATGGTGGCTCACACACATCTGGTCCAGGAGTCCTTATGCCCTCCTCTGACTGCTACAGTGCAGCATGAACATACATACATGCAAGAAAAACACTCACTCACATACAATAAGAATAAATCTGAAAAAGAAAAAAGTTTTAAAACTCAAATGTAAGCCGGGAGGTGGTGGCACATGCCTTTAATTCCAGAACTCGGGAGGCAGAGGGAGGCGGATCTCTGTGAGTTCGAGACCAGCCTGATCAACAAGAGCTAGTTCCAGGACAGGCTCCAAAGCCAGAGAGAAACCCTGTCTCGAAAAACCAAAAACCAAAACATTAAAACAAAACAAAAAAAACCCTCAAATGTACGTGACTATCTTCCACCATATTTATTTTCGTTTCCCAACCTTTCTGAACACAAAATTCACAGATTCTATAGTTTCACAGATATCAGAAAACTAAATAACTCAACTAACTATTCTTCTTGCTTATTGTTTTCCCTGTCTTATGGAATAGTTCTTTCAGGATTCAAAGTTAGATATTTGATATTTGTTTTAACTACCCCCCGCCTTTTTTTTTTTTTTTTTTTTTTTTTTGGTTGAGCATATTGCTCAGCACAGCTGGGCCTAGGACCTACCCTCAGCACTAACAAAACCATTTTCTCTTCTTTGTGACAGTGCAGTTGTAACACTCATAGATCAGATGTGCAACATGACAGGGTTACACTACCCATGGGAACTGCGTGCCTGGCTCTGCTCCCTACTTCCCACATTCCTGGGATATTTCTTCTGGTTTTTCAAGACAGGGTTTCTCTGTGTAGTCTTGGCTGTCCTGGAACTAGCTCTTGTAGACCAGGCTGGCCTTGAACTCACAGAGATCCCCCTGCCTCTGCCTCCGGAGTCCTGGGGTTAAAGGCATGTGCCACCACCCCTTGGATTATTTTATGTATTTATAACTGAAACATCAACTCTGGGTGGGAAATGTGAGATGTTTTCTGTCTGTCATATCAGCGAAGGGGAAAATACACTAAATTTGCTTTTATGAGAGCACTTTCAGGGGCTGATGAGATGGCTCAATGTGCACAAATGCCTGCTCCAAGCCTGATGCCATGAGTTCAATTCCTGGAGCTTTCACGTTGGAAATTGAGAAGCTACCCCTGTAACATGCCTTGCCTGCTGACTTCCATATGCACATACAAACACATACACAATAGATGTATGTAAAACAAAACAAAATGAAGCAAGAATGCTTTCAGAGGAATTTACTATTATTACCCATTTGTGGAGTTTTTGCCACTCTCCTTGGCTATGACATATGGATATTATGGAACTTGAAGTTAAACAAAAAAAAATCATCAGTTTGAAATTCTGTTCACATTTCAACTGAGAGAAGACATCCAGACACTTAATTTTTCTGAGAAAAAAGAAAAATCCTGCCCATTCTGAAATTTAAGTAGACAGCCCTTGAAAGATCACCGGGGAAAGTCGGTGTTTTCTCAGGTTTAGCTAAATAATTTATGCATACTTTCACTTTGGCATGATGAAGCAATTTTAGCCTTTAAAACCCACAAGTACTCAAGAGGGAAAAGGCCCGGTTCCTGAAACTTAAATAATTCAGACATCCAGGTGGAAATGCTTCCAGCAGCTTCACTTTTTAAGACAAAGGAAGATGACTTCAAAATTGTGAGGTACCAAGAAAAAAAGAATTGATAAAGAGATATAACCTCAGATGCATTTAATTGAGAGTGGAAATCCTTAAAAAAAAAAATTTGAATGATGGGCTTCAGAACAAGGCATGAGGTAAAATGCCTGCTTTCCTGGGGCTTGTAACAAATGGGCACATAGAAATGCTGTCTGAGCAGAGCCCGGAGCCAAGTGTGTATGTATATAATATAACATACATAAGCAGAAGCGTCTATAAAGGCTAATGCAGCCTTATACCCGCCCAGCCCACATTGTGAGTGTGAGGTGTCTATCAGAGCTCTCAGAAGCAGTTATATTAAGACATATTGTGCTTTAATTGTAGGCTTCTTGGCTTACATAGATGTATACATCTTTTGCTACATAACCACATAGATTAGGATGAATGAAATGGTGTAAAATACAGTTTTAGGACCTAGAGCTGCAGAAGAGGCCACTTGGATCTGTGAAAACACTGGAGGAGACTTTAAAATTTAGGTGTTCAGTACAATGGGCCCTCTGAGTCCATGGCCTTTGGCCCTGTGTCAGATTTCAGAACTGTCATGGGGGAAATTTTCCTTCTCACTTGTAGGTCTGTAATGACTTGTGAAAGAAGGTGGGCCTTGGGACCCAGATATGGAGGTTTAGAGCACAGCTTTCAATCAGCAAGTTTTGAGGTTACAACTCACAAACATCCCCCAAAATGTCTTGGGTATTTTAATTTGCCATTTCTCGTTGAGGAAAACAAAACACACGTGCACACGCACATACACACAACCTCAAAAAACAAAAAACTGCCCAAGGATTCATCTATAACAGCCTTCGCAGTTTTCTTAAATCTGTATCACAGTGATGGCTCGTATAAACATGAATATCAGCTAAGGCACAAAATAAGATAAAAGGTAGAGCTAGAAGGAGTTTCTTTTAGAGTTGTCCATGATAATAAAGTAATACAAGAAGGGTAAAATAAATATTGCTGTATATGTATTCATTATAGTGGGGCCAGGCTTCATTCTTCGAGAGAAACATAGGTCTTCAAAATGGGTGTATTTTAGCATTTGGTCTCTGTGCATCCTGCACGTGGAGGGTACTAGGCCTGGAGAAATACAGAGGTCCTACAGGAGATAGCTGAGGTGGGACAGCCGAGTATGTGGTCAGGGTGTAGAAAGCAGGGCTGCTGGAACTGTCCAGCAGGTCCAGGATGAGGCTGTTGTGCTCACGATTGCATTCTGAATTCAGTGCTGGCCCTGTTTTTTATGTTCGTGTTGTGGGTGAGGGTCACCTAAGTGACATGTACTCGAGACGTGACGTGAAAAGTGTGATTGAAGTCATGGACACATCAGTGCTCGGAAGGGAGTTAAGAAATAGTATTCTTGCAGGGTGGTGGTGGCACACACCTTTAATCCCAACACTCGGGAGGCAGAGGCAGGCGGATCTCTGTGAGTCTGAGACCAGCCTGGTCTACAGAGTGAGTTCTAGGATGTCTCCAAAGCTACAGACAAACCCTGTCTTCAAAAACAAAACAAAAAACTAAAAAAGAAATAGTATTCTTAATATCTGCATAGATCCCCAACACCGATCACTAAGGTTAGGAATGTGAATGAGGCTAGGAAGATTAGGAAGATTAGAGTGTGTAGACGAGGCTAGGAAGACTGGACTGCGTGGACAAGGCTAGGAAGACTGGACTTCGTGGGCAAGGCTAGGAAGACTGGAGGGAGTGGACAAGGCTAGGAAGACTGGAGTGCGTGGACAAGGCTAGGAAGACTGGACTGTGTGGGTGGATGCTCTTTCATTTCATATCCACCCCTTCTCTCTCTGGTCATCCATTGACTTTAATTAAGCCCAGCCAGCCTCCTAAGCACAGGAAACTTGGAAACTTTCTGTTTAAAGTGACTCTGTTCCCTGGCTTTGCCCTACAACGTCTCTCAGCTCTGTTGCTCACAGCCCAGCTCTGAATCTCAGAACATGACACCTGGTATGAAAAGAAATTTCTAATCTCCTCTGAAGTATAATACATAGAGTACTGTGTCCAAACGAGAAGAAACATTTCTTTAAGGAAAAGAAACCTTTCTGTAATCTTGTTGGTTAGACTTCTTCACTGTATTATTTTAAGTCAATTAATTCAAATTTAAAAATAATGAAATTACTAGCAGGGACTCTAAACTTCTTTTACTATATTAAATTGGGCAGATTGCTTCTCTCCTTCTAATTATGAATGTTGCAGTTACAAAAGAAACTGTCATTTTGATAGAGCAAAAGACAATCTGTCTGCCAAAAATGTCCAACCATAATTCTAAAACGAAAAAAAAAAATAAGCCACCGGCATGAGAAACACACTATTTTGTTTGATGTACTGTCTTATTGGAAACCTAATTTGCTTTCAACCTCTGAGACAACACATAAGTTTGTGTGACTAATTTTTCTTGGAAATATGAGTAATTAGAATTAGGGGCTATTTTCATAGCAGGAGTGGATAGGTTTTTAAAGAAACTCAAAGTAAGTGTTATAGTTATTTGCTTTGCTCTTTTATGGCACTCCTAAAACCAAATAGAAGGGGGTGCTGAGCTTTGTACTGGATAATGTGATTCCCCATGTAAATTGTGAGCGATTGCAAAGTACAGAAAGGTTTATTACCTAAGGTGAGCCCTCCCAGAGCTCTTGGAGTATAAAAGCATTAAGTGTGTTCTAACAAAGTCATAAAAATCAATAAACAGGAACCCCCCACCTGTGCAATGGCCCTCGTGTTAAGTTTTATACATGTAGTAATAGTACATATCAATTTTCACCAGCCTTCCTCCACTAGCTGTTACAGAGCCTGCCACCACCGGAGGCCAGGGCAGTGCCATTCACCCATCCCACAGAGCTGTCCACATGCCGGGCCCATGGCATCATTGTCAGTTTTATTCTGTTTGCCACTGGACAAGGCCGTAGCCCTCGCTCTCTACACCCACTCAGGGGCACAACAATTGCAAGCTGTGTGCCGCTGTTTAAAGAGCTTATGTGTTCTTCTGAAAGAGAACCAGAACGGTTGCTTATTAATGCTCAGACTCAGGATGCTTGCACAGGAGAAGGGGAGAGCATGTCCCTTCCACTGACATCTGACCTCACCCAACTGCTGCAGGCTGAGGCTTATCTACCAAGGTTTGAAAAAAAAAAAACGTTCTGGAGAAACAGTTGGATGGCCAGTTTCCCCAGCAAGTATTAAAGCCTGCACCCCCTACAAAGATTCAGAAGGTACAGAGGGTAACATATGCTAAAAATTAGGCCCTAAGGATTCAGCGTGTTCACCAGGCTGCAGAAATAACTACTAACATCACACTTACTTCATAATTAAAGGAAATCCTCTCACCCCACCTCCCCATTTTTACCAATAAGGCAGAAAATATCACTGAATGTGTAACCTTTGTATCGCGGCCACTCTTAGCCACCATTACCCTACCCAGGGTGAGGGGTGGAGGTAGCCTTATTAAATCACAGCCACTTGTTGGTAAGGAGATCCAATAACACTGTGGGGGTGGGGTGTACCGCACTGGGGACATTCTGAAGGAAAAAGAAACATAAAAGGAAAAAAAATCCACATTTTAATTATAACCCAGAGATAACCACTCCAAGGTAATGAGGAACATTCGAGAAGAGCGCCGCCATTCACACACAGAGCTTGGGTTTCTTCCACTTTCTTTTAGGGGCTCTATTGCTTACAGTTTTAATAGGCCTGAGAAACAAAGGGAGGTCCTTGATGGTGACTCCTCTTCTCTCCTCCCCAAGAAAACAAAGCAAAACAAAACAAAAAACCCAGGACTTTTATCTGTCTGAGGTTGCCATTGATAGGGCTAGCAGCATGGGAGTGCCACTCACGGGGACATAAAACTGCGCCCTTGAGGAGCATAAACAGAGTAAAGTTGTTCAGTAAATGAGAAATTATCATACAACTCAAGGTCTATGGCATGACGCAAGCACACTGAGCCACTCTACATTATATTCTTTTCCAGAACAAAAAATATAGAAAATGGCAGAGGCACCTCCAGCTTGCTTCCCCGTGAAGGTAGGCTGAAGTTTTGCTACTTTCAGTGGCATCTATGAGGACGGTTGTGATGGATGTTATGGGGAAGTAGACATTTCTATCAAGGCAAAGGAAGTGAAGCAGTGCAGTTGTGAACAGCTGGCATACAATAGATAATTTAAGGGAAAGTGACCCTCATGTATAATTTTTAACTGAAGAACTGTCAGGCCCCATTAGTTCCAATAGGGCCTGCCAGGGCCAAGATTGGTTTATAGGAGTATTGTATTAGCACTGCTCCTAAGGACCAGCATGAAAACATAATATGGGGATTCAGTAAATGTAGTGTTTTTAAAAATTGTACACATTATTTGTTACACTGACATCAATGCTCGCTGCCTATGTGTTCGGTTGAAAAGCACAACAGGGTGGCAACTTCCACAGTAAACAATTTGTGAAAAAGCCCTTCTGAGCAGTTGTAACTATGTTCTGGAGTAGCTCCCAGACATTAAAGGGAAAAGCAAATGGTGGCCATCTTATGATTATTCTCCGTGGCACTGAATGCCCCAGGAAGAAATCAGAACAGAATCAGAAAGCCCTATAAACCCACTCAACTCAAGTTCTTATTAGGAAGTATGGAAGTTGTCAGTGGTCGCCTATGAAGAGTTCTGATGGCGGGCGGTGGGGGGAGGGATGGAACATATTCAAAAGTCATAGTCAAAGTAAATCATACAGAGAAAAGAGGCCACCTCCCCCTTCTTAAATACTGGAGCTTTCTTGGAACCAGAGTTATCTCACTTAAACACCTGGTAGGACCACCATGCTGTACCAGAGACTCACTGGAAACACGGACTCCTGGCAGGGTGGAGGAAGATGTGTGACTACTGGGGACATTTCCGTGGGGAAAAAGGCAGTGGAGGTGATGTTTGCACAAAATGCTGCTTCCTCTGGATGCCTTCTGGAGCTCTGCAAATAGTGGCTGTCTTTGGCGTCTGGTAGAACACGCTGTCCTTCATTTTATTGCGTGATACTGTGCTGTTTAAAGTCATGTTTGCCTTACCTCTGTGTCCTAAGGGAGAAGTGCTTAATAGCGTCATGCTGTTCTTTGGTGTCAGTGTTTCGGGGAAGTTTGAGGCAGTTTTAGCCCAAATTAATGGAATTCTTGGCATTCTCTCTCCCTCCTAATGTTGCACTGATAGGGACTTAATTTCATTATTTAGGTGGTTGGCCTTTTCCACAAATATGAAATAACCAAGGTATTATCTCTATATATTCATACCTATGATATTGTTATTGGAGATGTAGCTGGTCAATTCCATAATTATAGCCACTTAAATCAAAGTCCACTAATTAGATGACAGGGCAGGACTTTATAGGTATATTTATAGAATATTCTCCACTAGACATATGTCAGAAGAAATCATGAGGTTGGCTATAAAGGGCTTAAATACTAATGTATTTTTAAATTCGTTGTATAAACTAAACAAGCAATCAATGTATATTAATAAGTATAATTACATTTCTGGCATCTGTCCATTCATTGGGTCTACCTTGACAGCTCCAGAAAACATGTCAGCAAAACTCACTGACCACCACACTTAAATTAAAAGCGGCAGTGACATCCTCTTAAAGATGCCCCGCGTGTGGAACATCCCGATGATGAACATCCCGATGATGCGGGTAGCGCGAAGCCTCTGCAGTTCCCACTGCGTCTTTTGCAGATGTTCCAGGCAAACACTCTGACAGATCCCACTCAAAGCACTACTTTCTATGTGGCCATAAAACAAGCCTTAATGAGGCGATAAACCTATTTACCTTTGATTAGGTGAGCTCCTCGATAAGATAACACAGAGAGGTACTTCCAGCGAGTAAATAGCCACAGAAATCAACAGCTGTGACCATTCAATTGGGATCCTCGAGGTGAGTCCGGGTGCTCCAGGAAGGCCTTGCTTATCCCATAGAATCTCTGAATTGGCTAATAATGGCTTTGCCAATGGACAGAGCAGCACAATGAGACCATTTTATATTACCAGTGATCTTTAGAACACTCTTTTCTCTGGCACACACCTTTAATTCCAACATGATTAAACAGGGAAAAACTAACTCAACAATAAAAACCAAGAAACTCAAAAATCCCTAAGGATGGATGGGAGATGGCAGAAAGACTCTACCACTTGACCCTGAGGCTCTGGCGCCACACAAGACAGTGTTCCACATGCAGGCTTCTCAGTGGATTCTAATACTTGTGAGGATGGAATTGTTTGTTTCCGCCATCTTCATCTGTCCCAGGATAGTCCTGTATGTGGCCTGTGCATGACTATAACTGGTCTGCTTTGAATATACCAATTTTCATTGTTGTTTTTAATGAAGACCCTGAAATAGTTATGCTGTGGAGTTCAATTCATTTTTCTAATGTGGTAGGAGCCTTGCATCTCTTCTTATAAATGTAAATTTGGACATTATTTCCTTTTGACAAATAAAACAATAGGCACCCTCCAGGAGCACCATAGAATAATATTTCCTCCACTGATATTTGCTGGCCTTCCTGCATGGTGGCTTTACCATATTCTCTGTAAAGGTCTGTTAACTGGGTCCACGTAAAAAGACTCTCAGCATTTAGTCCTCAATAATATCATAACAACCACTCCTAGCTTTAATAAGCAAATATATAACTTAAAGTTGGAAGAAAAATGAGGCTAAAAAGGCAGCCTACCGTCCAATTTGTATGTGTTCTAAAATAAAGAAAATATGAATAAAAGGAAACTTAGCGTCACTTGTACATATTTATGGCTTAAAAATTAGTCAAAGTTTATGTCCTGAGGTTGCACCTACAGAAAGCCAGATGTGCCTTCTGCATGTGACCTAAGACAGGCCTAGAGCAACAACTAGATAATTTCTCGCTCTTCCTCCACACCGTCGATTGCGGCGGCTTTCTGAGGTGAGAGAAACTGACAGCACTAACTCTCCAGGGCAGAACTTTCCAGTCAAGTGGATCAACGGACTGAAAATCTCTTATGAATAGTCATTAGGCCTTCATTACAAACCCCTCAAAACCCAGTTCTCCTTTCGCAACCAAATGCCTTTTGTCATCTTCACAAGGTACATCATTTAATTACCAATTGATTTCTTTATATATGACAACATGTCAGATAGCAAAATACAGTGTATCTCCCTAAGGGGGGAAAAGTCTGTTAACTATCAGTATGCCAGATTATGGAGTTATCTGAGAAGCAGGCGCCCTGCGTGCTATTTCCTCATTCTACCCACTTTACCCATCAAAAGAGTTCTTTCTGTTAAGGAAAACCAATAAAATGGATATTTAAAAGCTACTGAGCATCATGATGGAGTCTTCCCATCCCCTGAAACACTGTCAATTTAGCCAGAACATGTTTTAAGACTCCTCTATGTGGAAAATGGATTCTTGACAATACATAGAGGATACAGGGTGAATTCTAAAACACGACCATGTAGGCAGCTCCTGCAGCCCAAATTTCTACATGAAAAGTCAGGCAGTTGCTCTCATCTCGCCACAACTTCCTCAGGCTCCGACTTCTGCTGTGCAATTGCAGCCCAGTAATCAAGTGAGTGCTGTATTAATAAGCTGAATAACAGGGAATCTCAGAAATGTACGGGACCGTTATACCATAACAATAAAACCTCAAATCGAGTAAACCAGGGCAGAGCTGAAGGTGGGCGTCAGGAAATAATGAGCCAGTGTTGCGGCAATGCGCTCCATTGTGTGGTGGTGTAAATGCCTGCTTCTTTCGCACACAGAGGCCACATTACATGAGACCCAAGTGTTCTCAGAGTGTCACTGTGACTGGCTGTGCTAGAACCTGGCACGGATGGGCACTGAAAGCTGACATTATAGTTCAGGATGCGTTGCAGGTGTGCAGGCCTGGGAACGTGCTCTAATTACATATTTTCCTGCCGTGCAACAATTAAGGTCGCCAAAATAATTGCCAGTTTCTTAATCCCTCTCTAACAAGAGTGACATAAGGAACGGTTTATTTTTCTCTGATTGTTTTGAAAGTGTTTCTCAAGATTTTGGTTTTCTATGGAACTGCATAAAATTAATTCTTATGTTCAGATGTGTGATTATTCCCATTGTTAAAAAAAAAAAAGACCTGTCTTTGAATTGTGATAAACTAAAAGCAAAGAAAAACAATGGGAAGTATATAACCTGGTTGGTGGCTTAAATGTTTTTCTTTTAAAGAAGGTAAATTTGCTTTAAAACCCCTGTTTTCACTTTTTCAACTGCCTACCTTGTATAGAATACTAAAACATGTTGAGGGAAAAAAAAAAGCAGAGCTTAGGAAACAAGACTAAATAGGCGTCTTCACTTTCAGTGTTGACTTTTGAGACAGGGTTTCTCTGTGTAACAGCTCTGGATGTCCTAGAACTTGCTGTGCAGACCAGGGTGTCCTTGAACTCACAGAGATCCGTCTGCCTCTGCCTCCTGAGTACTGGGATTAAAGGCGTGTGCCACCATCACCAGATGAAGCAGTGGTGGTCTCTTATTTTCAGTAGTGGGTGGAACAGGGAGATAGACAATCCTCCAAAATCAAGTCAAATGCATGCTCCCCGCCCCCCAGAAAAAATGCATCGAAGTAAAATACGCTACATTCAGTTTCTGGTGTTTCGCAGTTCCCCTAACCCATTGTTGAATTCCAGAGAAGGCACCCAGTTGACTAGCATCTCCCCTAATGATGGACACGCCTCCCTCCATTCATCCCTTCCCATAGTCGCTGCACCATCTAACCACCATGTGAAGGGCACAATGTTCATCAAAGGTATCGGCAGTCAAATTTGTAGGGTCTGTCTTCTACCCTAAAACCCCTTTTCTTCATTTGCTTAGCTGTCAATTTTCCATTCCAGTTGGGTTAACAGGGCAGAGCTTGTTTAGGGAATTTTGGGGCAGCTAACTCATTCTTGCTCCCTTTC
Source organism: Ondatra zibethicus (assembly GCA_004026605.1). Lineage (NCBI taxonomy): Eukaryota > Metazoa > Chordata > Mammalia > Rodentia > Cricetidae > Ondatra > Ondatra zibethicus. The sequence goes on from PVIU01000261.1 coordinate 211,223, forward strand.
TCACAAATGAGGAGACATCAGTGGGTGGTGATTGAGTAGTACTTAGTGGACAAGCTGAAGCTGTGTCAAGCGCATCACAATTTAACACCGGCTGAATGGTGGGGGCAGCAGATGTACCTAATGGGGCTGAGGAGGGGCGCGCGAAGGAAGGAGCCTAAGCTAAGAGAGTGGGAATGGTAGGAACCAAAAATGATTGTATCTATAATAGAGACTTCAAAGGGGGATAAGTTTGGAAGGATTGAGGGGAGGTCTAACAAACGGAACAAGAGGCACGTCTGCCTGGTCAGTGGCTGAGGGAAGTGGGGGTGGAGGTGGGGAAAGGCCTGCTATGAGAGAAAGCAAAGGAGGGAGCTTGAGTCTCATTGTGGGGACCGTGACCCAAGGCCTCACACAACTGGGAGGGTCCCATACCGGCTCATTTTTAGTGTCCCAACCATAAGACGTCTTGCTAAAGAGGGGGATGAAAAAGTATCTTCAACGACTTGATGAAGCACTTTTACTCATCAAGTGATGCTTGCAAAACCCATCCTGACACCGGTAAGTGACTTAGACACCAGCGCTCTCTCCTTTTCTTATTGCTCAGGTGTTTGTTAACCAGTGTTGTGTGGCCTAAAAGAGGGCTCTTTTTCCAGGAGATGAATGAAATGCATTGATTCTTGAGTTCCAGTGGGGTGTGTGTGCGTGTTCAGGCACGTGTTTGAGACTGAGGACATGACAAGGAGTGAGGAGAGACACTCCTTCCAGCAACGGCGAGGAGGGCAGAGCTCAAAAATGGGCTGTACCACTAAAGTCCTACCACGTTCTGGATGCTGTTTTCAGTGCCCCACCTGCTAGAAGCTGTGCTCCATCGTAAGCCTAACTCCTGCCCATCCCTTGTTACAGCTTTGCTAACTTGTTCAAAGGAAGGCTCTTGCAGCTCCTTCCTGTACATACACAGAATGAAGGGCTTACCTTGACTACCACTCTGCCATTCTATCAGCCACTCAGTCAACATCTCTTGAATACATATAGTGTGTCAGATCTGAGCCTTGCCAAACTCTTCTCTCTGACGCTGATCTATGAGACTTTATGGGACTTAGTGCCCTAGTCCATGGTAAATAGCTAATGGTTTAAATTGAAATGTTTTCAATCACTCCAAGCTTTAAGCAGTGATTTTCATAGGGATGGAGAGATGGCTCAGCAATTAAGAAATTGTAGTGCTCTTAGAGAGGATTGGAGTTTGGTTCCTGGCACCCATGTCCAATAGTTCACAACTCTCTGTAAGTTCTACTCAGGGGCGTCTAACTCCTCTGGCCTCTGTAGGCACCTGCACTCACACCTCTCCCCCACGTCTACCTGATTAAAAGTAAGAAAAATCAATCTTTAACAGGACGGTCCTTTTTCCTATAGAGAGGTATAGTCATTAGTGAGATAAGTTTGTTGGTTGTTTATTTATTTATTTGGTTGTTTGTTTTTGAAGCAGCTGTAGGTCGGTGGCTGCCTTCTGGGCACAGTTTATACAACAGTAACACACACTGCCTTCACAGACATCCCATGCAGATCCATTTCTGACTGCTGTAAAGGTCTCCAGTACTCACAAGTACTCAGTGTGCTGATTTCCAGAGTGTCTGCAGAGTCCCTGATAGACAGTGCTCTGAGATTCCACACTACCCCACAGCAGGTTTTCTTCCTAACCCAATTTCCCTGACCTGGGTTTTCCTTTCAACCAGACTTCAGAGACAAAGGAAGAATAGTAAATTCATTTCCTTAGAATACCTCCAGGGTTTCAGTCTATGGGGCTGTTACTTATTTGCCTTACCTGAACAGTTATTTTGAGATAGGGGAGCTCACTAAATAATATTTTCCTCGTTATCATTATTACTTCAAAATGATCATTAATTCACTCTTTGGGTTTCTAAGTGGGGGAAACACCAAAGAAACTAGTTTTCCCTAATTCAACTTTTCTTGAAAGGTAACTGATTTACAAACAAATTACTTGGGCCTCGTAAGGGATAGCCAAATGTGTCTGCTCATTTGATACATTTTCAAGGGCTACAGTGGTGAAATGGAACTGTAAGAAGCTCTGGAGTGATCCACAAACAACTTCACGCTGTATTACACGTGCATCAGATACTGAGACAAAACTCCCGAGTTGCAAGCAACCTGTGATGCAGAATGCTTGCTTGGCAATGGCTCAAGCAGCTTTATTTAAATTGCAAACTTTGCAGTCACTACTCACAGGTGACTTTGGAAGCTCATTATAGAAACTAAATCTCTTCTTCCCCATACTTTGTTTCTTAAATCACACATACATCATCTTTGAAAGATGCTATTTAATGTCTTTTTCACACAAGCACATCAACTTTGTTAAGAAATTGCCCAGGAGACTAAAAATGTATTTAAAACAAACACGAAGCTTAAACAAATATTTCAACTGGAGTGCAAATAATGCTAGAATTCCTGGCTAGATTTTTTTTTTCCAGGATGGACTTTGCCATGAATAGAGGTCACACGAGAAGTATTTTGAAGTCATAACTTTACAGCATAAGATGATCAAAGCCAAGTATTAATACACTATTTTATCAGCTCACCTTCTAAACAGTATTTCAGTAGATTTCCTTTCACACAGTGATATTTGTAATAAATGTTCTGCCTTTGTTTTAAAGTCAGTCTGCAGAAAGATGACATCAGCTCAGCAAACAATAAAGTGCCTGTAATATTGTCTCCAGAGGGCTGTTACATTTACTTTGTAGCAGTAAAATTCAATTTTCAAAAAACACTACATGAATGATGTTAGGTTATTAACCCTCTCACCACCGTAAAACATCATTATTGTGTGCAGAATGTAGGTCACAATCTAGAAGCCATACATTTCTTTTTTTTTGTCAAATAATCCAGTTAAGCTTCTTTTCTCTCCTCAGGTCTGGGCCACAACCTTTCTTTGGGGGAGAAAACACAGCAGGATTCTGGACAGACCAGAGTGCCTTACCCCCACTGTCTCCACAGCCCAGCTTTGAACTCATCTTCTTCTCTGGCTCCTTACTACCCACGCCTATTGTTCTTGAATCAGAAATTAGCATATCATATCTTTTTCTCTCTTACACATGCTTCAGTTCTAGGACAAGAAGAAAATAAAGACATGTGTCCCATTTCAAAGGCGGAATCCATTTAATTTGAAGACCTTGAGCACAAATGCTTATTTTTGGAGCTTCAAGTGGTTCAGTTCTTGGCCTGTATGACTGCAGAAGTACCTGATTCCCTCCCGCCTAGAAGGCAGGCCATTCCAGGCACACTTTTGCCAGGAGGCAAAGAGTTAACTAGTTAAACTTCTACATACCTCCCAGGAACTTTCCAAAAGCTGACAATAAGGAAAAGGAGTGCTGGTTGTCCATTTTTTTAAAGGGATGGGGTTGGTTTTAGAAGAAAGGGAAAGAGGATCAAACACCTCAATGCAACAAAAGGTTGTGTCAGAGGGCCCTCAATCACACACCGCCTTCCACAGCACATCCTCCAGCCTTCCAGCCTTCCAGAGCAGTCGCCCTGGCAGCAGGGCTAAAAAGTTTCTGACATGAAAAGAACAAAAAACCAAAGGACAGAGGTAGTTATTGTCATGCAAGCCCTCCCTCCCTCCCTCTCTCTCTCTCCCTCTCTCTCTCTTTCTCTCTCTCTCTCTCCTCCCCATTGGGCTTTTCCTCCTCAAATGAAACTTTTGCATAAGCCAGTAGAAAAAAGTCGTGGCATGGCTTTCTGAAGAGAAATCCCCCTAGGTGTCAGCCACCCCGAGGGTGGTGAGATAGCCCAGTGGACTTTCTGTAAGAAACACCTGACGAACAGAGAGGTCACCTACATGTATACTTCCGAAGAGTCATCTGACATTAATCAGGATAATTATAGCCCTGTAAATATGGTCAGCCCTGCCTTGAAAACACACGGGTTTTTAAATTGATGTTGTTTTCTTCCCAAATTCTGTCATCAGTGCACAGTGGATGTAAGCTATTTGCATTTTCTGTATTGAGTCTTGAGGTAGCTTAACAGCATGTATGCATTTTCCACTAAAATGTAAATTATTAACAAGTTGGAGTTTTCATTTGTTTTATCTCCTGATGTGAGATCTAAATAAGTATGCACAATATACTTAAAATTCTTTCCATTTCTCTACTTTCTAAGGAATAAATCTCATATATGCAGAACAATACATTGTCATACATATAACAAACAACCGTACTATGGGGTAAGTATTAAGCTGAGGAGCAAAGCTAAGTGCTTTGTGGAAACTTAGAGTATGTTAATCCAAAGAACTATGTACTGATATTTTCACCACCATGACCATCATGTTCTTCAAAAGCACTCAAGCCTTCATTATTATCTGGATGACGCCAGATATTTTCTATCAGCTTTCATCTCAATATCTAAGACACAAGCTACTATTAGAAACAAACCAAAAAAAATAATTCCAGTTGTGTCATCGTCGAAACTTACATTCAAGGATAAAAGAGGACACAGGATGCTGGAATTGAAGGGCAGTTGCTTCCGAAGTGTGGTGGTGATGTCTGCGGACATTTAAGTGATGCTTCTGACGTACCATCAGTGTTCCAAGTAAATTATCTCAATTATTCTTCAAAATAATCAATGTACAGATAGGAAACTGAGACACAGAGATTGTAGGTAACTACCCAGTGTCGTTGGTAGCAAGCAGTGAAGCTCGGTGTTCTGAACTTCATGCTCACGATGGTTATCTTCTGGGAAGGAAGGAAGGCAGGGAGGGAAAGAAGAAAGGAGGGAGGGAAGGAAGGACAAGAGAAAGAAGGTTTTAGGATCTACCACCTGGAGGTGACTGTCAGGAACCTGTTTAGCAGGGAAAGGTTTCTGGATCAAGACAGAATGCCTGAGAAAAAGTAATAGAAAAACTACCTATGAGCGGCCTGAGGTGACCTGTGAAGATGTGTCACTACTCTCTTGACCCAATGTGTGCTGTTCTGGCAGGGTGGTGGCAGAGTCCGTAGGTGTGCACAGGCCAAACATAGGGTTGGACATGGTTGATAGCCCCGAAAGAGTACAGAATTTTTGCCGCACATACTTAAAAATGCAGACTAATGCTGAACTTAAAAGTTTTAGGTGGGCGGTGGTGGCACACGCCTTTAACCCCAGCACATGGGAAGCAGAGGCAGGTGGATCTCTGTGAGTTTGAGGCAAGCTTGGTCTACAAGAGCTAGTTCCAGGACAGGCCCCAAAGCTACAGAGAAACCCTGTCTTGAAAAACCCAAAAAAGAAGAAAAGTTTAGATGTAGATTCTCTAGTCATTGAACATGTGCAGGTGAACAAAGCACCTGAGATGGGCTGACCAAGGCTCATGACCAGATTAACCCGTACACGAACTCCCTCCAAGTTGTCTCAAACCCAGAAGAGGAGGTGTCACAGAAGAAAAAGGTATTCCAGATGAAACTGAAGAAACAAAAACTTAAGACATGGGGACAAATTAAGCATAAAACTAAAAAAAAGAAAATGTAAGAGAAATGAGTAGAAAACAGAAGAAATAATTAGGAGGTACCTGTGTACCAAGTGTCTGGCCTGCGAAATGAACACAGGAACCGACTCCAGAGAGGACTAGACACAGTGTCATCGAGCCCAGAGATAAGAATGTTCTAGGCCAGGACACAGACAAGGGAAAAAGATCTTCATCCCTGTCACTGAAGCAACCTGTGGTCTGATCCGTTTGGAAGGAGAGGGCCGAGCAAGCTCTAGGGTCTCGGCCTAAGCCCAGGTCTAGAAAGGGACAGCAACCATGAGAAAGAAAAGGGGTGGCTTCCAGAACCGCTGGCAAAGAAAAAGCAGCAACCGCTGGGAACAGACTGGATGCAGGGAGTGAGACAGTGGTGAGACAGAACTATAGGCTTCTGAGCTGGGACATCCTTGAGAGGGTGGGATTTCCCACTGCAGTGGAAAAATGAGGCAGACCGGAAAAATGAATAGTTTCAGGCTATGCTATTTAATTTGCCAAAGCCAATGTCAGTGAGTTTTAAGGTCTTTTGTGGGGAACCCGGTATGGGGCCCTAAAATACTGCTGGTTTTACCAGCGAGTGCCTTGACTTGATAGAGGTCAGTGGTCTAGCATTAGAACGGGATGCAGGAGGCTGCCTGGAGGTGTGCAGGAATCTGAGAGTGGGATGTGCACCAGAAAGCCAATAACATGCTGGAGAAGCAGGGCTGTGATGGGGGTGGTGGGGTGTGTGGAAAAACGGAACCTCAGTTCTTCAAGCATGGAGCACCATGAAATGAGTAGGAAGGGACTTGGGAATAAGTTATACTCTTTGCCCTGGAGTCTATCTGAAGCAGACTTCAGGGATAATGATGCATTGACTCACAGTTTAATTTCAAAGCAAAGAAATTAAAAAAGAAAATTAGAATGCAGGGTCGGGCACAGCAGCACCCGTATTTAATCCCTGCACTTGGGAGGCAGAGGCAGGAAAATCTGTGTGAATCTGAAGTGAGCCTGGTCTACATATTGAGTTCCAGGACAGCCAGGACTACCTAGAGAGACCCCACGCCCAGGAAAAATAATCGGGCTGTAGAGGTTGGGCGTGTAGAGAGACGCAAAGCGCTTGCAAAGCATGCTTGAGGCCCTTGGCTTGAGCTCCATCCAGAGGAAAAGCATCATTCTTTCCTTTTTGCTATAAAAAATTCCTGAAATGCTTCACCCACTTTCTCCAAGTACTGTTTCTAGAATAGCAGAATAAATATCCATGTAAAAACAAGACTCTCCCCAATGCTCATTTCGAGCTCACCCATGTTTATAGCCGCGCAGACTTGTAAGCAGCCTTGGCTGGGGGGCGGCGAACAGGCCCCTCCTGAAGGCAGAGCACATGGCAAGGAGGGTATTATTTCAGCTGGGAGAAGAGCAGGGCCCTGGGATGAGGCTGATTGATTCAGACCAGATGGGTGGCCACACATAGGTGTGACAGAAATGGAAACACATTGCCGACATTCCAAGCACTGTCCTCCCTGGCCAGGAGGTGGTCACAGTGCTGTTCCCTTATCTACCTCCTAATGTGAGCTCCAATCAAAGAATGTTAATGCTGCCGACTCCTCTCCTCCTGCCTGGCTATGGGCATCAGTCTTGAGGTTCCACTTAAAAGGCAAAGTGGCCATTGTTCAGGGTTCCCTGTAAGTAAAACTGAAGCAAAGCACTTCAATTACTCCCCCAATATGTTATTATTTTAATTCCCTCTTCCACATGGAGACATGGATGTCAGAACTAGTCTCTGTAACTGCCTCTTAGGAGACAGGGCAGGTTTCCAAGTGGTGGTAGTACTGTAGCCATGGCTTAGAAATTAATTCATAGAGCTGAAAAGTCACATATGAGAACTCTAATAAGGGTGCAAGTAGGCACTTTAGCCATACTTCCCTGGTCCTCAAGAGTTTCGCTAGACAGGCCCCACGTTAGAGAGCCACGACCACTCGGCGCTCTGTTCCATTTTCGTTTGACGTTTAAGATTGCTCTTGAGTTATTTTGGTTTTCATTTTTAAGATGTAGTAAAATTTAAATTTATAGCCTAAGGTAATTATTATTTTGACAAAGAAGAAAAAATGCAATAATTTTTTGTTTATTATAAGAAACACTTTCTTACTTGAAGGGAAATTCAGCAAGCACGGGAAATTTTCTATCATTCAAAACTAAAGTATAGAAATTATGCACAAATTTGAATATTGATCAAAATTAGAGGAAATCCCAAAGGCCTTCTGAAACCTAGAGAGATGGCAAGCATTTAATAACAGCTGAGCAGCAGCTTCAGCAACACAGGGGAGGCCTTGTCATAGCAAGAACGAGGTTTTTCTCACTTGGTCCCTCAAATGTCCTGTCCTGTTTGGTCCCAGCGTGAAGTTTTAGTTTCTTCGTTCTCACAGAGGCCTGAAACTATTACCTACTTGTTATAAGGCTTCTCCGATTTCACTGCAGTGAGTTAGCCTGTAGGTTCTGACTGACATCTCCTGCTCTCCCCCACACCGCTATGAAGTTCACAAGCAAACACCTGAAGGGCAAGGTAGCCGACTGCTTGTACTTTGATGTCTATTTATAACTCAAAGGTCAATCCTCGGAGGTAATTTCGAACCGATTACATATCGAGGGGATTGCTATTCAAAGAGTGATAGCTACGCTATTTTTCTTCCTACAACACTGTTGGCCCATTGCTCTCATGACAGCCATCTGGAATTAAGACTCCACAGTAGGGAAAAAGGATTCAGCTCAGGGCTCAAGTGCCCTGGGTTCAATTCTTGGTGCCAAAAAATAAAAAAGAGAACAAAAGAAAAGATTGCACAGTAGATTTCTCCCACACAAGTATTTATTCCTTTCTCGGGTTATAATTCCTAGAAGTAGGGTACTACTGGTAGCTCTTGAATTTGTCCTGCCAGGAGGCTGGCTTAAGAGAAAATGATTCCTGTGCAGGTGGAGATTAGCATATGAAAAATGCTTTTAATTTGTCCACTGTTAGGCTCACCTATCTGTCAAACCCATACATGTGACAACAGTTGGGTTTAACTTATCTCTACCACCTCAATGTCAGGCTTTAAACAGTCTGGGGACTGTTAGCTATTGGTAAGCAAAATACATCTAACTCCCTCTGTCAAAATAAAGCTCAGTAAAGTACAGAGACACAGAACAATGGGTTCTGTTTCTGAATATAAGAAATAAAACGATCATGTCCAAGGGTCTGTGAAAATGGCTTCCTTTGACACAAGATAAAACAGCCATGCAAAGCATTTCCTGGCATCTACGTTGTAAGAGCCTGTGCGCCTTGCAGTATGGTACTGGTTTACAAGTGTTCCTCTATAGCGGGACTCTACACTAATTTTTTCGGTTGCTTATCTTTTATCATTGAAAGCTAACCTGCCCTAATGTTGCAGTTTTCGTGTGCGCCGCTGGGTTTGTGCAAACCACAGCTCCACAGGCCTCACAGAAGACGGAGAAATGAAATGTCTCAATGCTGGCATGACCGTAGATCTTCACACCGGTCACTAAATGGCAGGGTTCCCATGTGGTAGTACCTGTCATGAAGTGGGCCGCAAGGGGCTAACACGGGCTGCTTTTAAAACAGCTTTGCAGGCTCAGCATGCCTCTGAAGAACCATCAGTGAGCATAGGCGTAGAAGTTCTACTTCAGCTAAAGGACACAGAAATACGGGAAGTGGAAGAATCTTTCTCACCTCTCAAACTTGAAGATTAAGAACACTGCACACCTTGCCCTCTAGAGAGGGAAAAATCTGAGGGCAGTGCCTGGAAAGAGGCTGTCCCCGAGACTGGAACAGGAAGTGAGTTCTCATACAAAAATAAACTAGCTTGGTTTTCACCCAACTAGCTAAGCGCTTCACATTTTACTGAGTTCCCAATTCAAATGCTGCTCTCAAAACTCAGGAGTTTTGTATACTGAAAATATAAATTCTTCACTAAGTTCACCAATTACCCCAATGGATATGTAGGCATCAGGGATTCAATATTTGACGTACTGCTTATAGATTTTACCTTACGTTTACACAGTCAAAATTTTCCTGTTTTGGACACTAAGAAGTAAGTAGACGGCAGCGTTCAAACTTGATCAACTCAGATCATTCAAGCATTCAAAGAGGCCAGGAAGCAAAATTTATATATTGTCTACTAACTTGGGTAAACATTGGTCTTGATAATAAGCTGTCTGGTAGATGTATGGAATCTGTTCATCCCCTATTGATGTTTTACTGGCCATAAGAGCTAAGAAAAGTACTTTCAATTTAACTCTACGAAAATGGGCAGTACCAAAGAAAATGCTAGCACAATTCTAGATAAAATATACTGTTGTGAGGCTGAAAAGTGCATGCAAAGCAAGCTACATTATTAGAATGTTTAAATATTAATTATACCGCTGTGTAGTAAAGATGATCAAGTATGAGTGTCAACTCATTTCCTAAAAGCTGCAACGTTTACTTTCATCTAAACTTCCTTTGTTAAGCTAAACTACAAGCCCAGCAAGTTTAGTCTACTTGAGTGTGTTTATTTTTATTGGTTTCTGCATAATTTTTTTCTACCATAAACCAACTTTAACCCCTTTTCTGTAATCTCTGCCAGTATAACTCCAATAGCACACCATAAAATTCCTATAATTCTTCAAAGCCACGGAGTTGGAAAGGATAAGCTTGGGCACTTTGTAACAAGCGCCAGCTACAAGCTTCAGCCAATTACATTTAACTCTTGCAAACCCTTTTTATTTGGGAGGGAGCAGATAAAGGTATAGGTTCATGCTTTGTGGTCACTTCGCTTCCCATTGTAAGCATTCTGCAGTTGCTTCTGAGTCTGAAGCCAGTTGCATTTCAGGAGGAGCAGCAAAGTGGAGGCAGTATCTAGTTATGCTAGCTCAGGAGGCTAGGCTGACAGATGGGGAGGCAGATGTCCAGATCCATAGAAAATCAAAGACTTCGTACCTTGGAACCTTTGCTGATGGAGATGAGATAGCTGAGCAGTGGACAATGCTCACAAAGTCTGGGGATGGCAGAGCTCAGCACACTCCGCCACTTTTCCACCTCCCCTCTTCTTTCCCTAGAATGTATTGCTCTCTTCCACCCCGAAAACAGCTACTAGAATTAAGCAGGAGATTCTTAAGAGACAAAGGAAGAGCATGTGTGGAGGGAGACACTCGGGTTTCATCCCGTCACCCATGGATGCCCAGCCAGGGTTTCCCACCTGAGACAGATTGCAACTCATGTTCAGCTCGCTCATGCACGAGAAGCAATACACAAGCTCAGTGTAAAGCCACTTTAAAAGCTCATCGGGTGCACACTTTACTTGTACAAAATACCTTATTCATGACAGAGCAGTGAGGGCCTAGGTAATTACTGGAATCAAGGTGGCCTCAGAAGTGTTTAAATCTGCAAGGACACTTAGAGCATGAATAATGCAAAATAATTTGCATCTAAATTTTTTAAGTGTTCTTTATTCAAAACTAAAATGCAGTTCCGATTAAAGTTTGATGAGTGAAAGCTGAGCACTGCTACCCACTGTGAGCCGTCTCCTATATGTGGAAATTATTTCAGACAGTAGTGAAGGGAGAAAGGAGTTTTGGTTTCTGCTGTTTTAAGTTGTGATTAAGTTGCACTTTTAGGTTGAACTTTCTTTACGTGTCTTGGTGGCTACCAAGTTGTTTGTGAGCTTGCTTACAAGGTCCAAGTCTATATTTCAGTTTAGCCTCTTAGGAAACAAAACCAAGCCACTTTTATTTCTTAGACCCTTTTTTTTTTTAATTTGCCAAGCAAGATGATATTTGGATCCAAAGCTAATACAACATGACTTTCTTTTTCTCTCATCTAAGTATTCTAATTGTTCTTCCTTTTCTATCCTTAGATACAAAATGTATGTTTTCTTTTATTAAAAAGGCTTAGGATATTCCATTTTCTTGTAATACTATTTATGCTGCTGTGAATATACACTATTTACTATGTTCCTGTCAAAGCTTTATGGAAAACTAAGCACTGTTAATGTGTCAGCCTACAGTTTTTTAGGTATATAAGATTGAAAAGCCAAAAATCAATTTAAAGAAGTCAAAGGTAACTTTGTCACAACTGGCTAGAGATTTATATGACCACAGAATAGTTTTTCTTCATCTCTTCTCAAAAGTTGGATATCCTGAAGATGATCTTAAAGGAAGGCTATAGTTAGACAAATTAAATTTCCAGTTTATAAATTTTCTAATACTAGTTAAAAGAAGGGAAGTGAACTAGAATTTAAAAGTAAAAGTATTTTTTAACTTTTAGTTGGCTTAAATCACTGCAGTCTTATTACCCGAGCTGCAGGGCCAACCATTCCCAGAACTTCACAGTGCTTGCATTTCATTTGATTTTTGCCAGCATCTGTGGAAAGCACAATTCAAGATCTGTCATTGTCCCTTAAATTATCCCACTGTGAGACAGGGACCTTCTGTGGCCTGTCTTTTCTACCTGAGACAGAAGGGAAACCCACTGAAAAGGCGTGTACCTTCCTCGCCTGAGTCACAGTGCCCATTGCCTAGAGCTGGGCAGATAGAAGTCCTGTTTGGCTGGCAGCAGGCATGACCTGCCAGGTCATTCTGCAATGCACAGAACCTAAAGTTTAAAGACTCTTGAAGGGCAAACTGATTTTCCTGCTGCAAACTGATTTCCCTTATAAAGCAGAGAGACTCCCAGTTTACTGCATGCTGCAAAGCAACCTCCCACTTTACTGGGATTCCAGATGAGTGTGTTTGCCACTCTTAGTATGCCTGTTACTTTTTTCTTTCTCTTTCTTTTTCCTTTTTAGGTTTCGAACAACGAAAACATTTTTAAACTCCCTGAACAAAGATCTTCCCAGCAACAGACCCCCTGCCCAGCGGGTCACCTATCTTTGCCACAGTCTTTCTTTTCCCACGCTAACCCCGGGGCTCATTTGCATAAGGTCTCTGTTGTGACAATTAGTTTCAGGTGAGCTGATTTCTATGCCGCTTGCCCAAGACGATGCACAGGCCCCGGGCCTCCCTGATCCTGGTCCTAATTGCGACTGACTGGCACCAGACACAATCATCCTCTTGATTCAGCAAATTGTCCAGCTACGAGCTTGTTGCGACCTTGCAAAGCACAAATCATATCATGTCAGCCCAGCCTATAAACAACAAATAAAATATACTCTGAATGAGAACAATAATGAATTTTCCATATCTTAGGTCTAGCTGACTGAGTACAAATAAAAGCAACGGATTTTAACTTTTCTTTGAGCTGTATGGTACTGTGTGTGTAACTCCCCATAAAAACATAGGAATGCCCCTGTATTTATATTCCATGGTTCTATACCGCTGTCACCTGGGACGAAGTCCCCCAGGTAAAATAAGTGGCTGCTTTCAAAACTTCTGTTAGCTCTGCTGTTGTGGAAATAAGTCATATGCTCGTTCATCATCTACAGGGTGCATAAATATGCACATTAGCAGCATTTCCCAATAGTCTCCAGTTGACAGAAAGGATTGCAGAGCCGGTGGAACTTCATATCTTTGTATAACAGCAGAAGTTGGGAAAGAACTTTTCTTAATTCTAGGAACTCCAGGGTGAGGGATGAGTGACCTAGCATAAGGCATGAGCCGAATGTTTTAAGGACAATAGTTGTTCTTGAAATATTGCCTGCCCCCATGCTGTCTGACACTCTGAACTCAGCTGTATTATATTACATGTGGCAGCTTCCTTTAGAACTTTCTCTGCCCTGATAGTCTGGAATTCTGTCTGCCATCCAACTGTCTCACTTAGCTACCTTCCTGTCATCTCGTTTAGTCTATATCCTAAAGGTTAATTGAAAGAAAAGAAAGGAAGGAAGGAAGGAAGGAAAGAAGGAAGGGAGGGAGGGAGGGAAGGAAGGAGAGAGGAAGAAAGAAAGGAAGGAAAGGAAAGGAAAGGAAGGAAGGAAGGAAGGATTAAAAGAACCAAGTCCAATAAATGTTCCTAGAAGTTATTTGGTCTTTTTTTTCCTGCCTATTCATATGAAGTAATTATGCTACCATTTTTATGGTATTTATTTCAGGTGGTTATATATGAGCATATGTTTTCATAATATGAAATATTCATATGCTCTGTGCAATTAGAAAAGTTTTCATATGGATATGACCTTTGAAAACTTTGTATCTTACTTCAAACTGATTTCCCCCACAATAATAGGGCTACTTTTAAGCATTCCTGCTTATTGATTTGATTTTTCTTTCCCAGGAACTAGGATTTTGAGGTGAGTATCTTAGAAGAGCATCAAGGATTATAAAGGAAAAGAAAATGGGAAAAAAGAAAGAAAGAAAGGAAAAAGAAAGAAAGAAGGAAGGAAGGAAAGAAAGAAAGAAAAAGAAAGAAAAGAGGAAAGAAAATGTTAAAATTAGTTGTTTTGGGTTCTTATGAAAAGGATTTTACATTTATAGCAGGGAAGTGATCCTCCACCTTCAGGTGGACCAGTGCCTGACATGGTCCTTCCTGCCTGTTACACAGCCCCCACCATACAGCTCATAGGGTCATGCAACCTGTGGCCCAGGCACATGGTTCTGGGTGTGCCTAAAAGGATATAACACTAACCTCCTCCCATTTCTTGGGTCTTTATGACTGGGAGTTGGTTTTTACAGGACATGGAAATTGTGTTGTCAAAGACTTTACATACTAATTCAATTGAAGAGAAAACCAGAAAGAGTTGGTGAGGGGGAAGTTTCTCTTCTAGAATTCCAATAGGCAAGCTTTTAGGACAGTTAGACGCAGAAGGGGTCCAGCCCCGCTGAGTACATGCAGCATCGAGGCAAGAATCATTGCAGGGGCTACACAGCAAAGACCTCTGCTATGAAAATCCTGTAAATCAAACTCTTGGAAACTTGGAGATCTTCAGTGTATGAACTCAGAGATGTGAATTAACATCGAGTATGTTTTGACATAAGTGTTTGAACATAACGCCCATTCGTATGAATCATGGATTTGTTGAAGGAGGAGCTGGAGAAGTGATGATGACCTCTAACCCCGTTTTCACATGTCTTTGTAGCACTGCCGTCTCCAAGGAACCAGACTGAACCTTATCTTTTGCGAAAGCAGAAAGACTCTGTCCACTCTTGTGTTTCTTCTCCATGTGAGTGTGTCATTGTAGTGTGATGTTGTTGAGAGGTTCATGGGGTATGGTATAGGACAGGGCTGAGAGAGCTGACTCCAGTGTGCAAATGGAGAATTCTAAGAAAATACCTCATCCGTACTCAAATGCTCACTTCCCATGATCTTGACTTGTATCGTCTTTTCCTCTCGTCTTTTGTGCATTGTCCTCTCCCTTCCAAGGCTCCCACCTTCTGTATTCAGCCTGGCTTTTCTTTCCTGCCGAGTTTCCTAGAGTTGGGATCCTGGTCTACACAACCGTGGCGCCTTCCTCACTCATTTGTCACTTCCTCCTCCTGTGGGTTCTCATATCATGCTGCTTCCCACACAGGCCCCTTTTCCTTTCTACCTGTGACAGTCAAAGAGTCTCTCCCTCCCTCCCATTATTTCCCTCTTACCCTGTTAATTTCTTTTATCCCAAACCCTGTTGACCTCACTTTTAAAAAGTCTTGTGATGAAACCCTTTTCCTCTCCACCCCTGAGTCCTCAAGCACAGCTCCTCCTATGTGGCCCTGCTCCCTAAGTTTTGGTTAGATTCTCATCTCGGAGATTTTAGCTCTGCGTTTCCTGTTTTGGACTTCCTTGCTAGACTTTCCATTCCTTTCCTGCCTCTGTCCTAAGGCACTCACTTCATTTCTTAAGTTACTGCCCCGTCTCCTTACCTTTCACTTCTCTGAGCATGTCTTGTACATAGCATCTTTTTCATTTCTTTCTGAGATGAGGTCTTACTGTGGAGTTCTGGCTGTCATGGACCTCACTATGTAGGCTGGCTTCGAACTCATAGGTCTGCCTACCTTTGCCTCCCAAGTGCTGAATTAAAGACATTCACCACTACGCTTGGTTTTGTAACACTGATTCTCAACCTGTGGATAACAACCCTTTCGGGGTGGAATGGCCCTTTTACAGGGATCACCTATCAGATATCCTGCATATCAGATATTTACTGTGCAATTCATAACAGTAGCAAAATTATAGTAATGAAGTTATTTCACATAACATATATGTGTGTACATATATGTATACACACACATATACATAGACCTCAGAAACTTAAAGATAGCATAGAAAACACTGACTATAAAGCCAGAAACAATACCTTTGACACCTCTGACTTTCTCATTTTGAGAAAATAACAGGCCAGTTTTCTAATAGCCTCCCAACATTCTTGAGTCTCACACTTGCTTTGTATTTGTTGTTTCTCTGGGTACCACCTAGAACTTCTACAAATCTCAGCCATGATGTTTGGGCCAATGCTCTGGGTACATTAAAGATATATCACCAGTAGTGAAAAAGTGTTACCCCTCTGTGTTCCAAGTGAATATTTCTGGAAATATAGTTTATGAAAGTATAATTCTATGAATTAATGTAATTTCTTGATTTTTAAAAATTACCAAATAGTTTCTGGGTCAACACAACTTGCTTCCAATAGTAGGAACAGAAAACTTTGGTCAACCTAATATTCAAATAGAAGATTGCAGTTATTAGTTGAGAGAAAGCCATAAAACAGAAATGTTAGATGACAGGGTCTGTATCATTGTTTAGATTTAAAATAATTAATTTGGGGGTAATTTATGAAGTTCTTTCACATCGGTTTTTGGATAGATACTACCCAGCAGCCAGACTACCTTTCCTTAAGGCCATCTTTCTTGTGGCACTGTGGATCCCATCATCCATGTCTACATGGACCAATCAGGTGATAGATGAAACTAATCCTTCTTCTAGCAAGCCAGTATAAAATTTACGTCATGCAGCTATGTAGGCCAGAGACAATCCAGAGGAACTGGACACCTGTCCTTTTTGTAAAACTGTTCAAATTTTAAAAACTGGATGCTGGGCGGTGGTGTCACACACCTTTACTTCTAGCACTCATGAGGCAGAGGCAGGAGGATCTCTCTGAGTTTGAGAATACCCTGGTCTACAAAGAGAGTTCCAGGATAGCCAGGGCTACACAGAGAAACCCTGTCTCAAAAAACCAAAACCAACCCCTCCCAAATGCAACCAATTATCAACCTCTGCCCTGTCCTGCCATTTTGACAGATGCCCTCAGCTCAGTCTGCTCAGAGTAGTAGAATTTAGTAGGAGACACATGGCCAAATCAGAAATGACTTCTGTGCTCCTTTACCTCAACGTTTCCACTTAACACCCCAAGACTGCTGTTACTTCTGAAGAGGACAATAGCTGGAAGTGGACATAGACAGTCAGGCCGGGAGCATAATATACCTTTGACTTCCTTCTTGGAAACACTCCCATTCCCTCCTACACGCAGGCTAAGATAGCCTTAACATCACAATGAGCATGAAAGGAGAACCACTCAATGTTACCCTAGTGGTAACATCAGATGAAATGTTTTCTGAACTCAAGCCTATAGAGGAATTATGGAAAAGCTCACTGCCTTCACAAAGGAACCCTTCACTCTAATAAAAACTGAACACACTGAGTTCAGAACATGTGGCCACATAGCCCAAGAACATACTGCTACAGTGTGAAGTGAGCTGTGTTTGTACCCCCAAGGGGTCTCATGTTGAAATCTTTGTCTTTACTATGGAGATGTTGAGAAGCAGGAGACCTTTAAGACATGCAGCCTAGTACAAGATAACTGGCCTTGACCTTGATGATGGCATCGCTCTCGGCGTGGAGTAGACAGTTCTCATAGGACCCAAGGAACATCTGAGAGGAGGCCGTTCTAAGAGAGCACAGCAACATTGGTGGCTCCCTGACTTCTGGATCTCTGCCTGGCCATGCTTTCCCACCACTGGGATGCAGATAGCTGTGGGACCCTCACCAGGGCTGAACGGAGCCCAGTGCCCTGCATGGACCTTCAGGACTATGTGCTAGATAAATCTATTTTCTTTTCAAACTACTCAGTCTCAAGCACTTTGCTATAGCAATAGAATATATACAAGACTCATCACCTCACCCAGGCACACTGGATTTCCTTTTTCTAGCCCTGGTCCATATTCTTGGCATAAACACAAAATGATAACCTTATACTTCAGAGTAGATAACAACTTATCTTCTCTGGGGTACAATTTCAATACCAGGATAAAGGAATTGAGATGAAAACAGCATCTTATTTTTGACTTGGAATCAAAAGACTGGAGTTTGAATTCTGGCCTGATCAGTTCTGTCTCCCTATTCCCAGCTCAATGGCATAAGCCTAGAGACATGGGACTCACTGGCTCCTTCCCAGTCCTAAGATTATATGAAAACACTAAAGGAACATATTTTGGAAATTAACTGCCAGTGTGAGATCATACATGATTAATAAAACAGGAAAGAATGGACTGGGGGCATAGCTTAGTCATACAACGTTTGTCCAACATGTACAAGGTTCTGTGTTCAGTTCCCTAAGACTTCAACAAACCAAAAGATAGAAGTAAACATTAGAGCTAACTAGTATTATAATTTAATCCCAATTTAAATTTGAGTTGAAGCTTTCTTCTTTTTTTAACCAAAAGATCTTTGAGTATCCTTTTAACATTTTAGTTTATTAATTTATTGTGTGTGTCTAGGTTTGAATGCTGTAGAACACCATGGAGGCCTGAGGACAACTTGCAGGAGTCAGTTCTCTCCTTTCACTCTGTGGGTCCTGGGGTTCAAACTCAGCTCATCAGGTTTGATGACAGTCACCTTTACCATCGAGCCATCTTGCTTGTCCAAGTATCCCTTTGGAAATAAATATAATTCCACTGTATAGTGTGTCTTTATGTACCTATGCTAAGGTTGGGTGGGCAGAAGAAACCTAAAATATTTTTATAATTATGCATTTTTTTTTACTTCTATGCACCATAAACCATTTCAACAAGCCATATATGAGCTGGAGAAGGGAAGTTGCTTCTCTTGCAGAGGATTCAGGTTGGATTCCCAGCACCAGCACGGTGGCTCACAACTGTCTGTCACACAGTTCCAAGGGATTCAGTGCCCTCGTTTGCCCTTGAAGAGCACCCGGAGTGCAGGTGGTGCACGGACATACATGCAGGCACAACACTCATGCAATACAATACAATAAATAAATAAATTAATAGGTTTTTTTTTTAAAGAAGCAATATCTTTTTCTTGGTCTAAAAGCCAGGCATTGTGGTTGCATGTGCCTAATCCTAGTGCTCAAAATGCTGAGGCAGGAGGATCACTAGTTGGCAGCAGTCTGGGTTATATAGTGAAGTTTTGTTAAAAAAAAAAAAGAAAGAAAGAAAAAAGAAAAGAAGCCAACAATTTAAACCCTATGCTTCAAACATTTCTCCCTGTCTCCCACTCTCCCTCATTTCTCCTTTTCTTCTTTTCCTGAAACAGAGTCTTGCTATTCAGCCCAACTTGGCCTTGAACTCGGATTCTCTTACCTCAGCACCCCAGGTCTGGGATTCCAGATCTGTAGCACCAGTCCTGACTTTAATTGGTTTTCTGCCAGCAGTAAGATATGCTTTAACCCTGGAATGTGACATTCTAACTGAACTTAGAACTCTGATTATCAAGTTTGAGATATTGCATACAAGTTTATGAAGCTTTATATTTGACTAAAAAGAATTCTTGCAAAATTTTTAATATTGAAAATAATCTTTTGTTATATTTGAACCTCTCATTGATTAAACCTTACACATTGCACAAAAATGCACTTTAATCCATTTTTTTCTCTACATGAAAAAATAGGTATTTCAATAAGCCTGGAGAAAGAAAATATCAATATACTAAAAGGTTTTGCTTTTTTAAATAGGAAGAATATGACACATTTTCTCAATTGTATTTTATAAAATACATGAATCACCGCTCAAGTGGAACTCAGCAATTAATTTATTTGCTCCTTATTTCCATATGTATTCTTCCTAAAACTAAAACTACCTTGATCATGGTTTTGATTACGAACCCCAAAAACAATTATGGAAATGATCTGTAATATAATAATATATTTTACTGACTGTCTCAGCTTTTTCATTCCAACAACTGAAACAGAGACAATTCTTTGCATGTTGAAATGTGTAATTATCGTGTATCCAAAAGGGAGGGTGTAATTTTCACATCTGATTACAAGGGAAGGGTGAGCTGCCGGGTAAACTTACTCTTGTTTACAAAGAGCAGTACCTCTGATATTAAAAACTCAAAACATGTAAAACAGAGAAATCCAGAGTAGCATGTACAAAACTGAATAACAACCTTAGTATTTTTCTTGGCCCTACTACAAAAACAGAGTCATTTCTTCTGAATGTGTATTGACTTCTGATGAATTTAAGACCAAAGCATTACTTTATTTTGAAGGTACTTCTACATGTTAAGAAGTACAAACACTATTTAATTTAAAAGACAAGCCCAAATCCGTTTTATGCTTATAAAAGTACATGATCAGTTTGAACTACAGACTGATTCTCATCTCAACAAAGCACACTTTTTCCTAAAAGCAGTATCGTTGCTTACAAGATGTACATTGTCATTATCTCTTTACTATTTTTTTTAAACTCCTGATTTACCTTTGATAAGATCAGCTTCTG
Source organism: Ondatra zibethicus (assembly GCA_004026605.1). Classification (NCBI taxonomy): domain Eukaryota; kingdom Metazoa; phylum Chordata; class Mammalia; order Rodentia; family Cricetidae; genus Ondatra; species Ondatra zibethicus. Next base: position 231,300 of record PVIU01000261.1, read on the forward strand.
CTCATGTGAACTTACATTTTAGACATGTGGAAGAGATGGTATCGAGAAAAGTCACTGCTGTTGATGGTGGCCGTCAGTCAGAGATTAGAGACACGAGAGCACAGAACAGCAGAAAGGAGAATCTGCAGGACAGGTAGGGCCCTCAGGAGCACTTTTCAATGATACAGAGCTGCAATTGCTGTGTCACTGGGGCAGATTTTTCAAATGAGACTTAAGTATGCCAATCCTACTGCACCCCACAAAATGAGCAGCAAAGGAAAATAAAGAGAAAGGAGATGAGGAAAGGTTAAAATCAATTTAGGAATAAAAGGCAATCGTATTTATACTGAAAGGAATCCACTAAAATATATTTACTTATCAATTTGGCTTCACAATCATATAGAGAAGGTAATGGATGTGTTAGGAAGCTATTAACTTCTATAGGGTTTCAAACGCAGTGCTAACAGGAAGGCTGATTTTGCTATACTTCAGAAATTAGGTTGATTTTTTTGTGACTTGCAAAATCAAACTTTATAAATAAAGACTTCAATAAAGTACACAAACTAACCAAATGATTAAGAAAAGATAATAACAATTAAATAAAAAGTTATTCCGTGGAGAACAACTAGGGTCTTCATTTTTTGTTGTTGGTGGTGCTGGTGGTGATTTTTTTTTTTTATTGCCTAGAGCATGTCAGCAATGGTTGGAAACAGGACTTTTACAAGAACCAAAGCTGGTTGGTTCCTTTTTCTTTATGAAGGATTCCATTGTGAGTCTTATAGTCTTCTCTCCATTAAATCAAAAAGGAACACACCTGCCATGAATACCCTTCATCATCATCAGTGGGTATGCCTGTGCTGGGGTCCCCATGTGGGAGAGATGCTGTGGGTGTGTCTGAAACCAGCAAGAAGTTCAGGGAGCTCTGGCAGCTTTGAGGTACTTCAGAAGCTCCCCAGCAGTACATGGGCCCGCTCTTGCCACCAATCAATGCCCAGTGCACAGCACATTTTTCACTGTGTCGTTAGAGTACATTTGCTTATATTTTGCACAATTTTAATTTAACCGTATTGATCAAACTGAACACTCAATAAGACCCTAGGCACCTTAGGCTTATTTAAATTAGTCAACATGAAGCAAGCGAGCTAAGGAAGTAAGTGTTAGGAGATTTAAATACAGCGGAGCTCGCTTAAATAAATACCTGTTAATGAAATAAATCTATTAGATGAATTTATTTTCTCAGAATCAAATCAAAACACATAGAGTAACACTCGAGGGGATCTCTAAATGGATACCCCATAAGTGGATGAACATCTTAAATGGACACCTGCTCTTGAAAGGTAAACAGGATTTTCATGTTCTTTAAGGTTGCTGAAAACAAGCAAAGCTGTTGACTTGACTTTGTTTGGGATACATTGTCATTCTTTGAGGTCAAGCAACTAAAAGTGCCTAAATAACACAGTTTAAAACCTAGCTCTGGCTGCACAGGAACGAACCCTGCATACAACCGAACCCTGCAGACCCTAGTTAAAGCAGAAAAACAGTTTAAAGGTGTAGTTACCTACACCAGGCAGAAACAGACTGGTTTCTTCTACCACATCGTTTGCTTGCCCCTCCAGAACACTCTGTTACTCCTCCAGCATGCTTGTAAAGTAGAATTAAAGCATCCAGTTCCCCTACTCTCGTTGACACATTCATGGGACTCAAAATAACGTTTTGAGAGACGGAGTGCCTTTCGCTGTGATAAAACACATATCTTGAGATCCCCTTTCCTAACACATTTCAAGTGTTCCTGGCAGTGCTGCTAACTACATGTGTGCTGTTATGCAGCAGCCCTCTGAACCTCCACGGCTTTCTCCTATGAGTCCTTGTGGGACCACATCTTTAACTGATTGGGTCTCCCTCCTCAGCAGACTGACCTATGTGGTGTGCTATTAAAATGAGGGAAGCCGGGTAGCACACACCGAAGTCTTAAAGAAATGATGCCTATTTCAAATTCAGTGGGCACACAATCTGCAGGGATTCTTTTTCAGGCCCTCTTTATGTAGTGTAGCCTTTCGAGGGCCTTGTTTATTTATTTTTTCCCCTGGCCTAATAAAAGATATTAGCTCTTTCCTCAAAGCAAGAAGCAGTCCTATCATGAATCAGGCAACTGGTGGGAAACTGCTGGCCAGGTTTCACCCACTAAAATTCTAATCTATACTTTGTCTTTGAGAATTAAGGAGAAAATGCATATCAGCAGAATCTCCTCTCTATTTCATTTATAAATTACGAGAATGATGCTATTATATATTATTAATTTCTGCTGTTCTCCAACCCTGCTGCAGCAGTGAGCTGCGGATGTTGGAACGGTGTAATTATGTTCTAGTAGGGTAGCCATCCGTTTCCTTTCAAAAATTTACAGGATTCTTAATCACGCTGCTCATTTGGGTGCGCAGCAGCGAGGATGGCGAAACACAAACAGGGCACGTTCGTTTACATAGGAACACCTGCTTAGCATGACAGCAGATGTCAGTCAGTAAGCAGAACACAAAAGGAAAAAAACATCAACAACAGCAAACTCACACCATTTTGATTTGATGCAAGAAAAATCTTTGCAGAAGTGACGGCAGCGCTGGATATTCCTCCCAAATCACAAACAGGCTTTGGAATCTCATCTGGTCCACCAGAGAGAAGGGGGAGTTTCACCTTTTCTTGCATTCTGAAATGGACCCTAATTCATTCTTTATTCTTTGGCAAAATTGCTAAAATTACTCGACGTCACTTTTCTCACCAGCACATCGGCAAAGAGTTAATTCCCCTTCCCTGGTGGTCAGGCAATGGAATGATCGGACCATGACTTTCAGTCAATTTAGCTCAAATCCCACCTTGGTCCCTTAACAGTCATATGACATCAACCTCACTCAGCCACACTCTTCCGGCTTATGATATCTGCTCATAAAATTAGATGAGATAATATGCAAAGACCTGTCATGTGGTAAGATGTGCTGGTGATGGCAATGTAGGGGTATTTTTAACAAGATGGTCATGGGCATCATTTTGATTCTTATTGATTGAGCTTTTCTATTCAACATATTAACAGTCTGGAGGAGCTGACACAGGAAGTGTCTCATAGACATCAACATCAGATGCTACAGTGTTTTGATGTGTATGGTACTGCAAGGTGATCATCACAGTACTACTGTCTCCTCATGATGACTTTCTGAGATCCATAACTGAGCCACAAAGTTTTCTGAACTGCATTCTCCTTGAAGCAGAGTCCCAGAGAAAGGAATGTGCTTTCTATAGTTCGACACAATGAAATGAAGCTATGGAAGAGATCCTGTAAGCTCACACCTCATCTTCCTAGGGCCACCCCACCCTTGTAACCTGCACCCCCAATTTTTAAAGGACATTCTGGCCTACTTTGGTGTTTTCTCTTCCTTCTTCTTCCCCATAATGGTTAAAATTCAAAATGGAAAACAACTATCACACGCGGGCAATGACTAATTTTCCTAAGCAATTTTAGTATTCGGAATGTGTCTGCTTGTGCAGGACTGTGTGATAAAGGCTCCCTGAGTATGCATTGACTTGATACCCAATAATGGCTGCTAAGGAGCCGTTATGTAGTGCTGTGTCAATGATCCGTGCATTGAGGACTCCCTGAGTACGCATTGACACGATAGACCGGAACGGCTCAGAAGAAGCTGTTATGGTCTATCATGCCAATGATGTGCAGATATTGGCAGGGCCTATGGCCCTTCCGTGGAAATGATGGTGTCTCTGAAGGAGCTATGGTGGGTACCATGTGGGTGCCATCAGCCAGATGACAGGGGCTTCATCTTCCCTTCTCTTTGGGTTAACTTCAGAAGAGTCAGCTCAGAATGGGCGCCCACAAACGTCCAGGGTCCCATGTAATGTCAGCAAAGCAGAGGTAGGAGGTGAAAATGTTTTGCCTCTTATAACTTCATGCCATAGAAAAAGAAGCTTATATTGTTAGTTGGGAAAGGAGGGACAAGAGTTAAGAGAACATTTTTGTGGAGTTTTAAAAGTTTCCTCTTTTCTGCATTATGAACTATACAAAGTACATATACTTGATGCCAGACAGGCTTTTGTTACTGTGATGGAAGGGGTGTGTTTCTGAGATCAGAATATTTAATATGTGTGAAAAAATACCTTTTGTTTTCTTTTATAATTTCAGGAGTTGAATAGGTGTTCAAAACTCAACATGCAGAAATGGTTAAAAAAAAAACCTTGGGAAGCAAAGGAGAAGCCCAAGAATAAAGTTTGGATTCACACACGCTTTACCAACTTCAGGCAGTAATTAATTCACTTATGGCATTTCCTTGCCCCTCTTCAGATACTTACAAAGAACATGGGATTTTAAATTCACTAGTCAGTGCAAGATTTAAAATGTTCTTCATTAGAATCTAAAGCTATACTCTAAATTGCTTTCCATACTACCGACAGGGAGCCTCATTATGTAGTACTATATTTGACCACCTTCTTTACATTTTGGAGCTGTGGATTTTGAATATTTCTGGTATGCTTAAGCAGAATCAAACGGAATGTTTTAATCAGCCCTATTAACTAGCCAATCTACAGGGTTGCATGGCCAACACATAGGCAAGAGGCTCCCTTGCATCTTATTTTCTGGAATCTCCCATGGGTCGTGGGGAAAGAGAAATCTGAGATGCCTAAGAACAGGATGACAGCAGAGGCAAGAACACTGATGTGCCTTCCTAAACAGGATGGCGAGGACAAAGAAGCCCTTAGATTAGGCAGAAAATAGCAAGGATGATCCTGCATGCTTATTTCCTTGAGAAGAAAAGAGGCCAACTTTCAAAATGACATGTGGAACTGGAGGAAGATCCTCACCCCTGGTATGCTGACTAGCAACCATTGGCTGAAGGAGCAAAGGAGAGCTCATTAAAGAAAAAATGACGTATAAGAATGGAGGGAGGGGACGTCACACAAAACACCTACTACATGCTTGCCAAATGACTTGTCGCTGCTTTTACTTACAGCTCTAGGACTTAGGTTTTGCTGTGACAAATAGAGATACTGTCAGGTTGAGCAATTTGCCCCGGGTCACATGCTGGTATGAAAGCTGAAACCAAAATTGAGCTCAGATGTCCAAAGTCTCACACTTGTGAAGACCCATACTGCCTGTCAGCTTCCCTGACTCTAAGGTCTCAGAGGTGTCACTGAGACAGGCATGGGGGATGAAGCAGGAGAAAAAAGGAAACAGGGTTAAAAAAAAAAGAAAAGAAAAGAAAAGCAGACAACCAGTTGGTTTAAATACAAACCAAAGCATTCCAAATTCAAACTGGCAAAGTAGAGTTTGAGACAGTGTTAGTTTGGGGGCAGAATTTTCTAGCTATTATAATACATCCTAATTTTTTAATGTACCTACTGGCTTTGACCAAGTTATAACTGTATGTCAGGTGCTAAACCATTTCCTGGTACTAAGAGGCAAGCAAAACTGTCCTCAAGACATTGACACACTTATGGAGAGACAACTAGGAACCAGATATTAAGTGCTGTGATAAATGTTAGCACAGACGATATCACTTGAGAAGTGTTTGTGGTGGAGGAGTGGGAGGGTAGAAGATATCTTGTATACTTCCTGGAAATGGAGAAATAAAAAGCCATATCCATCTCTGTGACTCTTTCTTCCCCTCCTCCTCTTCCTCGTCCTCCTTTGCCCCTCTATCCCCCTCTCTTCCTTCTTCCCTTTCCTCCTCCTCTTCCTCTTTACCTGCTCTTTCTATCCCTTTCCCTCTTTCTCTTTCTCATCCCTAACAAATAAATACCTTAGGTTAATGTCATTGCTTCCTCTTCTCAAAAGCATTTCATCAAAATCCAGAAACTAACCTATCATCCTTGTAGACTTGCTGGCAGCATGGCAAGTCAAATCTTGAAACATAATCAGAGCTGAGCCTCTTCTAGACATTGTCTTTAGAATTTTGTCTACCATTGCAGTAGATCCTATCAATAAGTACTATCTCCCTAATACTGGAGCTCAGAGAGGTTGAGAAACATACTGGCAGACACACAGTAAATGAATCTGAATGAAGATACGTGTCTGGATTTTCTATTCTTTTGACTATACTGCACGCTTTACTTCCTGGTAGGAGATAGGAAAACTGGGCTCCACTAGTTATAAGTGAATGGATCAAAAGATGTTCTTACATCAGGGTCTGGGTAGTAGAGATGAGAGCACAGGCTCTTGATGCTGCTTACGCTAGGGAGTAAAAAGAAGCCCTGACTCATCTATGTGTGGACCAGTCAACAGCTTTAAATTCCATCTTCAGGGTGCTGTGCTGGGAGCCTTAAAAAGCCAGCTTGAATTTTCTTTCCCTTCACATCACTTACGGGTATTGTCCAAATTCTACTATCTAATCATTTATTTAAAACAGTTTGGTCTTTTTTGAACTGTCAAAAGTTAGTTTTTTGGTTTTTTTTAAGGCTACTTTATATATGCACTGAGAAAATTAGGAAGGGACAAAAGCTCAGCTCAAACTGTGTCCTTACATCTGCAGAGGTGCAGTCTAGATGGGCAGACAGCTCAAGTACGAATTGTAACAAATACTGACCATGAACCTGCCTGAAAGCCACTATTCTATTCTCTACATCTATTAACAGATTTTAATTGTGATGACAACTTTAACAGGGGCTTAAAAACTAACAAAATGCCAAGTTATTGTTCTTTTTCTGCAATGTAAATTAATTTCTAAAAAGATAAAGATCATTGAGCCCATTCCCTTAAATTCCAAGCCTTTTAAGACAGGTAAACAATGTAGGTACTGCGTCTGCAGTTTTTAGGGGCTACTGTTCCTTTAATGCCCAGCTGGTTCTGAGATGTAATAAAATTGACATATTGATTCCTTTGAATTTACAAATGCCTGTTTCATAAACTCCATCTCCAAAGCCTAGGCATCCTTAGAGCACTGTCAATTTTTTTTTCCAAATGGATCAATTATGTGCCCACGTAATCCTGTTACCTGTGAAATCCATGCATACTTCTCCCATTTGCTGCAGTTCCCAGGCGGACAAACCTGCATTATGTACGCATAAACAAACAGCGCATTTCCCTGATATTAGAGATTGTTTTCAAAGTGAAAGGCAATCTCCTGGGTCTTTTATTCAGAAGAGAGGAGAGAAGAGAATAGAGAGAGGACAGAAGAGAGTGGAGACAGTGAGAGAGGGGGAAGCAAAGGGAAATTGTGTCTGTTATTTCAAGTAACTTTAACATCAGCTTGCGTGCATATGTGTGTGTGTGTATTATGTATTTATACCTTTACTTTCTAACAGTTTGCTTAAATAATGTGGCTTTGCTGTGCTAAGTTCTTTATTTACTCTAAGGAAGCCAATTCTTCATTTTAGTCTATGCAAGCTTATTACAATTTTTTTCTGGCTTTTTTTTCCTTTGCTGATAATTAGTTAAGGGCAAATCATTCCCCAAGACACTTTGAAACAGTTAAAAAAAAAATGGAAACCCAAAGCGAATTAGGTTCTGAAGTTTGCAAGTGTCATGAAGGAAAAAGAAATCACCGTAACACTTGATACTGGCTCCAAGATTTCCTTTAAACTCACAGGCCTTTATTTGAAGCAATCGTAGATTCTGCTCCACAACATGAGGGGGAAACGCCTCAGTGAACTAACAGGCCTTTCCCATATCTTAAATCTGTAAGAGCAAATTGTCATCGCATGCGAGCACATTTGCATATTCACATTGGACACACCCACCAGTGCAAATTGCTTAAAGAAGGCTTATGTGTGAATATGCACATCCACTGTGGTCCTAGAATCTCCTTGCATAAGAACAACAAACAAATGTGCTTTTGTCTGTGTATATGAACTCCCTGCGAGAGCAAAGTACTGTGTATGTTCTGCACCAGAGATATGAATTCTTGCTTCATTCCTTCAGCCTGTGCTGCATCTGATTTTCCTCACTCCACTGGGCACCCAGCAGTCCAGTTACACTGCACTTGCATTCTACAATTTGTTTCTAAGAGATTCCCCAAATCACAAAACATCTCCTCTGCCATCCAATGTGCTCACCATATGCAGAAAAGATGGGGCTGAAAAACTGGGTTGTGCTTGGGAGCCTGGTGGCCTGGCCCACCGCTGCCATTGTGTGGCAGTAGTTTTAACTATAAATGGCTACATGTTAACCAGATTTGACATGCTGTATAAAGGCAGGCACCTTTGGTCCTACGACACAGCCAAACAGAAAACACAACAAGGAAGCCTGGCAAAGATGTCCAGGGTGAATGAAAGCACAACAATTTGTCACGTCGTTGTTACGAAACATTAGCAGCTTTGGGGGTTGCCCCAGGACAGCAGAGACAAGGCAGTGTGAAAATCTGGCAGGTTGATGATGGAGAAATCTTAGGCAACGGAAGAGTTAATTGAGAGGAGTGGGGGAACGGACACTGCACAGGGATTATTTTTGTTTGTTTGTAAGGAGGAAGGTCTTCGTGTCATGCACTAAGCAGTCAGCCAGTGTTCTGGGTGTCGGTAAGCCCCACTGGCTTGACTGGCTGCCTGCGATAAAACATATTCTAGCATCAGGCTCTCCAGAGTTGACACTCATCTTCCCCTTTCGTTTTCAAAGTGACTTGCTGATGAAGGAGAAGAAGGCTTCTTAGAATGGAAGCCTCTTACACCCTTCTTAGTCTTATCGTCACCCTGAAACAGGGACTCACACTGCCTCACTGTAACTTTTTCAACTGCTGTGTTTCCTTTAGGGCTGAATGTCCATCCAGCCAGTGACCACTGCTGTCTGTGATTGTGGAAAGTCCACGGCTGTAGTAGCATTTAACACAAGCTTTCTTCCTGGCTCTGGGCTCAGGCCCTTCTAGTCTTTAATTTCCTCACCTGTAAAAGGACGAGTGAAATACTAGTGCCTGTTTCAAAGCATCATTGATAGAAAACATAGGACAGTTTCAAAGGCATTAAACGCTCCATCAGTTCTCCGCCAGGGTTGGCTATGGCATCTCCTCAAGGCTCAAGGCACCTGCGGTGAAACACAGGTGTGATCGTGCCCCTGTGCCTCCAGGAAGACTCCACAGTCTCATCATCACCTATTTGCTGGAATGATGAGGGTGGGAGAGTCTTGTGCTCCAACTCACTTTCAGAGACTGAATTTATGCTCACCTCTACACATGCACTCCGTGATGGCTGGCCTTACTTTAGCCTTTAGCCCTTTGTGCCCTCAAATGTTTGCTCCTGCCATCTTCTTGACCCTCCTCACTCCACTTTTAGAATCCATATGTTGTATGACCATCTTTCCCTCCACAGCTAACTTGCCAGGAGTTATCCCCTTGCTACCTGCTCCCAGGCCCAGTTAACACTGTTTTCTGTATTCTTTCTTCACAGGATGCACAGTTCCCTCTAACACTATCACATTTTCACCACTCATCCAGTGCCTTCTTTCTCACTCCACAATGAGCTCCGTGGCACCTAGCTCCATCGATTACCCGCTATGGTCAGTAGGCGTGCAGAATAAATGAACCCCGCAAGTTAGGGCTAAAAGACCAGACACCTAAAAAGGATATAGTGACATACTTTTTTTTTATCATTTCTAGAAAGAAGAAAAAAGTTTATTCAGAATGAAAAGTTCAGATAACCCCCAGGAACAAAGGTGAAAGAGACTCTGAGTGAAAAAGAAAAATGTAGCGTCTAAGGATCTGACTTGATTGGCGGACGGCTGGCCTCAGAGGCACGAGACCTCATGCTTGATTCCTAACATGGCACTGGAGCAGGCATGGTGGTGTGCACTTGTAACCGCAGGATGGATTTAGGAGGCTGAGGCAGAAGAATCAGAAGTTCAAGGTCAACCTCTGCTACACAGCAAGTTAGAGAGGCCAGCCCGGGATGCATGAAACTTTGCATTTTCTTTCATGAATCTGACATCACCCTTAAAGAGGAAGAGTGAATAAATCAGGTGACCCTACATGGCAAACTCGGAAGAGAAAAAGACTTTACCAAAGGACCGGGGGGCCAGAACAGCCAAGCATCCTGTGCTTTTTCAGAGGATGCCAGTGCCTCCTAAGGATGGGGAAAAGAAACTGGCCAGAAGAAGTTTGTCCGGAAGACGCTGTCACGGTCAGCATGCTAACACAGGTGCACTCCCTTAGCTAGGTAGCTCCACATGGCCCTGGCCCTGCTTGCTGGCAGGGCATCAGAACCAAACTTTAAGAGACAAGGAGATTCCTACCACAAAGTCTGCGAGGCTATGAGGGGCCTGGAGCCCTGCTGACATCTGTGATTTGCTCAGTTTTGGAACCTCTTATGAGCTCAGAACCAGAGCAGCCTGGAGTTCATCACATCCATTGCTCTACCGCGCCCCTGAAATCCAAGCCAAGCCCTGTGTGTCTGGAGGCCGTATGTTCCCAGGTTCTGGAGGGAACCTACGAAGTGGGCTTTAGAGAAGATCTGCCCCCCCTCTCACTGGGGGCAGGCTGTGTAAGAATATGGAACCATGGCTACCACAGTTATTGGAAGACAGGAGTGGTGAACAGAGCAAGATAACTATGACCTTTCAGGACTAATTTTTCCTCTACTTGTAATATTAAATGGGAAACAGATTTAAATATGGGAGAAGTGACGGCATGCTACTTGGAACAACCAGCTGATTTGCCAGTGCCTCTAAACTGCTCATTTCATTTGTATCCTAAAAATGACAAGGGCGGGCCAATGAGGAAGACCTGATACCAGACCTGGAATGGTAACACAGCCCCAGATAAAGAAGGTTCCTTAGCTTTTCCTCCCTCCTTGCAAAAAGACATCTTCAGAGAGAAATCATGGCCTTTCTGTGAAGAACCATGCCAAACATTTTCCATGAAAGAATCCAATGATTGAACTGATTTATGGCAGTTAGCATATTCTCTGGATGAGTCTACCTGGATAGAGAGGGATCTTTGGGCAGAGTGCAAGAGAGAAGAGGGTGTTTAGGAAGCCCACAGGCCCATGGTGTCAGACCAGCCAGTCTGTCCAGCCAGACACCTGGACTCATATTTGAGGTTCATTTTAAAAATCTTTAGATTCATATTGTTTGGTGAGTCAGGGCAAGCAGATAAAAGTTAAATTTCTCACATTAGCAAGAGATGGTGAAGACTGAGTGTTCCTCACCTTAGCAGTGCAAATAGCAGTAAAATCTAGATTCATAAATACAAATAATTTAAAATAGCATCTAGATGATAAACTTACTCATGTACCAATAGAGAGTGTTTGAACTATAATGCTGATGCCTTGCTTTGTTAGAAAGTGATGTGTTAGCCGAAAGATAGGAGATATTCATAAGCAGAATTCGTGTGTAGGAAAACTGTTTCTAGGAATAACTTTTAACCGTTTCACAAGTTTATAGCTCTATTATAAGTTTCTGTTTCTTCCTTAAACTTTAAAAGTTAAGTTTCAAATATCTGTTGGATTAGTTTATGGTCTTTTCGGATGTACTACCTCTATCACGAAAAGCTGCCCCTCTATTTTCTCTTGTATTGATGGGCACTCTTCTCAGCAAACTAAATCCACACCAAGCACACAGATCTGGCCCCTGCAACCATCTTGGGCCTGAGATTTGTGTCACTACATTTCTTAATCTGGGCTTAGGATATGTGTAAGAGAAAGGAAAAGCTGATGGACTGTGCCATCTATGGCAGCATTTGTTCAGTATTTGGTACAAATGGGAGGAAAAAGATACAAAATGCATGGATTGATTTTCAAATTACCTCAATATTTTGAAAACATTTTCACCTGCATGCTGAGAATGCTAAGAAAGGCAAGGAAGGCAATTGTGCATTTGCACAGCCTCCACTGCATTCATTTATAAATTACCTCATCACTGACTGAAATTAACACTGATTCTTACAGGCAATTTCTCAATTTCCAATGCTAATTACATTTTTTTTACTTTTAAATTCTGTACCACCTGTTTTGGGCAAGACATCTTAGGCAGCGCGACCGCATTTAATCACAATTTTAATTAACCGCCCTGTAGATGTGAAAAAGAAGCAATTATAATGTAGATGAATGATGATTTTTCTGCATTAAATTGTTTTGTTTCCCTGGTATGTTGATTGTAACACAGCACACAAATACAGTAACTGTACAATTTTTTTCTATTGTAATTTAGTAATTGTTTTTGGAAAACCAGTTTGGGAATGAGTGACTTCATCTGTTTACAAATTGATTGATACTGTTCACTCGCTGATTGCTGCAGCGTATATTTTGGTATTGCACAGCCTAGCATAAAATATAATTAGGGATGCACAGGCTTCGCAGTACCATTTTGGAATCTGAAAATCAACTGTAGCTGAAGTATGTTTTCCTTGAGCATACTAGTATCAGTTGGGGCTGATGAAACGATAATCAAAACAATGGGCTTCCCAATTCGACGACTAGTAGAAGCCCTTGGTTTCAATCTGATAGTCTAATATGGTAAGTTTATGAATTAGTCTGTACTAGGCCTGGGAGCTGGGGGCTGGCAAGTCTGGAGCTTGCACAACTCCCTCAGATCGGTATCATAAGAAGCACCGCATAAGGTAAAGAAACAATGATGGGGAGGAAAAAAAGTTATTGCTTAAAAATGGAAGGATTGTTGTTGCCACCCAGTCGCAATGCACTGGCGTGCTGCAGTACTGTTCTATCTCATCTCCACACGATGATGCAATGAGATCAAATTCATGCTCCTGGCTTGCAGATACAGATCATTAAAGCTGTACCTCGGTGCAGATAAATTCAAAGATCTTACTTATGTGAAGCAGAGCTTGCTCCTTGCACAGCTAGGGAAGGGAATTCAAGGGGTGGGGGTGGGGTAGGGGCTGGGGCACAGACATGGATACTTGTTTCGGAAACCTTATGTCAACCGTATGCTAAGTAGAAGGTCTATGCTTTACTACTCTCTCATGAATTAGTGATTCCCTCCAGGGACGCCCTAGATTAACATCATACCAAATTCAATCTCAGGGACATTCTCAGTTAATGCACTTCACTGGCAGCACAGGGCTGGTACCTCCCTCCAACCATCCTCTGAACAGCTCTGAAATGTGCTCACTTGGATGAGTCCTGAGCTAGGCCATTTCTGCCTGCCTGGAAAGAGGGGGGAAAGGCCATGGAAGCAACGTGGCTGCTCAAAGGAAATGTTGACGAGACTTCTTCTTCCGCTGTGCTTCGTTTGCCTTAGACGACCCTAAACCAGGACAGAGCATTAAAAAGTAAAAAGTCACATTGGTCCTAGCCATGCGTTTGTCACAAAACATAGCTGGGATCTTGGCTTCATTTGGAGCAATTCAAAGATAGGATGATAAGGAAATGGATGAAAGGACAAAGCAGATAATATTGAGGTGGGGTTGAGGTAGGAGGATGATTTGTCAAGTTCTGTTTGTCTGTCTCTTTACAAATAGCTGATGACAAAGTATTAATAGGAAATATCAAACCTGATGCCAAAACTCACTTTGTATATTCACTAAAAACCCACCCTATTAACATATTAAAAGGTCAAATCTTTTGCCAGTTGGAGATTACGTGTCTAAATCTTGTTCATGCCTATGCCTATGGGCACATAGAAATCTGTAAGGCAAGTAAAGAAGCAAGCCACAGAATATTCTATAAGCTATGCTGCCCAAGGATACCTTTCCCAGGTAAAATGCTGTGTAAAAACTGGTACCAGAAGCTCATCCTTGCCTTGGCATCTCTAGCTGTGTAAGAGGTACCTGGTTCTAATGAACTCTGAGCAAAGCCATGGCTGGAAGTGGGCGGTGGTGGGAGCTCACAGCAGACAAGTGCATGGCGGATGCTAAGGAAGTGTGCGTAGGCAGACTGGGCTGCTTTACCTGGGAGATCCCCTTTCTGTTTTTTAGAGCAGTCTCCCTGCTGGTTAATAGCAGTACTTCCTTGCAGCTGTGTGTGTTTTTCTTCGTCACCTTGCCCACCTTCATAAATGCTCCGGAGGAAGATGCTGCCTTATGAATGAAGGTAAAAATAACCCTGAATATCTCAAATTATAGCCTCTTTACATAAAGAAAAGGGGGTGTTCTGGCAATAGACTTCAACTTTTTCCCTTCCTTCCTTCCTTCCTTCCTTCCTTCCTTCCTTCCTTCCTTCCTTCCTTCCTTCCTTCTTCTTTCTTTCCTTTCTTTGTCTTTTTAATAAAGTTGTTCTGGCATGAATGCTGGCTTGAAGTTTCTAAAAGTGGCCCTGATGGGCAATGCCATCCCCATCAGCCTTTCTAGAAACCATTTGTCTCAGGGAGAAAATGAAGAACCTGATCCCAGGCCTGAGCCAGTGTGAGCTCCCTGTATCTTCACACTCTGACCCAGTGCGTTCCTTTGAGCAGCAAGCTGCTTCCCATGGCTACCTCCTCAATATAAACTCACTAACTAATCTCTTAGCAAACACTTGAAGCAAACCTGGAGAGAGGAAAAAGGCAGGGAGAGAACAAAAAACCCGGCAAAGATAAAGCCCAAGTCCCATTCAACAGGACACTGGAAACTAAATTTAGTACCAAACTTAAGATTTCTTTTGAAGACTTGTCTGTTGTCTGTGGAGCAGGAATTTTTGTAGCCACGGTTTTATTTTTAAGTCTCAACCTAATTCCTCTGCTATGTCTTAAGTAAGACTCACGTTAACACAAACTCCTTGGATTTTACTCCCTGCCAGAGAATATGTGCCTACCCTTACAGGTATTTCTTTTTGTACTATTTTTAAAATAATATATCCTTTAAAAAGTTCACACATGCTGTGCCTACACAAGGTAAGTTTCCCTTCGGAATTTACGGGAGAACCCACTGTTGGGAATAAATAATGACTTTCAGCCAATGATCAAAGAAGAAATAAATCTTTTACCCTAATAAGACTTTTTAAGGCTGAAATCCCATTTTTAAATGGATAACAGCTAAGAAGCTATTGAGAATCTGTTTATTTTCCAAAGCTGGGTTTTGATATTGGTTGCATGGGAGTTGGAGGAGGGAAAGGACCCTAGGGTCTTCAACGTTAAGGCTTTTAAAATGAAGTTGGTATGTAGTACAATTTGAAAACTTATTGTTCAGAATTTAAGTTTTAATATCTAGGAATAAACAGAGCATTAAATCAAGCAAACTGTGACAAGGCCAATATGCACATGGGTGATGCCAGCAAGGCATCTCCAGCCCTTTGTTCACGGCTTAACAAAACTGTGCCGTCACACCACTTTAGTTCAACAGTGCCTGTCGAATGGGCATCAGCAGATCAGCCAATGCCTGTCATACACGGAGCTTGAAGACCGCTTGAAAGCAAGGGCTTATTCGACCCCCAAGTCTAGCTGGAAAGAGAAGGGGATTTTAAATCATCCGGCAAAGACATCAGCCTCCCCCTTCACCAAAGTTAAAAAATGTAGAGAAGCATGAATAGAACGTGCATCTGTTTTACAGACATAAAGGAGAAAAACATGTACTCTGCCAAAGATATCATTTTTTTATATTTATTTTCATTGTGAAAACAAGTTTTGCAACTATAGAATTCTTCTTAAAATGGTATTCTCGAGAGCAAAATAAAAATCAAATGTCATCACTGTCTTAAGATTGTGCCATGTTTTGGGGTCTTTAAACAATCTCTAGCATCAGGGCCGAAGGGAATTACTTGAAAAAGAGGAATTGCAGCTCCATGCTAGTCACAGGAGTGCGTCTCTTCCACATAATGTTTGCTACGTGACTGCTTTGGTTGACTAAAACACATTAGCTTTTTGAATTTACAGGCTCCCGATCTCTGGTCTCTATGAACATTTAATCTGCTTCAGAAGAGAAACAGAGAAAACAGACATGGTAAAGAGAAGGGTTGTTCATGGTCTTACAAGTTAGACAGTGGGAGTGGGGGGAGAGGGGGAAGGAAGGAAGGAGAGAGAAGAAGAAGAAGAAGAAGAAGAAGAAGAAGAAGAAGAAGAAGAAGAAGAAGAAGAAGAAGAAGAAGAAGAAGAAGAAGAAGAAGAAGAAGAAGAAGCAGCAGCCCAAGCCTTACTTTCTTCTAGAACATAGATCATGAGATTTTGGCCTTCGAGCTTTATTAAGTATTGGGGAGGTAACTCAAATCGTCCCTTCCATTTAATTAAGTGTGCCCACTCCTCTTTAGACATCCAATCAGAGCAAGCAAATGTGAACCTAGGCAGGGCTGAGGGGCTTTAGCAGTAGGACTAGCTGGAGGTATTCTGAATCTAGACCTTTCCTGCCCCTCCAGGAGCAAGTGCTACTGCAATTGGCCCAGGGGGGCTGGGGTTCCCCAACATCCAAGTTGAAAAGCCTTCTCTTTCTCTCAGCCTCTCCCCCTCTCTGTCTTTTCCTCGGCTGCTGTCAGTTTGCTGCCTGTACTTTGGCTGTCTCTTTTCTAGTCTCTACCCTGTGAGTTTCTGGCCTGCCAATTTCAACTTGAAGCTTGACTGGGCTGATTTGATGCAAATACCTCCAGGGAAAACCCTGAAACTGATGAACAGTTATGTCAAGTCGATTTTGCACCATCGGGAAAAGGTAACCTCTGCGAGAAAAAAAACCAACAAGGTTAAAGAGACAAGGGCTTTTCACGTGTAATACCTCTGCCGCACATCTCGCTCCCTGTTTACCATCCCTCAGAAATTGTAACTGTCAGAATTAGCCCTAATTGCAGATGCGAAAGCTGCCATTATAATAAAAACAGAGGCAGTGCAGGCATTAAATGTAGCAGCCTAATTTGTGAGACTACAGAAAAGGTAGAGTAAATGAATATTTCATTACTTTAATTACCAGGGACTACTCCTTCCTTGCTGTCTTATGATAAGTGTTGCTGTAACTAGCAACAGCAAACACCCACTAAAACATAAAGTGCAATAATCGTCCTGCTGTCAGGATCCACCGCTTTAAAATACGAGCCGGGAAGAAAATATAATGGTTTATCTATTTCTTGGAGATTGCAGAAGTAGAAGACGGAAATTCATTTAACATCAGGGGAAAAAATGCACACACGAAGGCACCAGCAAACAGGGTTTAGTCAGAGAGTAATGGCTCCAACAGAGAGAAGACAAATCTCAGCCGACCGCGCGTCTGAAACACTGGCCCTAAGAACACTAGAAAGCAAAAAGTAGGAGGCATTACGTTTGGATGTTTTTTAAGGCAAAATTTTGTTTTGTGTTGCATGGTGTAATCATAGGAACTTTAGAAAATCAAGCTCAAGACAAGGATAACAAGCTGTCTTTCAAATAGCTAAGTAAAGGTGGGAAAAGTTCAAGTTGGCAAAAGTTAGAAGCTCAGTTCAGTTTCACTGAAAAAGACCAGATAAAACCTGCCAGGAAAAGGACTTTGCCTGCAATCCCAGAGTACTGATTCCTAAGACTTAGGGAGGGCCAATAATCAGTCACCGCTGACACCTTGGGAAACCTTGCCCACCTCTCTACACTGTCAACTTCAAGTGTGGGGGAGGGGAAGGAGGTGGACCTGGGAATGGGGGTGTGGCTGAGGAGGTCACCGAGACTGGCTGAAGCCAGCCTGTCTCTGCATTTATCACTTTGTCCCGGAGGAGGTGTTTGTTCAACAGAGCAGTTTGACAAGCACAAAAGCACTGTGGCCAGAAGCCCTAGCAAAGACCCGACTGACACACATCATTTGTGGCCTGGACGTCACAGGGCAAGGCTACCTCTCTCTTTATCTGCACATGGAGAAAGCCCCACACATTTCTAAGTATTTAGTATAGTTTTAAAACTCCCCCCTTTCCTCCTAAGCACCATAAACACTATCTTAAAATACCATCTGTAGTTAGGACCCCAGAATGCTGTCCCCCCTCCCTCCACCCCGCCTTTCTTTCCCATAATGACTTGCAATCAGTTTAGGATAATCTGTGTAAAGGTTGGTACTACTGAAGGGAAACAGCTGCAAAATAACGCCAGTGGTTTATCCTAAATAATACACTTAAGCTTAGATTCATAGGCACAAGCAAGTTTTAAAGAATCAGGTAGTATGGAGAACACTTTTACCTCCAGAAATCCTACTGCAAAACTCGACATCAATTCTTCCCATCCACTCTTGTTTACATGTGACTCCTTCACACAGTGGGTCTTATAATAGAGGCCAAAGAGAAAGAGAAGCAGTGTGGGTCCTAGAGAGCAGTAGTGTTTGTGTGTATTCAAGAGTGTGTGCAGAGGTCCTGGATTTAGGCTTTGCATTTCCTTAGTGGAGCAAAGGTGATAGGGAATCTTCAGAGGACAACCATTTTGCTCCTAGATAGCTCCTCCTTAATAGGTCTATTTATTATGAAAACACAACCTACTGAGTTCTTTCTATGTAAACCTCACCTCTTACAACTGAGAAATCTCATGATGGGAAACACTTCCATTGATGTGCTTGGCGTCGAAAATAGAAACAGGTACTCCAAGAAGAGGCAAATTGCAAAGTTTCCTTGATTACAGTTCCGTGGATATGTAAGAGAATATAAATACAATTTAAATAATGAAAGCTGTCTGTTGAATTTGTGGATCACGTGGGCACTGACTGCTTGAGATGTACTCATTTGTGTGTGTATGGGGGGAAATCTCAGACTTCTTACATAGCATCATTTTTAATTTGTTGATTTGTTATTACTTACTTGGGGGAGGGAGTGGTTACTTCCTTGTTAGAAACACTTTTTTTCCTTTCCAGGATTAATTAAGAAATGTGAAACAGTCTGTAAAGAACAAAACCTGATATTTTGTCATATAAGCAATGTAGCTATTACTGGGTTTTATGTGGAATATGTCTTGTTGTCATGGCAAATCATTATGTGTAATTACTTATTCTCAAAAGAAAGGAATCACTTTGCCTCTGTCACCTGAGACTGTTTTTAAAGCTTCTTCTGTATCCTGAAGATGGAAAATCACACCTTACTTTAAGTTAAGTTGGGTAAATTGACCAATTCTGTATTTATTGTCTGATAGAAGGAAAGCCCTCATACGAGTGAGATGTAAAATGTTAACCTCAAAATATTCAAGTTAGGAATTGGATCTCTTGGCGTTTATAGCAGACTATATGTGATCCATGGTGAACTAATGTGCAGACACACAAAAATGAAGAGGAATCCTCAAATGGTAATTAGAATCGAATGTGATATTTGAGCCTATTGGTCAGGAAGTCATTGGAGTCTTAATTTTGTAGTGACAATGGGAGAGGTAGCTAATGGTTGTGTCTCATCTTCCCACTGTACCGACAGCTTGAAGTCTCAGAATTTTAACTCAGCTCGGCCAGAGAGCTACTAACTGCAAGGAATCGTGAATCACTGTGACAATTTCATCCCTCAGTTGAAAAAAATGAAAGCAAAGTTTCAGACAGGTCCCCTGGGAAATGTTTCCTCCTCTCCCCTGTATGCCAGAGCACCGAGTCTGCTGAGATTGTTTGCTGAAAGTCCATGTTACTGTCTACACAAGCCTGCAGTGCCCACTGCTACCGGGCATGGCTTTATCTCCTCTCCTACTTTCTTCGGTCACAAACACAGTTATCTGATGAAGCATCGATCATTTTCCTTCTCCTTTCTCTATTCGGCTCCTCTAACTTTCCTGTCAGAAGCCTGAAAAAAAACCCTGCAGTTACTGTTGCTGAGGGGAGACAAAGTTTAACTTCTGGGTTGGCAATTGGAGAATAATTCATGAGCAGATTTCTAGCAAATTATATGATTTGCTAAATTTTGGTCTTTGATTTATATTTATGTACTCCTGCTACTGCTATAAGGTTGTGCCAGCCTCAATTAGATCATGAATGAGATCATTTTAATTCAGCCCCCCCAAACTGTGACCTGACCATGGTCTGAAAGTGTTCAAAAAGTAATTTTAAGCCTCCCTTTGATTTGAAAAGGAATACTGCATGCTTGGTCGTTCATACAAATAACATAAAACTTAATTATTGGATGATTTGGCAGAGGATCTTCTTGCCAAACAACAGTCAATGCCAGCTACTGTGAAGCTGGCGTTACCCAGGCCCTAGCCCACAGCCCCCTTGTGTATGGGTGTTTGTTCATTGTGTCTTAGGGCAAGATATTCCAGCTAGGATTCACGGATCTGGGATGCAGAGTGCAACCCAAAGGGTGCACCGTATTTATAACTCCAGTTAAAAAATGCTGTCTCACCTAGAAGGGAAGTAGATCCGCACTGTCAAATCACTAGGAGGCTGTGACAAAGGGAGCTTGCAGCCTGACACACGGTGTAACAACATAGCAAACACCTTTAATTCTGTCATGTCTCATACCCTTTACTTTCTCACACATCTATGGCTGCTCGAACGTTGACACCTACACTCTCTTTTGAAACTAAATAAGGCGATCTTATTTAAGCCCAAATGCAACACCTGTAAAGTTATTCTTGTGCCCAACAAAAAATAACCATTAACTCCTTCCTCAAAAAAAAAAAAAACAAAAAAAAAACAAAAAAACAAAAAAAAAACCCCTCTCTGCTTGGTTTGCAAAGCTGGTAACCGGTGGCCTGAGGGCTCAACTCCAGCTTCACATGACCTCTCCCGCTCTGACAGACAGAAAGGCAAGACTTCCCCTTCCTAAGGATGCTAGGGCAGGGAGACCTTCACTGTCCACACTGTCCGATTGGCCTTTGCAGCTTTTCGAGCTGCAACCCCTTTCTTCATCACAACTTCCACACTTCTGGTGTCTTTCATAGTAAGAAGCAAGGCCCCAGCTGCTCCATTCCCTCTAGCGACCAGAGTCTAATATTTTAAAAGCTAGAAATGAAAATAGCTTTTCTAAAGATATTTCTTGGAATATTTAATGTGCTGTCTTGACTCCCTTTCTCTATCTTTTTTTTTCCCTTGCCAATTATAAACCACCATTTGGAGGGCTTATGAGCAATGTAAGTCCACCTCATCTAATTAAGCCGCATTGTTTTAAAAGCTTGAACAGTTTTCATGTCTACAGGACTTGTCTGAATAATAAAGTGCTTGGAGAGCCAGGATTTCATCTGCTGAGTGCAAAGGACCAGGCACGGAAAGAGTTAACCCGCATTGCTGGGTAGGTTAATATCACAGCTGCCCGGTACCTCACTTAACAAAAGCCTCCTTTTGCAAACAGACTCCCACCCCCCCACCCCCAGTGTCCAAAGGTGTTTACTGAAGTAAATCTGCCTAAATCCTTCATTGCTTGAGTCATGGGGGTGGATAGGAGGGGTGGAAGGTGTAGGGCTAATCTCTTTTTGTAAATTCTGTAAATCTTCTGGGAAAAAGGGGGGAAAAACCTAGGAATCTGTGTCACATGCCCATGTACAACTCCTAATGTGTCCATTCCTGGGGCTCTCCTAAGTGAAGTGTACCACATGGGGGTTGGAAAAGTCACCCATATCAAACAGTTCTGTCTTTTTGGGAAAGCCTGTATGTTCAAGGTTGTGTGTGTGTGTGTGTGTGTGTGTGTGTGTGTGTGGTGTGTGCATTGTGCATGTGATCTAATTGTCGAGGAAGAACTGTTGGTTTCAGAAAGTGGGAAAAAGACAAGACGGTTCTACAGCAAGATAATGTACTCAAAAGTTGTCATGAGAGGGACCTGCTTTTGCCGTGGTCTTGTTCTGGTATCATCAGCTGCATGTTACTTTTGCATGTTGAAAATGGAGACAAATAACCAGGGAAACCTGACAGGTCCGCCTCCGAGGGTTTAAACAATTCCCAGCAAGAAGGAGCCCTTAAGGCACGAACTTTCTCTGTCAAGAAAACGTGAATACCACCAGCCCCTCCCTACAAATCCTGAAGCATCCAGTTTGAGATACAAAAAGGCTGTCATCTCACAAATGTTAAACATACTAAAAAAATCTGAAAAAAAAAGTATGGAGAAGGTGTGAAAAACGTGGCACTTTACAGCCCTCAAAGCTTTTTAAAATAGAACAACTTTTCCCCCTAAAATTCTTTTCAGAGATTTTTTTTTTCCTTTTTGGCTCATCTGAGAGTTTCTTTCTTGGCTTTTTTCCCCTTTCATTTGAAAATATGAATTATCATAAAAAGTCAGGGTTGGGGGGAAGAGAAAGGGAAAGTCTTTTCCAGTTTTCCTGAGGGTTATTTTTTATTTTATTTTATTTTATTTTTTGGTCTGTGCTCAGGCTGTGCACCAGCCCCTTCAGCCAGACCGGGGCTGGTTCTCCAAGCCTGCCCCTTCCCGCCCACCCCCCAGTGCCCTCGCCTCCTAGGTCATATGGTAAACAATCATAGTTATTAAGGCCAAATTGTAAGTAGCATTCGAGAGTGGGAAGTCTGCACACCTGACCCCCACATCTAACAGGCTTCTGGGGTAGAATTCAATCCCTCTCTTAACACTTTTTACCTCAAGTGGAGAGGTGGCCATGAATAGTACAGACATGCCATCTTGTAACACTAGATGCCTGTCAGGAGGGACAGGCAGGGTTGAGCATCAGCTATATAAGGCTGGTAACTAGGGGAAGGCCCAACAAACAGCCACAAACACCTAAGTTACTTTACTGAGCGACTATCCTCTACGGCCTCTCTCTCTCTCTCTCTCTCTCTCTCTCTCTCTCTCTCTCTCTCTCTCTCTCTCTCTCTCTTTTCATCTTGGCTTTCTGTGGCAGAATGCAAATGGAGCCTGCCGGCGGTGAAGGGCTGAATTGTGATTAAGAAGAAGAAGAGCTCCTTTCTTTGTTCTCCCCTCAGGGGATGTTTACTGGGAGAGACACAGCGGATCAGATATGAAAGGCATTCAGGTCAGCATTGATGTGAGCGAAAGTGAAATCATACCTAAGGCATTCAAAAGACCGCCGTGTCAGGGGTTCAGCTAACGGTGCAGCTACTGTGTGTCTTCCCAGAGAGGCAGAAAATCCTTCCACTGACTGGCGACTTCTTTTTCCCCTAATTTGCTACAAAATTATAAGCACTCCCCCCACCCCATTTGCTTCTCAGCACATGACACAACAGTGGGGATTTTCTCTCCTCCTGGACCACACACAAAACCAGACCAACTTCTGATGATGGTATTACATAAATGAACCAGCAAGGCACCATCCGATCTGTGAAAGATTTTTAAACAGGTGTACTCGTGTGGGCTCGCGTAGATATATGATATGCAGGAGAGAATTGAGAGGAGAGAAGACTCCAAAGGGCACATGCATGGATGGCTTTTCCTGTCAGCACCCTGACAGGAAACACAACACACACACACACACACACACACACACACATACACATATATACATACACACACACACACAGAGACAGAGAGAGAGAGAGAGAGCGCACAGAACACCTTAAATGAAATCCTTTATTTACTTTGTAATTACTAGTTACACTTTTCTTGAGAGCTTTCACTCTGACACAACTGTCACCCAGATAAAAGTATTTGGCACACAGCTTCTGAAGGCAAGGCTTCCTGCAGCCTGATGATTATTATCGTTGTTTTTCCTCTAAAAACTGTTTGATGAAGAAATCCTTGGATCTTACTTTTAAAAGTTTACACTCCCCACAGCCCAAATAGTCATTCAATAGGTTCACCCCTCCCCAAGTGGAAGCTGATGAGGTTGGCACAAACAGAGCTGTATAAATATATACAAAATTCACAAATCACAGCAAACACACTCACAACAAGGAGGTGCCTGGATGCTTCAAGGCTCAAAAATTAAAAGGAAAATCACATTTCATCTTTTGGTTGCTTAAGAAATAAAGGAACGGGGCTGCGTTTATTGGTTTTGGTCATCTCTCTGCTCTGAATTCTATTCTTCCACATTCACGTCTTGGCTAAAAAGAATATTTGGGTTTATGTTCACATCTGCTTTTGTAGTGACATTTTACATATTTTCAACTAGTGTTTCTGCACCACAGATTTTCCTCCTTTATCTCTTTGCTCTAAAAAGACAAGCAAAGAGCAATCAAAAAGGTGTCTGACTTGGCCATTCAGACAATTGCCCCCTTGTGGGAATGCGGGGATGAATGGTACAGTGGACACCCAGCACCATTGACGTTATAAACATGTAAATGAAACACATTAGCGCAGACAATCAATTGTCTGTGAGCATTGCAAACCTGCACTCCCTCTCTCTGTGACAGGCACAAAATAGTGTCTACCTTGGGAAGCCACAGTGCTGGAGAGGAGTAGGACAAAGAGTCTCCTTTCACATAGAAGAAAATGCACCTTCAGAGCCTTGGAAGAATGCAGATGACAAAGAGAGCTGGAAGGAAAAGCAACCCCCCCCCGCCACCCCCCTGCCCCAACCCCGGAATAATCAGGGTCCTGTTAGAGAGCTAGCAGCAGCCTTCAGCCTTCATTCCTACCTTCAGGGAAAGCACACTTTCTCTCCTACCCCAGGAAAATATGGCATCAGGGTCTTGAAAAACCTCTTGTAATTTTCTTTAAGCAAATTAAGAAAGAGAGAATGAAGGGGAAGAATGTGAAACCTACGCCAGAGCTGTTTAGCAGGGAGCTGCACTCTAGGTTTCCCCCACGTTTGAAAATAAATGCGAAAAGATGTGAAATCATTTTCACTTGACAACAGAACGACATTGCAAAGTTTCAAACCTGAAGCCTACCCCTCTCCCTGGTGGACCGGCACAGCAAGGATGCCACCAGGCTGGCTGCTGGCTCCGCTGCGAAGCAAAGCACGTGTCTACCCCAATTGGCTTAGTTTTTCCAAACCAAAATAAAACAAATAGATCAGTCTAGATACATAGCCCCCAGCCTTGTGTGTGCAGCGTCTCCACAGAGAGAACAGGATGGAGATGGATCTCTCTGGAGCACCCTCAGAACTGGTACCTGCCGCACATAGAGCCTGAGAGCATTCAAAGTAAGGAAAGAGGCTCCCTAGAACAAGCTCATGAACTTTACGAAAGCGACTTGCCCAAAGATTTCCACTGTTGCAGAGATGGGTAAGTTGTGACTACAGACAGCCTGAAGGGCACTGTCCTGCTTTGATATGTACAGAGGGTCTTTCACCCCCAGTTGACCGTCCCTACTTCACCTCTGAGGGAGGGGAGGTGGATGCCTCACCCTGAGAAGTGGTTGATTGCAGTCCCTTTTCTTTCCATTTAAGCACCTCTGCAATGGGAGCAACTTCTCCATCCCCATTGCCTCTCAGCATCACTAACAGCACCTCGACTCCCTTCAAAGAAGTGGAAAGGAGTGAAGATTTCTTTTAAGCAGGGATAATCATTTCTGCTCATCTGATTGCTTCTCCCCATGACATTCAACTTGAGTACTTTTCTTTGTAAACTGAAAATCAGAGAGCAAAGGTGTTTGGTAAAAGCTGCCCTGCTTGCCCGCCCCCACCTCCTAGCCCACAGCACCCAAACCTTTAAGCAGAAACTTCGAAGCAAAAATCAAGCTAACTTTTCCTTCCTTCTTTCATTTCCTTCTTCTCCCTTCCTAATTCAGTTTTCCCTTAGAAGACAACTTCATTCCTTCCTCTGAAACAGTCAGACCAGCAATTTCATTTTTGTTACAACGTGCATACGCCTGTGTGATTTTTCCAGAGGCTGATGGTGGAACGCGGGGGAACTGGGGAGGCAGGCCCCTCTTCACAGAAGGTTGTTAATCAAGAAGAAACTGGAGCATCCCAGGACCTGCTGCCTAAATCAAGGGGTGAAAGCAACAAACTTTGCAAGTTACAAAGTGGCAGTGGTGGCAGACTGCAGCCGAGTCCTTCCACTGTGGAGTGCTCATTCCTGCCTCCAAGGCTATGTGGAGATAGTGGGGTATAATCAGAGGACTATGGGGGAGAGGGCTGGCATTCCCCCTCCTCTCCAGCCTTAGGGAAAGTGTTACAAAGTGAGTCAGGCGGTAGAGGATCATCTGACTGAACTTTCTTGAAACCTACACACATTCTTGTCTGCTGGCTATTTGCTTTTTGCCTCCTTCCCCTAGCCCCACTCCACCTTTCCTCCCTGAACATCTTATTTTCTAGGAAGAGATTTCCTGCTTTCCCTGTGGGTGAAAGGAGAGGAACTACTAGCCATGGCTTAGCTTGGTCCTGGCACTGTCTTTGCTAGTCATCTTGCTGGCCTCATAATATTGGGAGGTTGGATTTTTTAGATTGCTCCTCTCTTTCTATATTTATGTCCCCTGATCTGCCTTCTTGTCCTCGGCTTTTATAAAAATAATAGCACATACCACCACCTTCTAGGCCAAGGTTTTGACCAGCCACACACAGGGACTGTTTTGCCGGTTTTGTTTCCTTGTCATTTAGTCTATACATACACACACGGTTGACTTCATTAAAATTATATAAAGTGCCATTTCAGGTCTTGGGCCTTCCCCCCCTCGCAGCTTCTACTTCTATGATTATTGTTGCTATTATTCCTTTCCAGGAATTTCTATATGATGCTGATAAGCATCATCATATTTAGTGTTATCAGCAAAGACACAAGCTCAAAAGTGACATCTTTTCCATGAATCCAGGAAAGAAGAAAAACCCACTCAGTTCAGATAAATCCTGGCAATTCCCAAAGGAAAATGCATTGGGTATGTATTTGATGAAAAAGAAAATGAAAGAGGCATGGGGGTGGCTCTCCTACCTGCTTCTCAAGACCTGGACATTGCTAAGTCAGATTAAACCCAATGAAAACACTGACAAGCCCCCAGCTCACAACACATTTTCTCATAGACTCTTTGGAAAAAGAGAAAGGTGACAGTCTAAGTCAGAGAAGCTGCAGGCAATAGACAGACTAGCTACTGAGTGTTTAGAGTCTGGGATAAATGCCTGGAAATCGCAATTCAACTTTATCCACCTCAGAGAGTGGAAGCTTGTCCCAAAATCATGGCTGCTCATAGGAAATGGTTGGTGTCCCTGACTGCATCCCTCCCTGGGACACTGTGTTACCTGTGAAGCCCCAATAGCCTGTGCCACCAGAGTTCCCAGGGAGCCTGGATCTCTCCCTGTCCCCAAACTGGGCTGTGGCCTGACCTCACTGCTGGAGCCAAGTTGGTATTTCACAGCAATATCATGTACGGAGTGTAAGGAGGAAGAACAAGAAGAAACAAACACTTCAAACAGTCTTTACTGCAGAAGAAAAGAATACTTCTGGCAGCCTAGCTTTTAAATCTCATTCTCCTCTCTCTCTCTCTCTCTCTCTCTCTCTCTCTCTCTCTCTCTCTCTCTCTCTCTCTTTCTCAGAAAAATAACAGTTTAATGTGTGTGTGTGTGGGGGGGTGGCTTCATGACAAAGCTTTTGTTATCCAGATGATCAGCGACTGCTTCAGATACTTGTAAGGGGGGAAGCCCCACAACAGACATTGATTTTAGAAAATCAATAACTAACATTTAATAAAGGGAACAGAGGAAACACAAGAGAGGAGAGGGGAACATTGGATGTAATTTTAGTGTCTACTAAATTACCCAGAGATGGAGAAGGGGAGGTCTCCTGTGTAAGGACCACCTTAAATAATGCCAGGCAGCAATGAAGAAAAAAATTAAATTAAAAGAGAGACACAGGCACATACTTAAAAGGAGGTTGCTTGAACCGAATCTTGGGGACCAGCTTGGAATATATTATTGTCCTTGTTTTTTGTAATACCAAGCCAAGCAAACAGATCAAAGACAGCACAAAGAGAAAAGGCAGGATAACATAACATACAGTTTTTGACTAAAATTCCTCTGTCACCCCCCCATATGGTTCTCCACCTCCACCACAACAAGCAAAAGACATAACACACACACACACACACACACACACACACACACACACACACACACACACACACACACACGGAGAGGGGTGAGAGAGGAAGATTATTCGTCTCTAAGCAGAATTCTTTAGTCTTTGTGTTTGACTCCCTTCAGCACCCCCAAACTCCCACACTGCACCCCCAGCTCCCACCCCCGCCAACCCTCTGCACGCGGTGCAGGATTGAGGCAGGCTAGGGGGGCGCACAATTGTCCTCTCTAGTGGAAAGTTGTTCCAAGTGGGCCCGGAGAGCACCCTCCAGGCGCAGGCTGGGGGAGCGAGAACCCGGGGCGTGTGCTACGACCCTAGTGCCCAGCCCGGGAGCGTCTACACCGCCCGCGCCCGCTAAGCGGGCTGAGAGCGAAAGGAGAGTGAAGTTTCTTTTCCGATTCTGGGCTGGCGCGGCTGGATCGCTTGTTTGTTTTGAGGGGATGTTCCCCCTCCCCGTTTCTTTTCATTTTTTTTCTTTTAAAACTCTGTATCCTCCGTCAGCACCCACCCCCCTGCACCCTCTGTCGTTCCCCAACTCTCTCCCCTCCCCCAAGCTCCTTCCGCGCACTTGCCAATCACTTTTCTCTTTTATTCCCACGATTTTGTTTGGGGGTAATACCTAGGGGGTCTCTGTCTCTGCCTGTCTCTCTCTCTCTTTTACATACACACACACACACACACACACACACACACACACACACACACACACACACACACACTTCCACAGTCTCTCCAAAATGGACCTAAACTCTCACATACACACCCCTTTTATCTGCCATCTCTGGTCTGCGTGTCCCCTCGTTCCCCCATCTCTTTCCTCCTTCCTGACTCAGCCTGGATAACGGGCTCCTCCGGGGATTTTTCTGGCCGTGGAGCAACTGCTGGGAAAAGTCTCTCTTCGCCCTACTCTCTGGCCAAGAGCGGGGCCTGAGCCTGCTGCAGAGGAGCCGGGTCCTCAGCCCGCAGCTCCCGGCCCGTCCCTCCTACCCTCGGGTCCCCGCATCCGGCCAGGGCCCGCTGCCCGCGGACCGTTACTTGGCGCACATAGAGGCGGCCGGGCGACTCCGGCAAGAAACTTTGAGGCTGGCGGAGACACAGTCTCCGGTCCCCTCCCTCGCCCTCGCCGCCCTTCTGCCACCCTCGCCCGCGCCCCTTAGTCTAGCGCGCCCGGGTGCCGGAGCCCCCGCCCTGTCCTCGCCGGCCGCTCCTGCCGCGGGGCCGGGGACCTGCGGGCCCGGGAACCGAGCAGGCAGAGGCGGCAGGGGAGCCGGGGCCGCGGTGTGGGGCACAGGTCCGGTCGGCAGCACTCGGAGGAGCCCCCCATCGCTCGGCGCTCACTTGGCCCGGCACTTGCTCAACTCCCCCCCCCCCCCGGTGCAGCGGCCGCGCGTGGGGCTCCGGCGCTGGCCGCCGAGGGAGGTTCGCCCGCGAGCCCCAGGCGCCGCCACCGGCTTCCTTCTCCCTCTCCCCCACTTCCCCCCAGTCTCCGGCCGCGGAGTGGCCCGGAAAAGTTTGGTTCGGGCCTCTTCTTACCGTTTTTCCTCCTGGGATTGGCTTGTTTGCGCCTCTTGCACCGGGGGCCATCCGCCATGATCGGCTGCTTCATTGATAAGAGCGGATCAGATGGCAGTTCGCATGGACTCGGCGCCCTGCTTCGGCAGCACGCAGGCTCGATCTAGCAACCAAACACAACGACAATGTGGGCATCGCCCGCGCCCATTGAAACGCGCGCGGGCCGCCCAGGGGAGCCGGGCCAGAGCCCGGGTGAGCACCCATCCGCGCCCCCAGCGCCAAAGTGAAACTTCGGAGGCCCCCTCCCCGCCCCCCACCCCCAGCCTTGGTCCCGAGGCGCTTTGTGTTGTTAGTTTGGTGTGTTGCACTCGCGAGGGGATCAGAGACAAGAATTACATCTTCAAAATGAGTCATAACTCCTGACCGTATGAGGGAATGCACACAGCGGTACAGTAAGACTGCTTGACTCAAGCCTAGGCGGACCCCTTCCTCCGAAAAGTCCTCAGCCGGGCTCGGGAACTTGGGGAGGGGGTCTTTCGCGCTCATCTTTTCTCATCCCTCCTTCGACCCCCCCATTCCCAAGAGGAAAAAAAGTAACAAACAAGGCAAAACAGCCCTTGGATGAAGCACACTCGGGCAAATTGATAATAGTAATTACAGGAAGCCCACTCGCCCCGCGACCCCTCCCCTCCCCTTAGGAGTTTATCGAGGCACTGTCTCTTTCCCCCTACACCCTCCGCCCCCAAATTAAGATTTCCCATTTTACCCGGCAAAAGAAATATAATTATAAGGCTCTCTGGACATTGTTCCTCCCCCAACTCCACCACTTGGACAATATTTACTTAAGTCCCCCCCACACACACATGTTCCCCCACACTGATTTCCTTAAATTCTTCCAGTAGAATTTTTTTTTCCTCTCAAGAAAGGAAAGAGAAAGTCCGTAGCCACGATGGCAACACTTTTAAGTTGTTCTAAATGATCGTATCCTTTTGGCTTCGAAACTTTTGTACCTAAAAATCGAGGGAGGCGCTGCATTTTTTCAGCTGAAACTGTCAAAACTTGGAGAAGGGGAACCTCGGAGGCAGGCCGGAGAAGAGGAGAACCCTGAAACTCCGCGGGGTGGGAAGATGCTGTGCCTCGAGGATTAGTTTAAACAGTGGGCTATAAAAGATGTAACAGATGCAAACTGTAACACAAGGGCCATTAACCCTTTCTCTGCCGCCCAGCACGCCCAGTCCCTACACCCTGCACCTATTGTCTCCGGTGCTACAAGCTTTGCGGAAAACCTGGAAAGTGAGTATCAGTTTCCGCACATTTGCTGAGCGGGGTGAAGGGGGGCAGAGAGAAGGGGAAGTGGGTGTTGTAGAAAGCACTTTAAATATACTTAGGCTTACAGCGTAGACTTTCAAGTTTGACACATTAAAAAATCATTTCTTGTCTGTCTTATTAATTTGAAATTGTTGGGGCGGGGGGGGGAGAAATCCTGAAATAAAGCAATGGCCACACAAGCCTCTGGGATGAAACAGCTGTCTTGTCTGTGTTTTTACTGAGACTCACACACCATGGCATATCAAATATATATATTTAATAAAGTAAGTTTTATGAGCCAGGATGTGTGTGAGGGAAAGATATGGCATTTGTACTGTAAACTTTATCTGGATATTATTCATAACTCTGGAAAAAGCAATCTTGCCATCTTCATTATAGGGGTAGCATGTAAAACATGTAAGTAGGTGGGAGATAATCATATTTACGTTAGCTGGGCTCACCACTGTGGCTGAGAATCTTGTACTCTCTCCTTTAACTTTTCAGTCCCAAAGTCTGGAATAATGTGTGTGTGTGTGTGTGTGTGTGTGTGTGTGTGTGTGTGTGTGAAAGGGTGAGAGAGAGAGAGAGGGAGGGAGAGTGAATGAGAAAGAGATCCATGAAATCTATGTGTGTACATTACTTGGTCTTTTAAAATAAAATTTCAAAGTTACCTTAATTTTAACCCTGATGCCCTGACAGCCTTTTCTTCCCAGCTGTAGTGATCCCCCCCCCACTTTGGTAAACGACTCAAGTTCTAAGAGGACTTTCACTTCTTTATTTATAATCACAGAAGTGAGGTGTTACTTCACACACACACACACACACACACACACACACACACACACACACACACAAAGAATGAAATAAAGAAATGAAACTCGCTAAGCAGACAAAAACAGGCAAGTTTCTGCTTAGGAAACAGCCTTCCCCGGTGGGAAAGGTTGGGCTGCCATGTCTAAGAGAAGGGCTTATTCCCCAAATGTGGTAGATATATCTCGAGTAAGTTTTATAATTATTAACAGGTATTTGCAAAGTTTTAATGGCTGGATGTAATGAATTGGAACTCGGTGTGAAAACAAAGCAGAAAGCTTCTCCACTTGATGAGTTTTTACCCCAGCCATGCAGTTCTCAACAAAACTTTTCCTAGGCTATGGAGCAAAAAGCACCTTCGGTTACCTGAATGGACAGGTACAGGGCAAATTATTGGGGGAAGGGGGAGAAAAGGAGGGGAAAGGAAAAAGAGAGTAAGAGAGAGCAAGAGAAAGCAAAGAAGCCACTCTTGGGGAAAGCCTGCCACCAAGGAGCTAAAACCACCTGAAATTCCTGCCCACAGACACCCGGCTCACTTCAGACTAACATCCCCACTCAAAATGAGAAAATTAGAAAAGGAGGATGGGGGCAAGCACACCAGAAAAAAAAGGATAAAAAGAGGGGGAATAAGAAGGGGGAGGGAAACCTACCTGCGAAGTCTTGTTTGTAGTTTTGGCCAGAAATGGTGAGAAGAAAAAGCATGAAGAAGCCGCGAAGTGTGGGGGAGAAAAAGGTGGAGGCGAAGAAACAGCTCCCGGAGCAAACTGTACAAAACCTCGCCAAGAGTGTCGGGAGGCAGGACCGTTATTCCTGCCGAGCAGGTTAGAACTGATCTCTTTTCGGCCACTCCAGGAAACACAAACCTGGGGACGGACTGACGTGTTACGCCTCTTCTAATGACATTTTTTTCTTTTTCTTTTCTGTAGGGGAGAGAAGAGAGACCCTGAAACACGCGCCACCTATCTTTGTGGGGAGGGATAATTGAAGCGCCCTGAGCGTGAGCATCATGTGAAAACGTGATCGCCAAGTTTCTCTCTGGGAAAGGATCTGGGATAGATTATACCTTGAAGTCTCCGCAAACGCTTTAGTGGAAGAAATGAAATTCCACCTCCCTCCCTTCCTCTCTCCCTCCCTCTCTCCCTTCTCCACGCCCCCCCCCCCCCCCCCCCCCCCCCCCCCCCCCCCCCCCCCCCCCCCCCCCCCCCCCCCCCCCCCCCCCCCCCCCCCCGCCAAGCCTTTGGCATCATTATCCTCATCACTAAATCCTGCAGAGTACTGGGCGGAAAACGGTGCACACCATTCACAGAACTGGAGAACTCCGAGGGGCGAAAGTTAAAGGGAAAGATCTTGGGTCTTCCATGCAAATCTCTTTTCTTATACAGATATCTCTGATGAGTAGGCTTGAGGTGCACATCAAGTTGCATGGATACCTAAAGCACCGTTTTTGGAACTAAATTCTTGCCCTTTCTCTTATTACATTTTTTTTTAAAGATACCAGAGCCAGGGGAGAAAAATGCTACTTGTGCACTGCATTTTAAGATCTTAGGGGTTTGTGTGTGTGTGTGTGTGTGTGTGTGTGTGTGTGTGTGAAAGAGAGAGAGAGAGAGAGAGAGAGAGAGATTTTCTGAATTGGATCCCTATAGTAAAAGAACTTTTGCATTTTAATAAAGGGTCTCTAGATTAACATAGAGCAGTACTAAATTGGCCAATCTCTGGATTGCTCTACAACTCATGCAGACAACACTACAAAGTAAGGGGGTCTAGGGCAGGAAAAAGAAAAAAGACCAGAAGAGCTTAGGTGGATAGAAAGAAGAGGGTGGCATTAAACTGTGTGGGGTCGAAGTTTTGGAGTTCATATTCTTTGATATTGCAATTAAAGTAAAATTAAAAAGAAAAGACTCCACCTTAGCTCTGAAGGGATTGGTTATGCAAATATGAAAGGGATTTCCTGGAGAATACAGCTTTCTACTGTATGGTTAATTAAATAATCACTCAAAAGCTTCCAACGTGACGCTTCTGTCGTAATCCAATCAGGTTACATAGGTCCTAAACAAGAAAGATATTTTCCACATCTGGAACTCAGCAATTTAGCAAGTACTGCACATTATTAACCAATTCAGAGCCCACTTCCCAGGGGAATTTTTTTTGAAGTTTAAGTGTTCTTAACCAATGCTCTGCTGTTTTGTTAATCAAAAAGCTGGTTTACACTGCACATAATTGGAACTAATATAGAAGTAAATAAAGACAGCCAAATCCGAGGATGTTCTGCACCAGCATCTATCAGCAAAGAAAGAAACTGCTTTGCCTCAACAGTTCAGGCTCAATTTCTTAAAGTACTAAGAGACCCCTCCCCAATTCTTCTAAACAGAAAGTATTTAGGAACCTCAAAGCACAGATAAACGGCCAGCCTCTCAGCCTGTAGGCTCCTCCTGTAAAGGTGAATGTGGAGGTGTGACGAGGACCAAACAGCTGCTGCCGCTTATCAGTCTTCCTGCTTTAATACTGTCAAATATGTCATAGTCCCCTGCTTTCAGTCTGAAGGAACCTGAAACAAATAATACCCTGATCCAACACTAGACTTTTTACTCATATTAAGATAAACTGCTTTGAACTGTGCTTTGAATGTGTGCCTACAGCAAGACTTTGAATGCAAGAGTCACTGGCGATTGCACTCAAAGGAGGGGAAAGCCACCGTTGGGGCTGCCACATCCACACTCTCAGAGCTACAGGGCTTTGTATTTTGCATGTTTATTTTTCAGTGGTGGTGGGGGGAGGGTAATAGCCACCCAGCATGACCACAGCTAGATTTCATTCTAGGGTGCAAGAAAGCGGATTTTCACAGTTGGTTACACACTCACCTCTCTCCTAATTTGAGCATTTACAATGAGAATGATTGGATAAATTAATTTCCTCCTTAGCCCCATCTCAGATAAAGAACCTATAGAGGATCTATAGGTTGTAGAGATTTTCAGTCAAAGATAGTTAATAAGAAAGATTTTCATCATGGATTAAACACATTAGCCCCATATTTACATTTCTCATGCTATCTTGTATCTGTGCTAGATATATGTGAGACTTATCAAGTTTCCTCCTCTAAGATTTATCATTATGGTTCATATCTTCTTTCCTTCCTTCTCTTTCCTTTAAAAAAAATTCAGAGACCAGCTTTCTCACAAAGTGTGCTTTAAGCCTCCCTCTCCCACTGCGGAGGAATAAGGAGCCTGTTGTAGGGAGTGACCCTTCTGCAGGCACCCAGGTACTTTTTTTTTTTTTTTAGCTCAGACACATTGGTGCAAAGGCACAATGAGACGATAGTGCCAGTCGAACACATAGCTAACAAACCACTGTCTTTATCATGGACATAAAATGTCTTCTTACTTGAGATCTGACTAAATACGCTGCTGACTATTAAAAACACCCAATTATCTGATTACCTTGGGCTCAGTCATTGCTCCAGTGCCAGGAGACGGCCCTCAATAGTTTGCACTGACTTTCGACATGTTTTTCTATTTATTTGGTACAGAAAAACAACAACAACAAAACAAAACCAACTTCAATTTCTTAGGTTCCCATGAAGGTGGACGTTTGGGTGATGGCACGGGAAAGATCGCGAGGGCTGAGCTCAGGGCTAGGTGGCCCACTGCCCTTGCCTGGCACGCCCCTCCCCAAGCTTTTGACCGAGAGTGTTCCCACTATCACAGAGGCAGCAAGACCAGAGGAAGCTGGAATATAAATTTGTTCGGAACACTCCCTCGGTCCCAGGGCCAGGTCAGGGACAATGGGGACCGTGGGATCCACATAATACAGGAGCGCAGGATGAAAAAGTCCAGAGGGACCAGGGACCTCTCTGAGGCTCCTCACGTAGCAAAACAAGTCCTGCAAAGGAAGGGCTGGCTCCTTTTCGAACTGTTTTCCGCGTTAATAATTCGCTTCAAGATTAGCGCAGGCGAAGGGGATTCAAATAACAGATACATGCAAATGTGAAATAATATTGACATCGACGTTGGAGGGAAAATAAGTCTCAAGGGTTTCCTTGGGTAAAACCAACTGCTCCCTTCAGGACCCCTCCCCGTCGCCCCCCCCCCCAGGCAGTGAGGAGGACACCCTTTTGTTTTCCAGTTCCCGGCAGCGGACCCGGAGTCTGTCCCCCCATTCACCTCTCTATCTGTCAATTTCCTCAACTTTCATAGTCGCTCCCCCGCCCCCACTCCTCTTACTGGCCCAGAGGCCCGAAGAGGTACGTTTCTGCCCTTGCACACACAAGCTGAAGAAAGAATTCAAATTTGAACAACTAATGATTTAAAACAAAACAATACAAAACAAAATTGTGTTTATTTTGTACCATGTGGGGAAAATAAAAAAAAAAAAAGAATCTATTCTGGTTTAGAAATGGAATTGGTCTTTCGTTTAGAGGAATTATTTCAATCCTGTACTGCTATGCAGGAAGTGGGTAACTTCTTTTAGAGTTGCGAGCAAAGGCTGATAGCCCGGACCCCTGGATTAGGTGTATGGGGGAGACGGAGGGGTCTGAGCAAAGTCAAACGGTTTTCTCACGTGCAAACTCGCAATCCAATCCATTCGGAGTTGAGCCTAGGATAGGAGGGGAAAGCCTATTTATAAAAAAAAAATCGGAGCGTCTAGGAGAAGCCCTTTCAAACAAAACCAAAACAAGACCGGAGAGCCGGAGACCGTCCCTCACCTCCCTGCTGCGAGGCCCTCAGGCTGTGGAATCTCGCACGTCACCTAGCCCCAGTGGGGCGACCAGCTGAGGATTTTATTTTCCTATTTTATTTGAAGTAAAGGCTGCATCTCGGCTTCGGGGTGTTTGCCAACGTCTCTACTGACAGGAACCAGCAAACTTCAGGACTCAAATGAGCATCTTAATTTATTGATGCAAAGCAGGTCTGCTCGCAGTTTCCCCATCCCCGGCGCGCTCGCCCGCACCCCCCCCCCCGCGAACTTCGCTCCCTCCGTCAGTCCCGGAGCACGTGGGGGGCTCTCGGGCCCCGCCGCCCTCCTCGGCACACACCCGACCCCGCCCTGGCACCGCGCGACCCCCGCCCCGCTCCCGGTCAGCTGACCTGGCTCGCCGGCCTGCTCCCCGCCCGCCGCCCTGTTTCCGGTCCCCCGGGTCCGCGAGCCCCGCTCCGCGAGGAAGCAGCGGCGGCCGGGAGGTGATGCAGGGGGCTGATTATCATGAGAAAGGCTGTGCCTGGAAAAGCCTCCTCCACGCGACTGTCAATCTCACGAAAAGGGGGGTGGTGGTGGTGGTGGTGGCGGTGGCGGTGGTGGAAGGAAAGGGGCTCTGGAGGAGTCACCAGAAAACTTGCAGCAAGTTAGATGCGACGCAGGCCCGAGGAGGTGGCTTTCGCCTCAACTTGGAAGGCTGTGCATTAAGGGTGCGGACGCCAGCAGCCTCACCAGGGGATTGGAAACCCAAATCTCCCTCCTTCCTTTCCTCTTGCCCTCCTTTCAGCCCTCTCTGCCCTTTATCCATATTTTCTTGCAATTCTGTCGCAACTGCATTTTGTACATTCCCTTTTCTTTCTATATTTCTTTTGCAATCTCGTTGTCCTCCCTAACTTACCTTCTTTGTAAATTTTTTGGTGTCTCTTTTATATGTCCAGATTTGTCATTTCGTTTTCAAAAACACGGTGTTTAATATGCAATTAATCTACCAGCAGGAGGTCAGGGACACCCTGACTAAAATAACTCCCGGGTCTTACAGACAAGTTCGCCAGGTGTCAGTGAAAAGTAAAATAATAATGAAAATAAATGAATATCTCAGTGACTGTAACAGCTTATTACTCTCTATTATTGTATCAGCTCTGACAGATATATTTTTTTAAAAAAGATATAATCTTCTTGGAAAAATATGAAAGTATTTGACACAGGGAGAGTCAGTATAATTAAGGCACTATGCAAATTGTTCTTACTTATAAATGCATTATTTTAATCATGCTTATGAGACTTTAGAAACTATAGTACGTAAATTCAAGAAACAAACTGGGTTTTCTTTTAGTGATTATTGGAAAGTGTAAAAAAAAAAAAATCCCCAAGCAGTCCCTCTGCTCCTCACCATAGATAGATCAATTCAGGTAGAAGCAGCCTGTTACGCGGTCTGTTAATTGCTAAGCAGATCCATAGCTTGGGTGTGTGGAGTATTTTCAGGGCCAGGTTGCTGCTGTCCATTTCCCAGCAGGTGAGTGAACATGACGCTTCATGGCATGAATTGGCTCCACGCATAATTTTCACGATGATTATAATTATTGTTCTTTCCTACACGTTGAGCACATTTGTAGTTCTCTTATTAAAAATCAGAGCTTGCTCTTGTTTACAGTTTGTTTACTTTGTTGAATTTTTAAAACTTGTTGCGAGTCAATTGAACACGTATGTACGTTGAGCCCTTTTTTAGGCCAAGAAAAATAAGGATGCATTAGAAAGATGCCTCTCAAGCTTCATAATTATTAATTGACATTTTATGATGAATAATTAATCATCTGAATAATTTTGGTATCTCTGATCTGAACACATATTTGCATATCTAATGCTTGACTTTAAATGTGTTTTTTTTTTTTAAAAATTCATTCTTCAGGATAAAGAAATAAAGTGATATATTAATGTAAAATTTCTGTACTTGTAAAAGTTTGTTATGCTCTTATAGTCTTTCTAGAGATCCATAAAACTTATTAACAATTTGTAAACCATTTATGTAGCAAGCACATTGAAACACATGGCAGATGTACAATTAGGAAAATGATCTCCATGTGAAATCAAGTAACTGTTCGTCCTAAATTCAGATATGTGCACTAATTATGCACCATATATCCTTATTGGAATGTGTTCACTGAACTTCTCGGTTGATTTACTCTGGCATAAGCAGAAATATGAGGCATTTGACAAACAATTCAGATTTGATATTTAGATAAGTTTTCATTTTTTTGCTTATTAATATGTGGACTGGCTGAAGTTATTTAAAAATGATTAAGCAAGTCTGTCTATGTTATTTTTATGATGCTGAAGTTCAAGTGTCTATCTGATTAGCCTCTTCATGATCATAGGCAATCTACTCTAAGCTTGTTTCTTTATGTCCAGTGGGTAAACTCACTGCACCTATCCCTCAGGGTGTTGTTAGAGTAAAATGAAGTAATGCATGAAGCTTTCCTGTGTTGTAGTTTTATCCTAATGAAAACTTGGACAAATAGTATTGACCATTTAGGTCAGATAAAGCTAGCACTTTTGAATATTGTGCGATTTATGGTTGCTTATGGTTTTCTAGTACCGTTCAAAGGATGTATAACCACCCAAGTACAAATAAATAGAGCATTTTCTTTCTGCTAATTCAGCAGTTAATTTATTATATTCAATATGGTTCTAATTTGGTTATAAATATCAGATTCTTTGAGAAGGAATTTAGCCCGAATGTCTGAATGTGAAGTTTCCTGTGTTCTGTAATCACATACTGTCTTTGAGTTTAAAGGTTAAATGTGCAAAAGCCCAGAAGCAGTTTGAAGTAGGAGTTGTGACTGGGAGAAGCAAACTCACATATTTGGAGACAAGGGGGATGCTGCAGCGCTCTGCTCTAAGATCACTCATAACACAGTGAGCATTCCCTTTTGGACTTGGGTTCTGGGGTCTGTGATGCTTTCCAGCACCTAAAATGGGGAAGAAAGTCAGTTTATTAAATGGAAGATGAAGTCTCCTATCTCTTAAATGTCCACAAGGCCAGATTTTCTCTCTGATGTCAAAAAAAAAAGCATAGAAATCAATGCAAATGCTGGATGGAAAGTATTTCAATATTAAATCAGAATACTGAAGGCTTTTTGTTGACTTTTAAGACTCCTAGGAGCACTTATAATTATTTGTAGTTCTTAAAGGGTCCCTTGATCGATCCTTTTCTCAAAGGATCCATTCCATCCATATCCCTGTAGGTTAAAAGTACCACAAGGAACCTTTGGAATTGGCTTAGGGGTTCTGGGGTTACCTGTACTGTTTTGTTTTTGTTTTTTTTCCTGCTAATGGGATCTGAAACAGCTTGCACCTACAAACTGTCTGCTGGCCTAGTTTTCTATTCCCCTGAAGTCTTCTTTAATCCTCCATAATTTGCCAAAAGTTTAGAATTATAAACTTTGGACTGGGAGCTGATGAGATGTTCAGCCAAAGCCTGAGAACTTGGGTTCAACCCTCAGGACCCAGTGGTGGTAGGTGAGAACCAAGTCCTCCATGTCATCTCCGACCTCCACAACTGCACCGCGGCCTGCACACCCACAACAGAAACACAATTCAACAAGTAAGTGTAGGAAACATCATTTTCAACTTTGTGCTGTGTTTGGTGTTGGTTTTACATAATTCTAAGAATTGGGGGGAGGGCATGATAATCAGAAATGTAAAGAGACCTGTTTCTCTGGAGTTGACACAAGGCTAAACCATCTCACATTCCATTTGCTTTGGACAGAAGATCCAAAGGAGCTAGTCTTTCACACCATACTATCAAGAAGCTGTGAGCTTGGGAGAATCAATGACTGTTTGTGAGCCTTTCAGTCTTCTAAGTCCACCCTCACAGAGACAGCCACACTCATGTGACATGCAGTGTGCTCTTGCAAGGCATCTTTCTGATCGATTTGTGATCATTGCTTCTTCACTGCGTTGTAACTCATGTCCAGTCTTCCTGGATGCTGCAGCTGGCCTTTGTGTTTCTGTGTATTTTTTTTAATGTGCCTTCTAGGTGTACATTGATGTTCTTTTTTTTTTTTCTTCCAGTTATAGTGTTAGTGAAAGCCCTCATTTATCTATTTTTTTTTTTTTGAGGCAAGGTTTCTTTGTGTAGTCCTGCCCTGGAACTTGCTCTGTAGATCAGGCTGATCTCAGACTCAGAGATCTGTCTGCCTCTGCCTCCCAAATGCTGGAACTAAAGAGGTAGCCCTCCCTCCTGACTCAGCTTGGGTATTACACTCTCTCTGCTTTCGGTGCCTCTGGCTTACAAAGTATGTTTCCAAGTCTTTTTTTTTTTTTTTCAGGGTCCTCTGCTCAGGATAACTCCTTTTGCAGAGACTGGTACCAAGGCCTAAGCACTGAGCTTAAGTACTAGATTGACAGATGATGGAGACTTTATCACCCACACACGGGACAGAAGAGCTTTGATTCTTTCTTTGATTTCCTTTAGCACTGTTGAGTAGAACTCGGGCATTACTGTGGTATGTTCTAACTTAGCTTACTTGAATTATCCTTGGTAATAGCTGGCTATTTTTATGTCAGCTTGACACACGCTAGAGTTATCTGAAAGGAGGCAACCTCGATTGAGAAAATGCCTCCTTAAGATCTGACTGTAAGGTATTTTTTAAAATTAGTGATTGATAGGCGAGGGCCCAACTCATTCTGGGTGGTGCCATCCCTGGTCTGGAGGTCCTAGGTTCTATAAGACAGCAGGATGAGCAAGTCAGGAGGAGCAAGCCAGTAAGCAGCACCCCTCCATGGTCTTTGCATCAGCTCCTGCCTCCAGGTTCCTGCCCTGTCTGAGTTCCTGTCCTGACTTCCTTTGATGATGAACAATGATATGGAACTGTAAGTCAAATAAACCCTTTCCTCCCCAACTTGCTTTGGTCATAGTGTTTCATGACAGCAGTAGTAACCATATCTAGGACACACTGCATAGCTTCAAATATACACATTTTGGAATTACCTAGACCAGATTCGATTCCTTGCTTTGTGAGAATTAATTTTGTGTTATGCAGATACTGTTTAATCCCATGAACCCCAGTTTAGAAATGAGCAAAGGATATGTAGATTCTAGCTGGTTGTGGCAGTGAGTTATGGCAAGCATGTAAAGCGACTGATTAGATAGTCATGCCAATGAATACTAAGACCTATCTGTGGGTAGATAACTTGAAACATACATGAGGTTAAATTATGAAACCAGAGTAAACATCATCTTATTGCATTCTTTTGTAATGACTTCATTGCTTTGTATTTGCCTTACTGATTTTATTAGGAGTTCTTTAATTGGTTCTTGTAGCCTAAAAAGATTAATGTTTACTGACAATAACGTCAAAACATAATCGGCTTATAGGATTTTTAAATTTATAGTAGAAAGAATGGGTGCTCATGATTTTGACACCGTGATCCCTAACAGCAGCAGTAAAGAACTATTCGTAAGCCATGCTTGCTGACTCAGGCCTGTGATCCAAGCATTCAGGAGGCTGAGGCAGGAGGAGCACAAGTTTAAGGCTTGTCTGGACAGCTTGGGGAGCCCATTGAAAAATAACAAACAAGAAGGAGCAGGAGAAGTAGCCGTGCTACCGCACTCGTCCGACATGCATGACAGCCCGAGTTCAATCCCTCCTACCACAAAATGTACTTTTCACAAAGGGAAAAGAATTGAATTTGGTTCTGTATTTCACATTTCCACTTGCCATGGTAAGGAGCGTTGTTGTAGCTAATTCTCCTGTGTGTATCCTGCCCTCAGGGGGAGATCCGTTCCAGACAGCATTCAGTGGTCAAGAAGTACCAGAGTTTTGTTCAAGGCAAAAAAGAGGGTCTCTTGCCAAGATTTCCACACAGCTGGATGGAGTTGGGAGAGGCAGAGGGACAGGCTAGATTGGAGAAAGTTAGCCTGCATTGTCTTTTCCTCCAGGTTGAAAGCTGAAACATCTGCTTTCAAAAAGAAAAGGGGAATTAAAAGGGAGACTGTGTGTAAAACAGAGACTTCGCTTCATTTGGCCCCTGCATATTTGGAGTAGGGTTGTGTCAGCGGGCCCTGGCATGATCTACTGTGTATATGACTTTTCTACCCTATGCCCTAGAAAGCAGGGTGTCAAGGGAGGCCTCGTTGTGGACACAGGGAGCATATTGTTGCAGCAAATCTGCTGCACTGAAAACCAGGCTCCTTTCTCTCTCTGAAGCTAACGTTGCTGTACACACACACACAGACACACAGACACACACACACACACACACACACACACACACACACACACACACACACACAGCCATTCTGGTTAGTTGTTTTCTGGTCACTGTAGAACCACACGTAAAGTTTCTGTGGTAACGGCAATTTTTTCGGGTTGAGGGTAGCTGGCCTACCTATTGTTCTTGTCACAAAGATAGGGTCACCCTTCCTTAGAGAAGTGAGACAGAGCAAAGCTGAAAGTTTAAAGAAAACGTTTAGTCTTTTAAAACAATAAAGGGAAAGCAAATTTTTTTCTTTAAAGCTTTCCTTATTTGTGTGCTTAGCGTTGGGGCTTCAGTTTAGGGAAACCAACACAGTCCTGAGCTTCCTTGCGATCTACTCTCACGGTGCGTTTAATGCTGTGTTGAAAACTTGGCCGCAAGACTTTTGCTGTGGCCCTTCTGTAAGATGATCATCTTGAAGTTTTGCTTCTACTAGGGAGGATTCTTGCATAGTTGAGGTAAGTATTTGGGTTGTGGGAAATATGTTAATAAATACCATTTGAAATCACAATGGATTTTGAATTTGGAGCAAAGTATTGCCATGTTTTCATTATATCAAAGTGAGTACCTTCACTTCGAAAAGTTTAAGCTTGCTTCAAGTTACGGTCTCCAAATAATACTTTGGAGAGGGAAGGCAAAAGAAGGTGATCTCTAAAGGTTGTGTTCCCCCACCCCCACGTGCTCATTAGATAGAAATATTGGAAAACTTTAAGAAGCTTTGTAGAGACATAAACTAATAACCTACTCCAATTACATTCTGAAGTAAAAACAGGTCCAGGCAGAGTCACCAGGCAAAGCTCTGAACTTGCAAAGTTCTGAAGTCTAGCATACATTGTTTTAGTCCTTCCTGCATGTCTCTTTCATTAGGCAACCCGAAGAAATGGAACAGAGATAGAACTGAGTACATATAGTCATCTTATCCTCCATATGGCATTGGCGAGACTTTTTGTGGCTCACTTCTAATAGAATATACCTAAGTTTAACAGGTGGGTTTTTTTTTTGTTATGTTTTGCTTTTTTGAGACAGGGTTTCTCTGTAGCTTTGGAGCCTGTCCTGGAACTAGCTCTGTAGACCAGGCTGGTCTCGAACTCACGGAGACCCGCCTGCCTCTGCCTCCCAAGTGCTGGGATTAAAGGCATGTGCCACCATGGCCTGGCTTTAATTGGTGTTTTTCTGAAAAAGAAAGAAACACACAGAGAGAATGGAGCTGAGTAGAAAAGGTAAGGTTTGATTAGGAGGACAAGGGTGGAGTAGTAATTTGGGATAAATGATTGTCCCGTTTCGGACTCTACACCACAACTATAAAAACAGAGCAGAAGATGGAGAATTTTTAAGTAAACTGACAGCCTCCATTAGTCAAAGGTCATGTGACTTTCATGCAGAGCTAAGGCTACTTGCTGCTCAGAGGTGTGAAGGGGGAATTTGAGTCCTGTTCTCTGGGGTTCCTTCCATGCCCTCCTTCTCAGTTCTCTTGGGCATTGGATGCAGGTCTCACTTCATCTCACCTTGCGGTTGCTCCTCCCTACTGGGAGGAAACCCTGGCTTTCAGTGCTAGTCTTGTCTGTAATCTTCGGTAGGCTTTGAATCTGAATCATATTAAGCATTTGCCAATTCCACTGTGTGACTAAAAACGGCCTAGAGCAAACAGAATATTGTCCAACATAACGTGGTGAAGAACGGCACTTTAAGCCTGTTGTCACGTGTGCCTAGGACAGGGCTTGGTGGGTAAAGGCTGCATGAACTGATGAGAAGGTCACAGACCTCAGACAATTCAAACTGTTTTGCTCTAGGTGGCAGAGTTGAAAGGTGTTAAGGTAGGTGCAAAATCACCTGTGGGCACGAGCAGAATTCTGGTATTATTTTTGAATTCTGAGTGTGGTATTTTATTTCTGAAATGAAATACTAAATCATTTTCAAAGTAACAGAGATGTAGCAATCCCTATTCACTCACTTGCAAAGGGAATTTCAATACAAATAAAGTCATGCATATTTATACTAGGGTAATTCAAAATAACTTCCTCACATAAGCACAGCTACATTCAAGTAAAATCTTGCCAACACTTCTGAGTACATTGCTTTAAGGGAAAAAAAAGATGCTCCCTGTAGCGTCCGAACTATTTAAAAACCTTACCAGCCTCTTTAACATACACCAGTTATCTCTCTTTAAATCACTGACAAGGATTTAAAAACTGCTTCATCAGAACAACTGTTACCCTTTCTGCTACTCCAGCTAGAACCTGATCTTCAAAAACGACCATATTTACAGCTTCTTTTGAAATTTTGAAACCATTTGGCTGATACATTTTTTGCTACATTTTCTTTTCCTGATTTAATTACTGGGGATATTTGCATGAAAACAGGAGGATGGGGGCATGGAAGTTTTTGTCTTATGAGCTCATGTGTTTCTGGTGCTCATTCCCCACCTGAGAACTGTACAATTAGGGAGTCAGGAGCCCCTTGAAATTGTAAATCAGTGGCTTGTAGCCTCCCTAATGCTGCGACTCTCTAGGCCAGTTCCTCCTGCTGTGGTGACCCCCAACCATAAAATTATATTTGTTGTTACTTTATAACTGCAATTCTGCTACTGTTATGCATAGATATAT
Organism: Ondatra zibethicus; assembly: GCA_004026605.1. Taxonomy (NCBI): domain Eukaryota; kingdom Metazoa; phylum Chordata; class Mammalia; order Rodentia; family Cricetidae; genus Ondatra; species Ondatra zibethicus. Next base: position 276,040 of record PVIU01000261.1, read on the forward strand.
CTGTGTTTTCCAATGGTCTTAAGTGACCCCTGTGAACGGGTCACTTGACCCCCAGTGAGGTCGCAACCCACAGTTGAGAACCACTGTTCTAAAAGAAATAGTTGAAAGTGAAATCAAGTTCAGAAACAGGCACTGAGGAAATTGAGGGTCCATGAACCAAACAACAATGAATTTTCTTCCAGGCCTAGTCAGTAACTTACACTTTGCTACAGAAAGGATGAGAACACCAGGATCTATGCAGAGCTAGTGAGTCAAAGCTGCCCAAGGGAAAGCACGCCCCACAGTGACCGCTGCTCTGTGGGTGCCCATGTGTCAGCACGCATCTCTCTGAGGGGTACACTGAAAAAAGCAACTCCAGACCAAGTAAGAACCCTAGAGATGGCCACGGACAGTTAAGAAGGACCCAAAGAAAGAGTGGGCCCCCAATTCTAACTACTTGGCAGTGTTCGCTTTATTTCCCAAGTAGATCAAAGAAGACCAATCAGGATGAGTTCTGAGCATCTTGGAGATCCAGCATCTCCACACTCAGTGATGGAGTCATGATCTTTTCAGTCTTGTGTTTTGTACAGCACACTGTACTTTGCTTAAACAACTTTACTGTTCACCCAGTCTTCTAAGCCTGAATGAACCCTCAGTTGGTGTGATCTTCTCTTCTCCATAACTACCTTTGTTTCTGATTTCTCCTGCCTCTTCAGCATATCCTACTTGTGTGAACCACCATAACTGTTTTGTTTGCTTAAGATTACATTTATTTAATGTATGTGCACTTGCTAGTGTGTACTACAGTGGTGTGTGTGTATGTGTATGTGTGTGTAAGTCAGCTTATAGGAGTTTGTTTGTTCTCTCCTTCCCTCATATGAGTTCCAAGAACTGACCTTAGGTCATCAGCCTTGGTAGTAAGCTTAGGCATACAATTGTAAAAGTATTCAAATAAAATGTTGTTACATTAAATCAATTTCAAATGTTTTTTTTTCCACAAACAAAATTTCCTGTAATCCCTACAATAAACTTTTAAGATTAACAAATATTCTTGCTGGTCAGTGGTGGTGCAAGCCTTTGATTGATCCTGATCCCAGCATTCCAGAGGCAGGCGGTTTTCTGTGAGTTCAAGGCCAGCTAGCTATTCTACAGAATGAGTTCCAGGACAGCCAGGGCCACATTAAGAAACCCTGTTTGGAAAAAACAAACAAACAACAATTCTACGCCCAGCCTTTCTCCCTGTCTTCTTCCCTTCTGTCTTGCAATGCTGGCAGGGAACGCTGACGTCACATCCCCTCCGTGAACACGCTCTCAGTGCAGCTGCATCCTCAGCACATGGCCAGGTCTGAAAGGAGGAAATTAAGATTTTTATGGAAAAAAGACAGAATGATCAAATACATTTTGGAAATTTCAGATTTTCCCAGAACTAGTAGCGTGGAAATATTTGTAAAGTGACGGGTGTTGAAAGGGACCAGCTTTGGTAACTCAGGATCACTACCTAGGTAGAAAGTGAGCTCGGCTCTTTGGACTCAGTTTTGTCCTTTATGCAGGGAAACTGAATATAAATTTGTTAGAAAAGAATATTTGGCTTTATGAGAGCTTCTGGACCCAAGATGTTTGTTTTCTTTTTCATAACAGGTTTGTCCGTTGTCCTTGGTGCAGAAAACAAGTCATAAATTTGAACAATAAAGTAGTCTGATAGCACTGTTGTTTGGAGTTATTTTATTTTTTGTGACAAGGTCTGTTATATAGTCCCAGATATCTGGAAACTCACTCGGCAGCCCAGGCTGGCCTTGATCTCACAGAGATCCACCTGCCAGTGGGATTAAAGGTGTGTACCACTACACTCAGTGTGTAACTTGGATCTTATCTCTTTCCCCCAGGTCTGAGTATTAAAGGCGTGGGTGCCACTGTTGGGAGGTGATGAAAACAGAGCTGGGGCCCAGTGGGAGTTGGGAGACCTCAGCCCCTGCAGGGCCACCAGGCCAGTAGATCATTGACTGAAGCCTCCAAAAGTTTTAAAATTTGATGAACTCAGATATTTTATTATAGTGATGGAAAACTGATTAAATACAACAGTGAAATCAAAAAATTAATTGGGTTTTTTTTTTACAGTGGTGCACAGAAAGTTCTGTGTATATGACAAAGAAAGAACTAAAGGTAAATATGTACATGATCTTCTTACCCCCAGAAACTGGTTAAGTAGCCTTTAAAAGAGTTCTGTTTTTTAATTAATTAGTTAATTATTTTTATGTGTATAGGTATTTTGCATGACTGGGTGCTTACCCTTGTAGGCCAGAAGAGGGTGTTGGATTCCCCGGAACTAGAATAGTAATGGTTATGAGGCATCATGTGGGTGTTGGGAATCGAACTCATGTCCTCTGGAAGAGCAGCTAGTGCTGTTAACCTCTGAGTCCTCTCTCCAACCCAGGCAGCTTTAAAAAAATATGTTTCTATGTATATTTGTTAAATATGTGAAGGTTAACATAAGTAAAAATGGTGAATGCAGCAGAATAGTTAGTCCATTAATAAATTCAAATTGGTAAAGGGTACTGCATTTCCCAAACTAATGGATTACTTGAGAAATTACACATATACATTTTACGTAGCATCTAAACCTATATATCTCCTGTGTTTACTCAGTTAGTGAGTGCTAGTTGATTCCCACCTGTGTGCTGGGAACTCTGAAATACACAGAGAAAAGGATTGAGGCAGACTTAATCTGTGCAGGTGAAGAGAGAAGAGAGCCTGTGTGATGAACGTTCTTGGGAGTACAGAAGGCAAGCACACCTAGCCTGAGAATAGCTACAAAATAAGGGGAAGGCAGGAGTAGATCTTCCTAATGCACAGAAGGTCAGGTCTTTGAAATCCATCAACCCGAGAGAATAGAGTTTAAATCACCTGTGACGCGTTATTGCCTTTTGAGGCTGGATTAAAGCCTGGTTGGGAAACTCAGAGGAGGCTGGAAAAGAAAGGGAACAAAGTCTAGAGTCAGAATCACCTGGAGAAGGACGATGCTCTAATGACGATTCTAAAGGGCTGTGATGAGCGAAGTTCTCCAAAGGCCCACCTCCCTCTCCGGCATTCATTCCGGTGGGTGCCTGTCCCTGAACTGGTGTCTGACACACTCAGCCACTTCCTGTTGCTTTGTCAAGGTTGCAATAGCGCCCCAGTTAGTTGTTGAGTCTTAGGAACTGGATCTAACCCCTGTCACTAGGAAGACAACAGACAGGCCATCGATGGAAGAGCATCACTGTAGGCTCCTCAGCAATGTCAATGAGTACCGCAGTGTGGGCTGCTCTGTGGGGAGTCTATGGTGGCGGGGGCTCCTTAGAAGTCTGGCTTATGTAGCAACCTCCTGTTTAAGGCCTTCTTCCTGTCACCACTGCCTCTTTATTCATTTTTTTTAAATCCCAAGACTGTCTGTTATGCCCAAATATTGAATCAGGCTTCTGTTTGTAACAAGAGCTATTAATAGTTTTAAATATGGATTTGGCTTTTGTTGGAAGAATATTATTTTCAGTAATTGTCAGTTCATTAGAATATAAGCAAGGCTTAGGGTTTTGCTGAAAAAGTATGATACTTGAATTAAAATAAATATAAACAAAGAACTTCAATATTTTGATTTATTTATAGACTCCACTGTTTGTAGATTGAAAGCCAAAATTAAAAAAAAAAACTATAAAGTAACAGAACTATTATAAAGAACTATTGACTTTTCCCTTGGGCATCTTTACTCTGTATATGAAATAACTATATGGCATTGGGACATATGTTGTTACTACATAATGTCCTAAGGGTCTTGGAAATGGACCCTCTGGCAATAAGTTTTTTGTTGATTTTTTTGGTTTAGATTTTTTTTTGTTTAAATTTTATTTTAAAACTTATTTTCCAAGATGGAACTTTATTTTCTGTCTGAATATAAATTCACTTATAACTGTGTTTTTATGTATGTATGTATGTATGTATGTATGTAAGTATCTTTGTTTTTGTTTCTGTGCTTTTGCTAGACAGAGTCTTACTGTGTAGCACTGGCTGTCCTGGAACTCACTATGTAGACCAGGCTGGCCTTGTCTGCCTCCCAAGTGCTGGGATTAAAGGCATACACCACCATTTCTAGCTGCAGATATATTTGTACAAAGGCTAAGGCTTTTAAAAATGGATTAATTTTGTTCTTGGACAATTTTAACATGTATATGCTCTCTCCAACACCCTCTTGTCTCTCCTTCCCATCCTATCACCACCTCCACAGTCACTACCAGTTCCTCTCCAAGACTCATGGCTTTTTGCTTTGTTTTGTGATCCATCTAGCCACACAGGGCCATCTGTGTGACTATTGGATAGGAAATTAACCACTGAAGCCTGATGAAGTCGTCGGTGGGTACATAACTGAAGGCCTTAGTTCTCCATCTCCTTGAATCTCTCAATGAGCCCCTGATCCCTTCATGCCTGACTGTTGATGGGCCTGTTCTTGTGTAGACCCAAAGCAGATGGTCATGGTTGTTTTGAAATCATGATGGCAATGGCTATACCTTTCCCAGGAGATGACATTTCATAGCCCTTCTTCCTGTTTTCTGGCTCTTAGGTTCTTTCCACCCCTTCTTCTGTCATGTTCCCTGAGCCTTAGAGGGGGTGGTATAAATGATTTCTTTTTTTTTAGGGGTAAGCACCTATCCATGACTTATTCTTAGCACCCCTATGTAGCCACAAATGTCTCCATTCATTATCATTCACTGAGAAGAGATTTTTTCTGATTAAAGATGAGAATAACTTATACATATAGCTACAAATATAAATATTTAGCAGGTAGATAGATACTATGTCAATTAGCTAAATGAAAGTATTCAGCAACTCCCACCCACGCCTATACTTTTCCCAACAACGATTCTTTCTTTCTTTCTTTCTTTCTTTCTTTCTTTCTTTCTTTCTTTCTTTCTTTCTTTCTTTCTTTCTTTCTTTACCAGATTTATAGTACTAGGCATGGATTGTCTTCTATGGGACTCAAATCCAATTATAGAGCAGTTGATTACCACCATAAAAGTAATACCATTATTGCATAAGTGGGCCAGACAATTTGGTCTGGTAGATCATGGGATTCACAGCTGGTACTACTGATACTTCTCTCCCCAGAATCATGTCTCGACAACCTAGGAATATGAAAACCACCTAGAAGGCAGGGAGCTTCCAGATTAGTTTTAACTTGATTTTTTTTTCAGATCATGTATCAAAGCTATGTGATGTCTTCAGTAATAGGGTCTTCTTATCTCTTAATTCTGGTGGAAAACCAAGAGGGACAGTGTCTTAGTTTGGGTTACTATTGCTATGATGAAACATCATGACCAAAAGCAAGTTGGGGAGGGAAGGATGTATTTGTCTTATGTTTTTATGTTGTAGCCCATCACTGAAGGAAGTCAGGACAAGAACTCAAACAGGACAGGAACCTGAAGGCAGGAGATGATATAGATGTCATGGAGGATGGTGGTGCTTGCTCCTCACAGCTTGCTCAGCCTGCAGTCTTATAGAACTCAGGACCACCAGCACAGGCATGGCAGTACCCACAATAGGCTGGGCCTTTCCCCAGCAATCACGAATTAAGAAAATGCTCTACAGACTTGTCAACAGCCTATCTTATGGGAGCATTTTCTTTCTATTATTGTGTTTCTTTTGCTTCTTTGAAACCAAGTTTTTCTCTATGTAGTTCTGGCTGTCCTGGAACTAGCTCTGTAGACCAGGCTGGCCTCAAACTCAGAGGTCCACCTGCCTCTGCCTCCTGAGTACTGGGATTAAAGGTGTACTATCACACCCTGCTGGACACATTTTCTTGATTGAGGCTTCCTCCTGTTTGATGACTCTAGTTTGTGTCAAAATGACATAAAACTATCCAACAGAGATGGTAACAGCCTGTTGTTATTGGGGCATCTGAAATCTCTCCAATCAAATCATTGAGTCTTCTCACTCCTGATACTTGGATTCCTGTTTAATAGCACTTGCCTTCTTAGAGTAGCTTTATCTGAAATGCATTTTTCACTCAACCACTCATCACTTGGCAAGTGATCACATCACATGGCTTCTGTGGGCATCGGTTTCTACATCTGAAAAGAAAAGATGACAGTAATGGTCTAGTGGGGTGTTCTTCACAGCAGAAGATACAGAGGAGATCCTATTGCTAACTGTGAAGTGCTATTGCATACACAGTGCTGTGTTCAGATTCAAGCTATGCTCACATTGGCTACATTAGACTGTGAATGTGTTCAAAAGCACAATCACTTTTTGAGGCAAGAAGCATGAAAGGGCAACAACTAAAAGGGTCAGTGAAGCTCCCGGCTTCTAATCAACACTCCCTCAAATCTGTCCTAATGGCATATTTTAAAAGATGAAGAAAGATAAAGGAATGAGGAGAACTGCCCATTCCTTTTACCCTTAAAGCAATCACTCTTCCAAAGAAATTCAGCTATAAAAATTTGAAGCCTAACCCAGTACTAAAGGTGGCCACTCAAAGGACCATTTAGAAGGGCGGTTGTATTTATGAAAGTGAGGTGCTATGAATGTGTACTCATACCAGACAGTGTGACATGATCAGAACAAGCCTGTTAACAAGGCTCCTCCTTGTCCTTGGCTATGAGTCATAAAATTCTGTTTGGAGATAAAGTGGTTTTCTGAACAAAGGCCGAAATGTGAGTGTGTGCGTGCGCCTGTATGAGTGTGTGCATGTATGTGTACATGTTCTTGTACATTTGTATGTGACTGGGTACTTAATATGGGAAAAAAGAATGAGCTAAAGAATAAACTCTTTTGTTGACTCTAGTTTGAGGCCAAATTTTAATATTACGGTTGTCCAGATATGAGACGCTAATGAGAACATAAGAAATTCCTGGATAGAACGGGAGGCAGTTGGCCCAGCAGCCTGTCTCCCTCAAGTCTATTGCAACACCTCTCAGTGTCGCCAGCATATCTTTAACCCTGCTTGCTACATAAACATGTTCAGCTGTCCCTTAACCCGCTTTCCTTTATGGTTCACGCAGTTGGACTTACTTGGACAGTCACAGGATTCTCCACAAGACTTCAGATCTATGGATGAACTAGTCCTACATTATCACTACTTCTTAATTATAGAGAAACATTTTGATCATCAGATATTTGTGGCAGGCATCATTGGAAATTTGGAAGAAATCAACTGACCGGACTATATACCTGCAGTCATTTTAGAAAACAAGTTATTTTCTAATTTATATTCTGATTTTCTTAATGATATGAAGAGACAGGAAATGATTAATGTGAGTAAATATAAAAACATTTCTTTTTTTATATTACTCTCACTAGCACACCCTAGCACACGCTAGCAAGAAGAAAATACAAAGTTCAATTATGTACTAAAGAATAGGCTCTGATGGTTTATTTAGATTGGGCTTAAGTCATATTTCTGATAACATTTTTATTCCTTGATTCCTATACATATCTCAGGCTACTATAAAATTGGATTTCACTTTACAAAAAATTGAATTAATTCTTTAATAATAAGTAAAGAAATAATTTTACGTTAACATTTTCCCCCAAAAGTTCCAAGTGACTGATGACCTGTGGGCTTGGGTTAAATTCTTAGGTTGATGCTGGGGACTTGACAACTTCCTATCAGATTTGAAAAAAAAAACTGAACATTGCTAAAATTGAGTTAATGAACAATTAATGTGATTGGATGATTCTACTTAGAAAATGAGCATATGTGTGTTGATTTGGTGTGTATACTGAGATCTACACACTGGTTTTGTTTTCTGAAAAAATACATAGGGTGACAGGCGTGCCTGCTCATCACCCTAGAATTGTTGGCTCAAGTCCTGAAAAATCTCATGTCCTGTGAAACACCTCATCTCCAGGCAAAGATACTCTGTAAACCCGAAAGAAAAAGGTATGGCTAGCTTACCTCTGAAGAGCATTAGGCTTTGGTCTGCATACTCTGTGGAGTCTAGAGTCTAGTCTAAATACTGTGAACCAAGTAGCAGAAGAGTGCTACCTCATTATGAAGGACTGCGTGTTGGAACAGCACCCCATGGTAGGGTACCGTGAGCATCTAGGTGAGATGACCAATGGTTTTTGTTGTTGTTGTGGTTGTGGTTTATAGGCTGAAATGTGTGGTGGTTTCTCAATAAAGAAAATTTGACAAGCCTAACCCCTCCCCATTCCATTCCCAGTTTGTTCTCTCTGTCTCCAATTTGGGGATCAGATGTAAGCTCTCAGGTACTGCTCCAGGGTCATGCCTACTTCTTTGTTGAAATGCTCCCCACTACCTACCCTTTAGAACCTTGAGCTCAAGTTGCTTTGGCCATGGTATCTCTTCCCAGCAAAAGAAATGTAACCAACAAACTTTGAACCTAGCTCCTTGAGTGGCTCTACAGAGAGGCTTCTGTAGGTCTTTGGCTCATTTTACATTTGTGGACTGTGACCTCTGAAAGAAAAGGTCTCAGTAAAGGGTGTGCTTGCACCCAGGTTTTATGATTCTTACCTTCACTCCCATCACTTGGAATTGTCCTTGTCCCAACAACTGCTCTGCTGTTCACTGTGCTGTTCACGGTTAGATAATCCCTTGGATGATGGTCTAGCTGTTTTTAGCATATAGGGTTGTCACCAACCTCTCAGTCAGACATCTTCACTTTTATACATATAATGCATTTCTGTAGTCATACCTTGTATTATGTGCATATGTGGTGTTTGGGGGATGTGTGCCAGCATGTACTACTTCGATACAGAATGTTAAAAATTTCCTTCCTGGTCACTATGCTGCATGACTGATCCATTTCATGTGATCTATTTACTATGGTTCATTGCTCACTGGTCTTATTATTTAACAATTTGCATTAAATTGAATTTTCTATTTACAGGTGTAAATGGAAATTTTGGCTTCTGTGAATGTATTATTTTCAGGCTAGAATGTTCTTGGGTGAGTTAAATCTGCCATTATCGGCCTCTGCATACCTGGACTAAGTTGAGGCTATTTAATTAGAATATCATCATAAAGGGATAAAAGTGTTATTTTTATGGCTAAACTTGAGTTACTGAGACCAGGCCAGTACTGTCAGTTTAGGAGATATTATTGTAGTTCTATAGAAGTAAAAAAAAAATGTATATGTCTTGATGGAGCAGAGAAAGTTGAATTAGTGTCCTGTGACAAATTTTTTCCTGAGGAGACATGTCTACTCACCCCAGACAGGGATTTCAATGCAGACCAAAGTACAGATACCACCAAAGTCCAACTTAGTGAACCCAAGAATTTTATTGGGGTTACATACAGGAGTATAGGTGAGAGGTTACTTACAAGAGCAGAAATGACTCAAAGACAGCTACATTACCAAAGCCCACCCCAGCATAGGTGACAGCTTACAAAGCTGTCACACTGTACAGCCTGCAGGCAGTTGAACAGATTGGAGAATGTCCCTTCCAGGTGCCTCAGTTGGTCTACACATCTTCCGGGCATATGGGCTGGTTTCTGCTTCTTCCAGGCAGTTGATCTGGCTGGCCTCAGAGTCTGTGCTTCTCAGCTTTCTTCCTTCGGAGAGAAACTCACAGCTTTTCATGATTACTATGACAGGGTGTGGTCTATTGAATCTGGTCAGTTTCAGGGACTTCCTGAAACTATTTTTGAGTTGTTTACATTCCTACTTAAGGTGCTTACTGCAGGACAGAATGTTTCAATCTTGGAGGAAACTGTTACACAGCAATTGGTGGTAATATGTATAAATCACTCAATGTTCACAGAAACCGAAACTTTTATCATCTGCTCCAATGGTGGCAGCTGCACATTCCTTCTTTTCAACTCTATGCTTCACATAGGCTTGAAGAACTGACATTTATTGCTATCAACCAGGGTCCAAGCTCTGTAGCACATGCTTAGTCTGCATTGCTTCTTTAAACAGCTTAAGTGGGCCAGGTGTTATATTTATTTCCATTTTACAGAGAATGGGTGCTTAAGAAAGGTTATATAATGTGAGCATACACATTTGCTTTACTCTCCAGCCTGGGGAGAATATGATAAGGCTTTTATATCTATCTAGCCGTTCTCTCTCTTCCACCTCTGTTCCACCAGTCTCACAAATGGTGCAACAACTGGATCCTTGGCCCTTCTGTCAGAAGACAACCGTTATTGGACTAATTGGATCACAGGTAGTAAGCCACTTTAATAAATACCTTGTACATATGAGTATATGAGCATTATAGTATATATTATATATGTTCTATCCATTCTATCAGTTCTGTTCTTTTACAAACCCTGACTAATATAGTAATATATAAACATTTTGTATTTGTACCCGCTTTCCATTCTTTTGTGTCTAAACCTAGGAGTAGAATTATGACCTTAATTCCGTGTTTCACTTTTTGAAGCTTCACCTATTGTTTTCGATAGCAGATGTACATTTTACACTCCACAGTATTGTGCATTCTACAGTAATGTAGAAGAGTTCCAGATTTTCCACATCCTTGCCAAGACCTGTTACTTGATGTTTTTCTTTTGGTTTGTTTTGCTAATAGCCATCTAAGAGGATCTTAAATACCTAATTACTACTTAAGCTTGTTTAGCAGGCATGGCAGGGAGGCAGAGTCAAGCAGATCTCTGAGTTTGAGGCCAGCCTGGTCTATAGAACGAATTCCAGGACAGCCAGGGCTACACAGAGAAACCCTATCTTGAAAATCCAAAATAAAATAAAATAATAAAAAATATTATATGCTTAAAAAATATGTTTTAGGGCCGGAGAGATGACTCAGAGGTTAAGAGCACTGGCTGCTCTTCTAGAGGATTTGAATTTGATTCCTGGCACCCATGTAGTAGCTCATAACTGCCTGTAATGCCAGTCCCAAGGGATCCAATTCCCTTTCTCCGGCTTTCAGAGGCACCAGGCATTCACGAGGCATACTTACAGACATACATGCAGGCAAACACCAATGCACGTTAAATAAATAAATGGAATAAAAATGTTTCATTTATTATTATTATTATTTGTGTGTGTTGGGGGTATCCATATGCTATAGCTTTTATGTGGAGGTCATAGCACAACTTTTTGGAGTTTATTGCCTCCTTCCATCTTGGGCTTTGAGACTGGAGAGCTCAGCTCACCAGGGTCACACAGAAAGTCCCTTTATCTGAAGAGCCTCCTTTAGCTTGCATGCTTCCTCTTCCTATGTGTTTTTGACTGGGTCTCATGTAGCCACAGCTGGTTTCCAACCGGTGATGCAGCTGAGATGCCCTGAGCTTCTGCTCCTCCTCTGCCTCCTCAGTGCTGGGGGTCATATGTGTAGAGTTTTATGGAACACGGGGGATTGAACTCCCTGCTTCCTGTGTGATAGACAGGAACTCTTCTGCCTGTGAGCCACAGACCACAGCCTGTTTAAGGACTTAAAAGTTAGCTTTCTTCTTTCCTCCTGTCCCAGGCACTAATTTTCTCCTCCTTTTGGGTTCTTGTCCTTTCGCATTAATCTCTTTCTCCTACCCTCAACTTTTTTTTTTCAACTTTTTTTACTGAAGCAAGAATGAGTAGTTTTATTTTGTCCGTATTTCCAGGTCTCATGGCTGCAGCCCCAGTGAGTTAATGAATGAAGGAATAAGGAGCAGCTGTAGGGACCAGGAAAACTGGCAGTGCTCAGAACTTACATGTATTAACTTTTATTCAGTTTTTATAACAACAGCAAGACCCAATTGTTATGACATTCACTTTGTAGAAAAAGCAATTAAAAGCAGCACATTCTCTGGTCACCCAAACATTAAGCAGAGAACTCCGTGTCTACTTGTTGCCTTCACAGCAGGCCACACTACCTGTGACTGTTTCTGTCCCAGGAGCATCTTTCAGGGCCTTGCAGCATGTCAGCTGGAAACCAGTTTAATCATCTGGAAATCTAGCAGCTTAGACTTCCTGGATAATTATGAACAAATAACAACAATTCTTATTCCCAGACAGTGACAAAGTCACTGAGATGCTAAGTAATGATACAAGATCATACAGTATCAATGAACTCAGAATCAGGTCTTCTAAACCACGGTCTATGAGTTTTCACTAATAAAGGCCAATTCACTATGGTCTGAAGGGGAGCTGTTATCTGACAGTATGAGATGTCAGTGGGCTGTAATTCCAGACTGCCCAGCACTTTCCCCAGGTAGCTCTCTTTCTCCTCTGACTCCATTAAAGTGTTGATGGTTAGGGATGTGTACAGATCTATATATTAGGAAAAAAGTATTCTGTGGCCTGAAATGAGTATCCATTCACTTTGTGATTGTGTTTTCAGTTACTGACTTACAGTTTACGTAAGGTGTGCACTACATTAGACCACAGAACTTTCAGACACAATAAAGTGATACTCTATTTTCACAATTTGGTCATTTATTTCTTAATATGTAAGCCACATAACTATTTTTCTGTTAAGTCCTATGTTGGCATCCAATAAAATCCATGTTAATGATTAGCAAGAAGCATAGCTATTGTAGAGTTTTTAATAGTTACTTAAATTTTATACTTTAATTTATATACTCTGATCGTAGAGTGTCTGTCTAGGATTTATACTGGGAAGTCTCTGCAAGAGGAGAGGCAACAAATGCTCTTTACCTTCAAATAATTAGTCCCTGTAATTTCTCATTCTCAATCTGTTCTGATGTCTCATCCCTCTTTCCTTTCCTTGTTGTTCATCATGGTTCTTTCAGAGGTCTTGGGGAAAAAAAAAGAGGCCCCTGTTACCATTTGGTGTATGTCTTCCCTGGCAATGACATCTTGAAAATTAAAAATAATAATGCCTCCCTCGCATGCACCCATTCAGGTTGGCTGTCTGTAACTGCACCGAGCTTCGAAACGTGTCACCTTATTAAATTCTGTAAATTGCTCCGAACACTGTCTCTGCAAATGTTTTGGAAGGGTTGTTCTGTCAGGTCAGCTTTCTAAGGGCTAGAAATATGTCAAACCTGGCAGCCTCACCTTTATTTAAGAGCCAAAATACAAATAAGTAGATTACAAAGCAATCAATCAACAGAACACTGCAGGGTGTTGTGCTTGGCATTGACCTCGAGAGTTCGACACCCACATTTTATGGACGAATAACCTCATCTATAGACTGCAGCAGAGGAGGTTGCATTCTGATTCAGTTACAGCTAACCAGTTAGCCTTGGTCCTGCTTCCCTGCCTCAGTTTCCTCATCTGAAACAAAGTAAATCTTGCACATGTGAAGTGTCTGTGGTACCATGACGGAGTTGATAGATTTCCAGTCTTTTAAAAAGATTTTAATATCACATAAAAACTGTTCTAATATTTTACACAGTTTCCTTATGTAACATGAGGGCCTGCTTGTTGGGGTTTCTGTCCTGCTTGGTTTCTGTCCCCCAACCAGGTCGCACAGCCATTTAACCCCAAAGAAAATCACACAGACATCTACATAAGTTATTAACTGATTGGCCCATTAGCTCAGGCTTCTTATTAACCCTTATCACTTAACCCGTTATTCTTATCTATGTCAGCCACATGGCTCGGTACCTTTCTTGGTGGGGCAGGTCACATCTTCCTCTGCTGTGTCTGGGCAGGATTGCCAAGGGAGCTTCCTGCTTCCCATAATTCTCCTGTTCTCATTGCCCCACCTCTACTTCCTGTCTGGTTTTCCCGCCTATACTTCCTGCCTGGCTACTGGCCAATCAGCGCTTATTTAAAATGTAATTGACAGAATACAGAATTGTCCCACACCATCCTTATCTTTTTGAAAGCTTGGAGTGTTATTAATTTATAGTTATGGGCAAATTATAATTTTTATTCACTGTTGATAGAAAAAAAAAACAAGGGGAGTTTTTTCGTTGTTGTTTTTGTTATTTACTTTCCCCTGCGGTCTTAGAATTTTCCTTCTTTCCTCTTCATTTTCCTCTCTACAAGAAGCTTTCCCTGAAGTGTTTTTGAGGGGGTCTTACAAGAAACGACAACCTCACTCACGTAATTAAGAGGAGGTAGGGCAAGAAAGCCTGCATTGATTAGCTTTCTGTCTTTCTGAAAACTGGCCGATTTCAACCTGAAGCTTAGGTAAGAGTGCCCTGCCTTCTTCCTCAGACTGCCTCTTCTCCTACTGAAAGCTTGTGTGTGAGTTCAGTACTCCTGCAAGGCCGAGGCCAGCAAGTTTGGAAAGCTCAGCAAGCAATGCAGTCTGCCATTAGACACACTCCTCTGTCCAACTGTGAACAGTTATTTCATTCAGATATCACCTGCTATTCTTATCGCAAATGTCTGAGTCAGAGAGACCTTTAATCTGTCATAAATGTGTATTGTGTTTTTGATTGCAGAAGTAGAGACGTAGGACACTTGACACACTAGCTTCCACGCAAAACCAGTGCTGCAGAATTCTAAAGTAGGTTCTGCTAGATTTCCCATGTTCAGTGTTTTTACAGACATGATGCTTATATGTGTGAGATTTTGCAGGGCAATCTTAGGCTGTAAATATTCTATGCTGTCATTCCCATAAGAGCGATCATACCTGTGAAGCAATGTGTTGTGAGTTTTGATTTGGAAAATGTGGATGCCGTGTGTACATCAGAACTTGTATTATTTTTTTCCTGGCCCAAATCCCCATTCTGTCCCTCTCCTGTGGTCTGGTCCTAGCCTACTTTCCACTGCTATCAGGGCTTGTTTCTGTTACAGTCCACTGGATCACACTGCTTCGGCCTGCTGTCTAGGGGACAATGAGAGCAGCCGACTAATCTGTGCTAATGGACAAGCAGGGGGAAAATCAGGGTCAAGGAAGGCTGCATAGTGCATCCCATGCCCTGCTCCTCCTAGGTAGCATAAGTGGCAGTCTGGAAATACTGCACTGACTTCATCTTTCTCTACTATAGCGAGTCTTCCTGCGGTTGCTTGTGTGAAGTGGATTTCTCAAAGGTGTTGAGGACTCAGCATCTTATCTCAAAGGTAGACTCCTGTGCTATCTTGAGCCAGCTTTGCACATGCATGGCAAACACACTTAGCTGCCTGTAACAGTGAAAGGGGTGCAAGATCTGAGTGCCAACTTTCCTCTCTGCCTTGGATGATTTCTTCCCATGTGCATGAACTACTCAAGTGTACTTTTCACAAAATGAGAAGAGCAAAATGGTTGTGACAATGTTTGCTTCAACAAGGCAGGTTGGTGTCTCTTCACTGTCAAATCCCTGAGTCCCACTTGACTTTTCCAAACTTTACTCTTTCTTAAAAGGATAGAGTTTAACATTCATGGAAAAGATCTGTAGTATTGCTTGAAATAGTTTGTGGATTTCAAGTTTGTTGTGGATCGTTTTGCCTTTAGCCTAATCTTGTTATTCCTATTTATTTTATATGATCTTATTACGTAAGCTTGAAAATTTCCTTTTACTGTCCAAACAGCTTGCTTTAAAAGCCTCTGAACAACCACTATTTATTTGTATCACGTCTCTGTCTTGGTTTGGTATTTAACTGTGATAAGTTTCAACTGAATCTCTTTAAGACACAACTGATCATTCTTCCGTGTTAAGCACTTTACCTTTTATAAACTCAATCAGCACTCTTTCATGCAGTTTGTATTATCTTAAATGGTAGCATTAGTACCTTGTCTTCACAGTCCTGAGAGCATTTGCTGAACCAGGTAGCATCTGTTACTTTAATCACAGGCTTAAGTCATAGGGACTGTCTCTGGAGACCACTGACCATTTAGGAAGGGAGAGAGCAAGCACATAATGCCCTTAGAAACAGAATGCAAATTTATCATAGTTATTATCCCAATCAATATCTGAGAAATTAAGCTGACTTTTTAATCGAATTTAATTTTTTCTTATAGTCTATTACCAGACTATTTTTACCTGATTGTTTATGTCTAAATTTGGAGAATTTAATGATAATATCATACATGGTTAATTAAAGACATTTTGTGTGTTTTTCTTTTCCTTCCTCTTTCTTTCTTTCTTTCTTTCTTTCTTTCTTTCTTTCTTTCTTTCTTTCTTTCTTTCTAAGACAGGGTTTCTTGGTGTAGCCTTGGCTGTCCTGGAACTAGCTCTGTAGACCAGGCTAGCCTAGAACTCACAGAGATCTGCCTGCTTCTGCCTCCCAAGTGCTGGGATTAAAGGCATATGCTTCCATTGCCTGACAATTTTTCTTTATTTTTGAAAAATTCATACATGTATATACCAAAACATGATTATCTCTAGCCCTATTTTCTTCTTCCAACTGCCCCTATATCTTATCCAATATACCTCCCCCCACCAGCCACTATCCACTGTCAATAGCTCCTAGTATGGGGGTGGTGGCTGGACATTATCTACCTATTTATGCCTGGATTTTGGCTGTATTGATCTTGTATTGGTCTTGTGTATGTAGCTACAGGTGCTATGAGATCATTATTGGATATCCTGTTATGTCCAGAAAACAGCGCTTCTTAACACACTTTCTTGTTATCTGGCTCTTAAATACTTTCTACCCGTCTTCCCTAATGTTCCCCAGGCTTTGGTGGGTTGGGAGTCATGTAGATGTCCTCTTTAGGCCTGAGGCATCTGTCCCTTACTTTCTTTTTTTTTTATAATATTTATTTATTTATTATGTATACAATATTCTGTCTGTGTGTATGCCTGAAGGCCAGAAGAGGACAGACGGTTGTGAGCCACCATGTGGTTGCTGGGAATTGAACTCAGGACCTTTGGAAGAGCAGGCAATGCTCTTAACCTCTGAGCCATCTCTCCAGCCCTGTCCCTTACTTTCAGTACTTTGACTAGTTACACAGCTTTCTGTTGACTACTGCTCACTGCAAAATGAAGCCTGTATGACCAAGGTTGCAAGAAGTCCAGATTTATGGGTATAAGCAATAAGTATGGAGAAGGCAATTTGTCAGCATGACCATTCAGTATAGCAACAATAACCAAGGCCTATGTCCTTCGCAGCTATGGGGTTTTGATCCTAATTACAGCAAACCTGAAATGCCCTGCTGTGGAGCAGACCTCAAATGCAACCAGAGAACAGTTAGCTACGCCAAGCCTACCATGCCACTATCGCACTAGTGGGCACATTTTGCCTGACAGGTTAATATTGCAGCATTCAGGGTCCAGCATCAGGTATGACCACTGATGTCTTCTCTCCCCCAACAGTTTTCATAGTATCTTCTGGTGCAGTGAGAGCTGGCCAGCAAGGAGGAAGTTACCCAGCAGGATTGAGGAAGGATTCCCCCATGCCCTGCAGCCAAAATGAGTTTCCCTGTTTCCTTTTGGTAGTTGTAATTTCCCAAGGCAACAATTTGCTTTTAAGTTGAGGGTTTCTGTGTACTAGATGTATGAAGTCTAAAATATTAATGACAAACCCAAGAAATTGCTGACTCTGTCCCCTTTAACAGATGAGAAAATAGCTTTTAAGTGGGCAAATCATCCTTTTTTCTTATGGTCTTCCTCTGGCTAAGAATGGAGCTTAAATCCAGACCATAGTCTGCCCGACTTAGAAACCTCCATTCTAACCGCTGTGCTATAGTACTACTTCCTGCCAACCCTGGAAAAGGTGTCTGTCATGTAAATCAACATCTTCACCATCAGCCGACTTCCTTCTTTCAGACTGTACCTGCGTATATGAAAGCAATAAATATTAGTTGCGTGTTGCTTTCATTTTTCACTTGAAAATGCACAAAACATATAATATAGTCATAAAATTATACGTGGTAAGACTTGTTAGTCCTTCAAGATTGCAGACACTTGGGCATGTCTACTTTCTTTTTGCTGCTTAGATCTAAAATTTAGATCATTATTCTAGTATATGTGTATGTATCTGAGTGTGTTTATGTGCACATATGTGTGGGTGCCCATGGAGGCCAGAAGAGGGCATAGGATCTTCCCCCCACCCCTCCTGAGCTGGAATTACAGGTGGTTGTGAGCTACCCAACAGGGATGTGAGAAACTGAACTTTGGTCTTCTGGAAGAGCAGCAAGCACTCTTAACCATTGAACCATCTCTCTAAGTGCACTTTTGAAGTTCCCTTTCTTCTCTTCTCCCTTTCTTCCCTTCCCCTCCCCCTGCCCCACCCTCCCCTCCCCTCTCCTCCCCTCCCCTCTCCTCTCCTCTCCTCTCCTCTCCTCTCCTTTCCTTTCCCTTCCTTCCATATCCCCCTTTCCTTTCCTACATCCCCCTTCCTTCCTCCCTCCTCCTTCCTCCCTCACTTCCTTCCTCCTTTTTGACATAAGAGCTTTGAGGGAGTCTATAAACAATGAATTGGGAAGGCAAATACTTTTACAATATTGATTTTGTTTTCAAAATTTTCTTTTTCATGTAGTCAGTAATCAGCTTTTCTAATACTTTGCATAGTTCTTAACTTGCACAGACTGTGGCAGCACACATAGGGCTTACACACGTCCAAACCAGATGGGTTCACAGTACTGGGGGGAAGTGTGCACAAGCCTCTGTCCCCAACCAAGAGGCTATCTCTAGTTAACAACTGCTTGAAACGGAAAAATTAGCTTCTCCAAGGGAGTCTCTGGGGACACAAACCACACTTAAGTGGGGGCCCCATGCCTAGTAGTAAATGCCAACACAAAACTAACTTAATTATATTTTTGGAGGGTTTTTTTTGTCTCATATTGCTTTGTTTGGGCATTTATTCCTTACCGACGTCTTGCTTGTCTATTATGGTTTCTGAGTCTGTGCTTTCATGGGTTTAGTGTGCACGTGTGTGTCTCTGCACGTGGATGCATTTCTGCTGCTCTGTTTTTGTTTCTTCTTGTTTGTTCATTTTGTTTTATTCTTGCTTGTTTGTCTTTTTATTTGCTTGTTTGTTTTTTTTGAGAGAGAGAGAGAGAGAGAGAGAGAGAGAGAGAGAGAAGACATGGAGCTGGAAAGGTGGGGAGGTGGGAAAAATCTGGGAGGAGATAAGGGAGGGGAAACTATGATCAGAATATATTGTTTAAAAATAACTTTCTTTTCTTGGTTTTTCAAGATAGGGTTTCACTGTGTAGCAGCCTTAGCTGTCCTGCAACCTACTCTGTAGACCAGGCTGGTCTTGAACTCACAGTGACCTGCCTGCTTCTTGAGTGCTGGGATTAAAGACGTGGGCCACCACTTCCAGTGCTTTATTTTCAATTAAAATACTTTACATAGTTGAAGAACTGTTTAAAAGGTCAATGTTCATTATGTTTCTTCTAAATCATTTTTTATTGTTTAAAATCATTTTTAAGTTTTAATATATTTTGATTATATTCTTCTCCTCCCCCAAGTCCTTCCAGATCTTTTCCCCATCTCTATCCATTCACCTTTAAGCTCTTTCTCTAAAAGCAAACAAAAATCCAATACAACAAATTCCTCCCAAACCAAGAAAACAAAATAAAAAGCAGCCAAAAGGAAAAGAAAAAAACAACCACAAAATAAAAAACCCACCAAACTGTAACCTAATAAAAGTACAAGCAAAAAAACCCTATGGAGTTCATTATATGTTTGTCATCTTCTCCTGAACATGAAGCCTGTCTTGAAGTGGTTGATATACCCAGGGTCTTTGGAGAAAACGATTCATCAGGTTTTCTAAGAGATACAAAGGAAAAATAATAAGGAAAGCAATCCCTGCCCCCAAACTTGTTTGGAATTAGGGCCAGCTTCATTAAATAGACAAACAAATGAAGAACTGACAGAAAAGCTTTTGGAACCAGAACGTTAGAAATAGCAATTGAAATTAACACTGCCCCTGTCTCCAGAGGTCAAAGAAGTCACGTTTTCTCAGCTTCTTGACAATGCAAATTTAGTTTCTTTGGTAGAAACATGTAGCTTCTTATGTGGATTAGATATTAAGAGACAAGTCTTTGCATAGAACGAAAATGGGGAAATGAATATGTTAAGGTATTATTCTGTTGAACTGTACAACAAATAGAAATTTGTCAAAAACTTCATAGGAGGCTCCCACTCCAAAACTGATTTACTAAAGAGGGGTATTTTTGATAAATCTCAAAAATTCTTCCTCATTTATTTCCTGTAATAGCTTCCCCTTCTTAGACTATAGGAAAGATAATTTAGTCATATATTTAAAGTTTCATACTGTTTACCCTTCTTTGTGGGTAGAGAGCCCTTCAGCATCTTCTTTCTAGTCGGTTAGATACTCATTGTAAGAACAACTGATATTTTGTAAGATTTTCCAGACTTCTATCTTCTCTTTTTTATTTTATTTTATTTTTGGTTTTCTGAGACAGGGTTTCTCTGTAGCTTTGGAGCCTGTCCTGGAACTAGCTCTTTTGGACCAGGCTGGCCTCGAATGCACAGAGAACCGCCTGCCTCTGCCTCCTGAGTGCTGGGATTAAAGGCGTGCACCACCACCGCCAGCTATTCTTTATCTTTTACAATTACATATATCCAGAGAATGTATATTACGACTGTAGTCACCCCCTAGTTCCCTATTTTCTTCTCTAATCCATTTCCCAGGGTTTCACACTCTCTTCTTCTCAACTATTCTTCCTCTTACCCCTGTGTGTGTGTTTGTGTGTGTATGTGTTTTTAATTGCCAAATGTTCATAATTGTGATGATCATGCTGTATTCAGAATACAGTCTTTCATAGCAGCGTTTTAATCCTTTTATGCATATTACAGATTATTCCTCTGGTTCCTTCAAATAACAGAAGGTCTAACAAAATAATACAGAACAGTTTGCCTTCAACCTTGCCGTTTTTTTTTTTTTTTTTTTTTTTTTTTTTTTTTTTTTTTTTTTTTTTTTTTTTTTTTTTTTTTTTTTTTTTTTTTTTTTTTTTTTTTTTTTTTTTTTTTTTTTTTTTTTTTTTTTTTTTTTTTTTTTTTTTTTTTTTTTTTTTTTTTTTTTTTGCAGGGATAGGGTCGGGGTTATGGTAGTGGTGGGGATGTAAAGACAGCCTCATACTGGAGACTGACCTGGTTTTGATATGTAGCCCAAGCTGACCTTAAACCTGTAGTAATCCTACTGCCTTAGCCTCTTTAGTGCCTAGGGTTACAGCCATGAGTCACCAAGCCTGGCTTCATCATTATCTTAACTAGGGACATTTCTTTTCATCCTCTCGGCTCCAACAGAAATGTACAAATCTGTTTTATTACGGTTGCATGGTAGTGCTTTGTTTTTTATCTCTGTTGCAACTCAAATCCCGAGAACCCTGTCTTTGAGTGCCAGTGCTTTGTGTAAGATGAAGGCAAACGCACGAGAGTGACTGATGTTTGAAGTCCCTGAATGACATGCAAATCTGCAATATGATAGTAACAAGAGTATGAAAGACAAGATATACTAATGGATGGAGCATGGTTTTGGTTCATTTCTTTTGTGAACTGGCTACTTACTTTGAGTTCTGAGTTGCCCTTTTCTCCAAAGTTCTACCTGCGATAGGCATGTAATAATCTCACATGCTCCATGTTGCTGTCAGTTGCAGACGGATATCATACGTCTAGCCCCAATCTTCAGACTGTCTCCTTTATTTCAGTTTTGATTTTTTAAATCTTATTCATGTTAAGTATGTGCTCTACATCGAAGCTAAAGCGCAACACCTATACAGACTTCAGGAATCGTAATCTGAACATTATTGTTATGAATGAAAGCTAAAGTACTCTTATTTAGGCCAGACCCCACTTTGTTATTGGCGATTCAGCAATGGAAAAATTAGACCAAAATTTCTCCTGGGAATCAGCTTACATCTGGATAGAAAGAATTAAAGAGTAAATTAGAAAAATATAGACTATTGACAAAGGGTAAGTATGAGGACAAATTATCAAATGGGAAAGGAAGATAGAAAATAAGAAAGGGGCTGGTATCTTCAGTTGGGTAGCTAGGGGAAGGTCCCATGAGAAAGCATGCAGTAGTCCCAAGGAAAGTGAGGAGCAGGTCACAACAGCCTGAGGTAGTGTATCCCACCACACCCATCGGACAGAACATCTACCCCCCCCCCAGCTTTTTACTTCATAAGGGCTTTGAAGCAGACACTAGGACAGGGGCTTAGTATCACCAGCCTTTACCTTTTTAGATGAATTCCTGTGTCTTAAACTACCAAACTCTTTATTTTCTAAAAGTTAGATACAACCTGGGGATGGGTAGGAGAGAGATTATTTACATGTTTATTAGGTAAGGATTTCCGAGAGCTCTCTGGATATGCTTGTAAGATAGTGGTTCTATTTATCAGTCTCTGTGCAAAAAGAAAGAAGGCATGGTTGAGCGAAATCTAACCTGGCTTCTTATAAAAAGTACAGAAAAAGTCTCTGTTTTTCTTTCTTGGAACAGTTTAAGTTGGATTCATCACATTCTACTGCTTGGATAGTGTCTGTTCTTCTTGCTAAGTAACATGTTTCTAGATATCATTCTTTCTGTTTGGGCCAATGAAAGAATAGCATCAAAGGATTTATAGCTTTAACGGGGCATTTTCTATGATATAGGTAAGGTACAGGTAGGTCTAACGTTAGAGGAGAAAACTCTTTTCAGGTGAATCGGTCCTGTGGGCTTTAGGTCATTGAATGAGAATCCTTCTGAGCAAATGCAAATTCGTTTCCATGAAGAATTTTTAAATTCTCCTGTTCATTGCAGTCATTACATCCTTTCTGATCTTGAAGTGCGAATTTGACAGCATTGTTCTGATTAACAATTTAAAAAGTTTTACCCCTCAAGTTTCCAATATAATGGATGCATTGTTGAAATTGTAGTTACATTGCAATTCTTACTACGAATGAAGCCAGCTAAAACTGTTTACCAACTTGAATTGAGCCCATCGTGTTTTGTTTGTTGAACAGTGTTTTGTGATTTCACCAACAGAAGAGCGAGTCTCCAATCTACTTTTAAGAGGGGAGTTTTCACTCTTAAAGAAGTGCTTGCTTCATTTTCTTCTTGCTGCTCCAAACAAGATGTTGTTTATTACTTTGAAACACTATATGTAAACCCCAGGAATATGTTAAATATGATTGAAGTCTTGGCTGTCTTTAACAAATTGAAGTTTCCAGAAATTTAGCTATGTTTAAAAACCAAAGCCATGTTTTAAGGAAAGATTTCTATTTCCAAATATGTGGTTGCCCAAACCTTTTGTATTTTCATGTTAAACTCAGCTGCCAAATAACACACATTGTACCTAGCTGTATATATATATATATATATATATATATATATATATATATATATATATATATATATATGTGTGTGTGTGTGTGTGTGTGTGTGTGTGTGTGTGTGTGTGTGTATACATATATATATATGTATGCATACGTATCTATTCCAACACATAGACTTCAGATTTTAAAAAGCACTTAAAGAGCAGTTATGATCATATTTCCTGAGCATATGCTATTCATATGCATATAAGCATGTTTTAGAGAAAGTGCTGCAGGGCATGGGTCATTAATCCTGGTAAAAACTGACCTGCACAGCATGATTAGGATGGCAGAGCAGTCGATCTAGGAAAACACAGGAATTCCTAGCCAGACAAAAAAGGAGGTCAAGGAAATTGCCTTTATAATGGTAGTTGTTATCTATTTAATGTGTAATGTGCAGTGATATGATGATGCTGACCATAGGTAATTATGCATATTTCTAAACTGGTTGGTAGATGCACAGAGTAAGAGAAATCCCTGAGTTTATGATAAAAGGATATTTATTGCCCTTTCATATGCTTTACTTAATCATTTATGAAAGACAAATTAATAGTGAGTAGCAATCTCATTTTGTGTTTTGTTCAGCCTTCATTCCTACACGTTTGGAATATCTATTAATATGTATCCTTAATAGTTTTGGCACAAGTTCAACGTCAATGAATAAATGATGGACACATTTTATAGTCTTCTTAAGGGATAATAATGTGGTTCTGTGACAGTGTGTCTTGATTTCTTTGGGGGCAGGGCACTCAGCTATGTCATAGGCATAGGGAACTGTTAGCTATTTTCCCTCAGCTAATGCAGAGATAACATTCTTTTTGCTCCATTATATATATTTATATATATATATAAATATCCATATATATTTAGGATAGTAATATCAGAAATACATTGCAGATTAATGTCTAAGAAAAGGGCTGATCACATAAGCCATCTTTTGCTTTCTACTTTCATTGTGGTTGAGAATTCATATTCTGTCTTTTCATATCAATGACAATGTGATGACATTGCAAAAGCATCTTCCTGACTTGTTTCATGCATCAAATGTAATCTCTTCGCAGAAATAGGCGTATTTCTAATAAGAGATTGGAACTTTTAGTACTTGAAGTTTTGGGAGGGCTATTTTGGAGAGGATAGTGATAGGCTGCTGTTTACCTACTCTGTTGGCAAAACAGGGAGTTATGGGATTGGATTTTAGCGAAACAGGCTTAAATTAGTCTTGCAGAAGTCTGTGCATAAAATACTGGGATGAGTTGGCGACAGTTGTGTTTTTTGTTTTCAGGGACTCAGTCTGTTCTACTCATAGGGTTCAGCAGAGGGCCTGGCACAGATAAAGTGCTCACCCAGTGTGAATGTATAGAGAGAAGCAAGGCGTTGCTGAGATGTCGCAAAAGGCACTGCACTCTGGGGCAGCCTAAGGCACGCTGAAGGTATACATGAGATGTGAACTGTAAGCGCGCTTGTTTCCGAAGTTTAGAGACTATCAGATGTGAATAAATACTGAAAAAGACTAGATGGAATTTGAAGAAACAGTAATTCTTCTAACTTTTCCAAAATTTCCTGGATATTTGCATTTCTTTTACTCCAGCAGAAAGGGTATATGAAATATGGAGTTGGGAGTTGTGGGCTGGGAGATTTCTTGCCCACACATAATTCACTACTGGGTAGGTGTTGTGGGAGCTCGAGCTAGGAAGCATAGCTGTTGCCTTTAAGGGGCGTCTGAAGTCTGACTGTGAGATGCTCCAATGCCTGCAATGTGTTTTTGTGCTTCTCAGGAGGTTTTCACTGCGTGCCTATTCTTCTTGAACAGGGAGGAAATGGGGTCAATTACACATTATTTCCCTAACATCAAACTAGACCTCAAGGAAGATTTAATTTGAAAACTGTAAGGAAACACTTCAAATATGGAACCCAGTGAAGTTACCGGGCGTTGACAGAAGTCCTGCAAGCTTAGAATCCCAGAGAAGGCATTGCGTCTATGAGCATGTGAACTTCTTGTCAGGGGATGAGCCAACACCAGCTTTCCTCTGAAGAATGCATTGTATCTCACAGCGCCTATCTTGTCCGCTGGATTTTCGGTTGCTCAATCTCCAGAGGCTTCTGCGCCTGACATCTGGAGAAGAGAGGATGTCTTTGTTGCAGATGTGGGCAGGGCCATCTCATTACTTTCATTAGGAACGAAAGACACACACCAGAACTTAGAATTGTGATGGTTCTAGGAAAACATTAAGAGAACAAAATACAAAAATTACGGAATTCAGATTAAGAAATTTTGCCAGGTGGTGGTGGCACACACCCTTATTCCCAGCACTCAGGAGGCAGAGGCAGGCAGATCTATGTGAGTTTGAGGCCAATCTGGCCTACAGAGTGAGCGCCCGGACACCCAGAGCTACCTAGAGAAAACCTGTCTTGAAAAATTAAAAAAATATTTTTTATAGCAGCTCATTTTCCCCCTCCCCCGCAAAAAAGAGTGTTTGTTTGAGTCATTACATTTGAAAAGAAGTTTTTGGGTAAATATTTTCACCCCAAAACATATATGTTCATGATGATTTCTGAGAAATTATAGCTGATTTAAAATTCGGTTTCTTACTAGGGGTCTCAATTTAAGGAACAAAATAAAATTTGTAAAAAAAGACCTTTAAATGTGAACTATGGATATGACTTAGTGTCTGCTGTCACAAAAGAGGTATTGCTTATGTCTTGCCTACCCCATGGATCCTCAGTATATGCCATAACAGAGGCTCATAAGTACGTGTCAGCTCATTGAATGGATGAATAGAAAGATGGATGTGAGCAGTGCCTTTTAGCAGAGATCTGCTATTTATAGCTGGTGCTCTCTGTTGAGCTGAAGATCTTGTGATCTTGTTTGGAAGATCCAACAGGGGAATGTGGTTGTTTGTCGACACTTGAGTGAAGAAAGGTCCTCTTAGATGCTTTTCTTCTGTGAGCATGCAGCTTCCTCACTTAAGATAGGATAGAAAGATGCGCAGCACAGCGAGAGAGGATGGAGACGCCTTCCGAGCCAACCAAATTAGCTCAATTAGCCCTGGCATTCAGTGGGGTGACAGATGGCACAATCAGAACTCCTTCAGAGTTTCTACTGATCTTAGGGAGGATGGGCCGTCTGTCTGATACTAGATAGTTAAAATGTGAAATGGTTCTCCTGGACTAGGCCCACATCAGTGTTCTAATCAGGACAGTGCAGGGTCAGGATCTGACAGCAGAAGTTACTGTTTGTCTGTTCCCCAGAAGAAGTTCGGTAGGGCCTGATGCCTCAGGCTCCAAGGAGACTTGCAGTTCAGTAAGAGCATGAAGGAGGTTGGCACAGGTGTTGTCTGTTCCATGAATCCTTTTGGCATCTCTCTCACCCAACCCAATCTTCTTTCTTCTCGTTCTGTAGCATGCGCTCCCTATAGAACTTCCGTAGTTGAATTCTGACCAAGTGCAGGACAGCTGCCTTTTACTAATGAACTGAGCCATGAGTGGTCCCATGTAACTCCTCGCCCAGTGTGTCACTGGGCAAATATTATGGAGGTGATTGTTCTGTTTTGTGTCATGATTTCTTAGGAAGGGTTACAGAGACACATTTCCCCATGGCCTCATAACTAGAATTAATTGTGTTTCTCCTGAGCAAATAGCTCGTTCTTTGTTTTACAGACTTTGAAATATATGTAATGATTCATGTTCCTTCTATCCATGTAGCATGTCTGAAAGCTAAATTCATATTTATAGTTTACTCCTGACAAGTATGGGATACTCCTTCAAAAAGTTCTCTCTTGACTGGATTTCCCTTATACTTATTTTAAATTTAGGCTATCATATTGCATGGATGCATTTTTTGGCAGGCCAGCTTAAATCTTGTGGGAGAGAAACATAAGAATAAAGAAATAGAAATGAAGACCATTTTGTTAATATGACACCTTTACTCTGGTTGTCTTTCCTTCTCCCAACCTTTGCCCACAACTCATCTTCATCTAATCTCAATATTAACCACTCACCCTTGTCCAATGTCAGATCGCTTTCCAGATTAGGGACTTGGGAGGATTTACCCCCTTACATTGAAAGCCTGGGGCTAGAACCTTTTCTCTACATTACTACCTTCTAGTCATTTGAATTTTCTTAAATTTCTTCATCTATTTCATTTGTAAGGTGACTAATACTGCTTATCACATATGAAGGTTGCAAGAATACAGAGATACTATGTAAAGTGACTTACATACTAGTCCATCTTTCAAGACAGCCACCAAAAGGGGAAAATGTATTGGATTTGGTGTTTAAAGGGTCCATGTCTTTATTAGTTTATCACCTTGGACAAACCACTGGACCTTGTAATCTACATTTTTTTTTCCTCACGTAATTTTATAGCAGGGCAAAGCAAGTCAATGTCCCAGCTTTAACTGTTATTAAGATTCTAAGATAAGCCCTTTTTAAGTTTTCAGGAATATATCCACACTCAGTGTTCATTAGAAAGGCTTGCAGCTGTCTACCTGCGCAAAGAGAAGATTCAGATCCAAGGTTGGGAAGTTCAGAGAACTGTTGTGTTTGGTCTTTGCATTCTTTAGTAAGTTAATTTTAGTATTTGTAATTGATGTTGGTGTCCTCTAGAATACCTCAAATTGCTCATGATTTACAGTCCTCAATTCATGTGGAATTCAAAAGACATG
This sequence comes from Ondatra zibethicus, assembly GCA_004026605.1. NCBI lineage: Eukaryota > Metazoa > Chordata > Mammalia > Rodentia > Cricetidae > Ondatra > Ondatra zibethicus. Next base: position 303,715 of record PVIU01000261.1, read on the forward strand.
TCAGTATGGATACTAATCTATATAGCAAATGGTCTGTACCTTGTCAGTTGATGAGCGCATCCCATAGGAGTGAGTTGTATGTTGATGTTTGGAAAGAACCAGTGGAATAAAGTGAGCTGCTGTTGATATCAATAAACATGTTGGCCAATGACGGTATTTTGTTCAATCATAGAATCAACCAAAACAAATGTCTATGCCTAAAATATCGTTTCTGTTTAGGGACTATTGAGCAATTGAGTAGTCCCAAAGCAAGAGGACTCTCATTTCTTGAGATGATAAATATGGGTTTGTAAGAGAGCTAAAGTTACACTCACAGCAGTACATCAAGATGCCGGAGAGCTTTGTGGTCAAGCACTCTGAAGCCTTTAGTATGTGGTTTTGACCAAGTTATTTAGTCCCTGCAAGCCTCAGTTTCCTCATGTCTCAGAGGGAAATTGCTATTTAACTAGCATGACTGTTTTTTTTAAAGAAATGGTACAAGTGACCAAGATATGTTATCATAGGTAATTATTTTTAATAAAAATGTTAGTTTTTCAAAACTTTAAATTCATATCAGCTTTCAAGAGCTTTGCTATACCTAATCCAATAAGATACACAGACTATGGAAACAAATCTTAAAAACAAATCATTGTTAGATAATGATCAGAGTAGGCTGGGCATGGTAATGCATGCCTTCAATCCTAGCACTTGGGAGGCAGAGACAGGTGGATCTTTCTGAATTTGAGGCCAGCCTGGTCTACATAGTTAGTTCCAGGACAGCAAACACTACATAGAGAGACTCTGTTTCAATCAAACCAAACCAAAACTATAAAAAACAATGATTTGAGTATATTTACAGAAGAAAACTTTCCATAAAATTTTGAATTAACATACCATGTCTATTAGCTTCCATTTTACTGTTTTATCCTTTCACACTTATGCAAATAGAAGCCATTAATTTTACTCTTGGCGGTTTCAGTCTGTATGGAGGATCCAGAGCTGTGAACTAGTTCCCTCAGCTACTCATATGGTCCTGTGTCTTGTTTAGTTCACGGCTGAACCCCAGTCTCTTGCCTTTGTGTGAAACGGGTGTAAATTTGCTCAGCTGGTTTCAGAAAAGGATTATAACCATTATTCATGAAAATTCATTATTTTGTTTTAAAACTTTTTAATTTTTAAAAATGGTAGGAAATTAAGATAAAATGTTGAAAATATTTTTCAATTAGATTAGCCTTTATTAATTTTATGGAATAATAATGAGCTTTAAAGGCATTTCATGCATGTATATAATATGCTTTGATCATCATCAATCCTCTATTACCATATACTATTCCGTCATCCATCTTTCCCTTTTCTCCTCTCTAAGTCCTCCTTCTTTTTCCATATATCTCTATTGTTTTCTTTTTTCCCTTTAATTATTGTTGTAAACACACATATAAATATATTATTTCCAACTTGCTGCCCTTCCTCCAACAGGTAAGATATTGCTAATGTGCTGTTTAGAAACGATGAAACCACTGAAAACTGGACTGGTTTGGGGTCAAATGTTTTTGTCTCAATGAGAGTCAAGGATTTTTTTTTTTTTTTTTGGTTCACTGACTATGTAGTGAACCTGTGAGACTGTACCTGGCAGCAATGTGTGTTAGTTACACAACCTCATGGCAGAGCACCTGGACAGGGTGGCGTTCTTGTGTTTCGCTGCTTGAATCTTTCAGAAGAGAAGTGAAATTCTGTTGTCTGGGTTTCATGTGTTCACTTGGTTTTCATCTGTGTTTTCTTGTAGAATTTCTCTCATGTTAGGTTATGTGTTAGTCCATTTGGAATTGAAAGTTTAATAATTTCCCAGGCAAGGAGTTAATTGAGTGTTCAGCTCTAAATAATTTATAGCATCCCTTCTAAGGCTCAGGGAGAGAAAGTGAAAGGAATATATGAGCCCGCTAGAGAGCAAGGCTCCAGAATACTATCTTCTGGGCATAATTGAACCATTGCAATCATGGTCTCTGAGCAGCTGTGTTTGCCTGAATTGGGCATGCAGAATACTGGGCCTGTCTGTTAACAGTCTATCCTGGATCAGCAAGAGATTCACTGGACCATAGCCCAGCCTGATGAATTTCTGGCTACTGGTGGATTCTTGAGGAGATGCAGTCATTGCGTTCACTTGTGTGTACCAACATGTAAGTCCACCAAGCTCCAGTGGTAGGAGAGAGTACCTGTAGCTATGATTGCAATTAACTGAAGTGGAAGATCCAATCTAATGGCACAACTGAATAACATAAAAGAAGGTGTCACCCACATTTTTTTCTTTTGTGATTTGGGGACACAATCCAGAGCCTTGAATATACTATACAAATGCTCTATGATTGAGCCATGTTTCTACTATTAATTTATCATGTAGAATAATTAGGTTTGCGATTAAAATCAGAAACAGAAATGTGATAAGACAGAAGACCATGATAAAGGAGTAAGAAAACCATTGAGGTACCCAAAAAAGTGAAAGATGTTGTGAATTTTCCATGAGAGCTAAAAGATGCAAATAGGGCTGGTGAGGTGGCTAAATGGCATCAATCTGATCCCCTGGATCTGCATGATGGCAGAAGAGAATAAACTCCCTCAGGTCATCCTCTGACCTTCATACCTCTATATATGCAGCTTTGGCCCTCCATAAATGTAATAAAAGCTTAAAAACAGTTAAAAGAGGTAAATATTCACTTCAGTGTTATGGTTTTGTTGAGTTAATACCAGAGCTAGTTGGGAGTTCTTTTGTTGTTGTTGAGAGTTCTTACACCTTTCAAAGCTGTGCTTAAAGACTTGAATGCAGAAACCGGGCTATGATATTACAGAACTCTCATATCTTTTATGTTTTACTGGATCTATTTAAGAGTGTTCAATGACCTGGCTGGGTAATAAACAGCACTCCTGTGATGCAAGCCGCAGAGAGAGGTGAAGTGCTGATGCCCTGGTGGACTTCTCCTCTGCCCAGTTAAAACATTGTGATGTGCTGATGACATGTGCTCCCACTGTTAACATCTTAATGGCTGCTATGGAATGATATAGCGAGGGAAGTACGGTGGCTGAGTGGTGCTGCCATGGTGGTGATCATGGGAACAGTGATCATCCAAACTCTTAACTGATATTTCCTTCGGTTCGATCTCTTGCATGTCTTGTCCCAAATTTTCGACACCTGCTTTGCTTTTATAGGGATATATATATATATATATATATATATATATATATATATATATTTATTATGATTTAGGTTTGCTTAATGGTTGGCATTAGTGTGTTTCAGGTACCTTTCATATTAAATAGGATTGTATATATTAATCTGGGAATTTAATGATCATTTGTAAATTTGTTTCTCTACTAAATATATTTGAGCCCAAATCAAATAAAGTAAAAACTCTGAGGAAATGGTTCCTTAAAAGAAGGAAATTATTTCAATTTGTACTTGTAAGTCTACATCAGTATATAATAAAATATTTTAATGTGTCTTTGGAATGAAAACTCTAGTTTAATTTTAATAATGGAGGGGGAAATTGGGGTGCCTAAAACTAAACAGTATTACATACATGAAGTTTTTTTATACATGTTGTTGAATTTATTAAAAATAAAGTAATTTCTATATAGTAGTTTGACTTTAAAATATAAGGCAAGAGTTTTTAATCTTCCACTTATTTCACAATGATATTTTTCTCACCTTATTACTCACAGGAAGTTTTATTTCTGTAAATGTACATTTTGCCCACTCTAGGTTTATGTTGAGTGGTAGAGACAATTAACTGAAAATTAATAATATGTTTCAAAAGCAGTCTACACACACATTCGTTGGTCTAAGCACAGACAAGTGAAGATGCTCAGATGCTAATATTGGTCAGGTCATGATGGGCTTTAGAAAGATGTGGAGAGGAATGAACAGTTACAGTGAAGTGTTGAGTTAAATCTGAACCTCCCTGGGGGAACTTTGTGTTTGTTTTAAGGTCCTCCTATGGCGGGGAATTACAGAGGTGATTTCATCACTAGTTATGACATGCTGGTACGTGAGGGAAAATCATGTGGACATTTCTCCGCAGGCCTCACCTCACTCATTCCTTGCAAATCTATAACCCAGTGGCTCTAAACACATGGTCTGTTTCTTTCTCCATTCCTTTCTCCATGCTTGCTTGAGAGGACACTTCACTTGCTAGAGGGATCCTGTTCCTAAACTTACCCTCCTCAGCTAGGACCAGAGTTAATCCAGTGAGTATCTATAACCTGGTCTTGGGTCCCAGAAATGGTAGAAGAACCATCTGAGAACCCTATGAAGCTTGTGGATAAGTGCAAGAAAACTACAACTTCAATGATTACCAAATACTATTCACTATACGCTGAACTATACATCATGTTGTTTAATTCGCTCAGAGGTTTAGAAGTTAAACTTCAGAATTAACCCCACTTAAAAAAAAAAGAGCCACAGATTTTCCACGTTAAAGCCTGTTCTTTAAGCTTATGCAGATGGTAAGATAGAGCTGGAGTTCACTCAAAGATTGTCAACATGAATATGTCAGTTATTGTGCTAGTGCTTGCTATGCATTGGTTATGACTGTGCATTCTTGCCATTCTTTGGGTGACCAATGTACTCAGTTTTGCCAGTTAGTTAAATGCGAATAGATATTAAATATTTCCCCTTTGCTAGGGCTCTCTCTCCCTCCCTTCCTACATCCCTCCCCCTCCTTCCTTTCTTTTTCTTTCTTTTCCCTCAAGTCAATTTCTTGCCTCTTACCACATCACTGTTAGATTAGAAGCACAGGCCTGGTATCTGCCCATTCTCCATTCTCACCACAAACTTGGATCAGTTAGGATAGAGCAGGGAAGCCATGATGCTACCTGGGAACACGTTCTACATTCTTTACCCCGGCTGCCAGAATAACTCTGGTTAGATATCCTTAAGACTCTCTGGGAATCCTAACTAGACGCTTTCTCACAGTTAACTGTATTGTGTGTCTGAAGGTACACGTCTGTTTTTTTTCTATTATTATGTGATATTTCATGTTGACCTGTCAAACTGAAAAATGCCCATATTGATTTTGCAGAAAGCCTCACATGTGAGATAAATACACTCAAAGACTCTTCACAAGTAGCTCTTTGGAGCTTCAGATGGGAAATGGATCATTCCTCAATCTGTAATAGACCCTCTGTGAAGCTCTTCAATCAAACCTGAGAAGTCAAGGTGAAGTTGAAGGGAGGATAGGATACTCTATTAGGGCCGTGTGAGTGAACTAACTGACTGAGAAAGGAACCGCAGGGGTTTGCCATGTGTGGTTTTCTTTCTTTTTCTTCTTCTTCTTTTTTTCCTTTAGCATAGAAAGACTGTCAATCACCGTGTGACCTTATTTGCTCTATGTGTATGGTGCCTGGGTATGTAACAAGGTGTGGACGGGGTCATGTGCACCTTGATTTCTTTCCATCTATCTTTTTTCTGACAAGATTATTTTCAGGTTATTTTTAAGGTATATATTTGACATAGTTTTTAAAAATTAGGTACTTTCCACTGAATAATTAATTACTTTTATTGTCACAGTGCTGAACTAAAATGTTTTTCTCTCTTATAAAAAGCAAAAATAAACCTTTATGAAGGTAGTGACAGGCAAATTGTTGTTATTTTTTGTTGTTGATTTTTCAAGACAGGGTTTCTCTGTGTAGCCCTGGATGTCCTGGAACTCACTTTGTAGACCAGGCTGGCCTTGAACTCACAGAGATCTGCTTGCCTCTGCCTCCTAAGTGCACCATCACTGCCCAGCTGACAAGCAACATCCTTAGCTAGACAGAATTGGTGTAGTTTTTAAAGCAATGCTTCATGTAGGTACATTTTTAAGTCTAGCATCAGAAATAACTTTGAGTTAGTTCACTTTGAATAAAGCAATAAGACTAAGCTGTCCTTAGTTAGGGGAACATTCTTTTAGAATCAGTTTTTTTAAATATTAGATTTTAAATAAATTTATTCTTATTTATAAGTGTGTGCATATGCATCTGTGTTGTGTGTTTATCACATGTATGTGAGTATAGCTGGTGGCTAGCTGGAAGAGGGTGTTGGAGCCCCTGGAGCTGGATGCTGAGAGTTGAACTTGAGTCTTCTGGGAGAGCAGCCAGTGATCTCAATCAAGGAGTCATCATCTCTCTAGCCCCTCACATTTTACGTTTATTAGGTGCTGCATTTCTAGCTGGACATTTCTGGGTTAACTTAAAGAAAGAAACGCCAGAATTTTCAGTGGTCTATTTAATTTGGAGGGACAGAGAATCCCGACACCAATGTAATGAAACCATGCTTTGGAATCTCTGCTCAGATGCCGAGGTTGTTTGCCAATAGTTTCCAATGCTTAAGCTGCTATGAAATGATTGTTATCCCACAACTATGTCATAGCTTTCCTAAGCCACAGAGACCAGGCTGTTTGTAAAGCTCCACTATTAGTCTAATCTTAAGAGCGTATTAATTGCCCAGGAGGTTCGTGTATTTGTTCTGCACATGTGATTAGAGATCACAGCAGCTTGTGCAGCATCATCCTGGAGATGGAGAAAATGACTACTGTAACACTCACCACTCTTAAGTTTCCTCTACTGCGATGCCCTTACACCTTTCTCTCGCAGGCGTTTTGTAGCATCCTAAACAGAAGGATATTGCAGGGAGTTGATTCTGCTTTGATCCTTGTGCTTGTTGTCAAAGCGCTTGGGATTGAAGAGACTGTTGGCTACAATTGACTGTGACAATTAGGAGATGATCAGAGCCCTAGAGTGGAGCACTTAAAGGGTAATTTACATGTCAGTTTGTCGAATAAAAAAAAAAGATATTCAGCTAAGATTTTTCCCCCCTCAGAGCCTTGTAAACTGCAATTTGTACGCTGGTAAGAAAAACCTGGCAGAGGAGTTAGGATGCCATTACCATTTGAAAAGAAGCAATCATAAGGCCGCTTCTGAGCCCTTTGTCCACTGAAAATGCTGATTTGCAGGCAGTGAGTGAAAGCGTGGAACCCGGCACTAAATAAAACCTTGAGCTAGGTAACTACCCTCTACCCCAACACTGGTGGCTTTTCAGCACCGGCTAAAGGTGCTCTTTAAAAAATAAAAATGTATCTTAAATCCTACATTTACGGTCATCACAGCACTGTTACTGAGCACGAATGTCCTCTTCCACTCCAAGAGAATCCTAGGAGATATAAGAGAGGTCAGTGGGACACAAGCCAAGAGTCAGACTGAAGTCCCTTGGTGCATCCCACTTCCCCTTCTTCCCTGTGCCGGCACAGTGTTCCTCTAGCCATTCTTTCCTGAGGCTGCTCCCTCTGTACTGCACTGGTGTGCCCTTAGATTTCTGTTTTTATTTATTCCGTATTTATCAGTGAGAATCATCTTTCAATATTCTTCCCGTCTGAGCACCTCTATGCCCTCCTCCAGGCTGAGATTAGCTCACCTGTGCATACCAGCAAAGTTGAGTGACCAGAAAGTCTGACAGTAAAAACACATTGTAGTCACACATACATTGTCCTATGTGGGAAATGTGGAAATTTGGTCCACGTGTTTAATAGAGAGATACATATTAACTTGAAATGGCAGGTAGAGCTTACAATCCAGGCTTTGGATTCTGGGCCAGGGTGAAGGATATTTTTAGAAAGATAGCACATGGTTACACATGAGGATATCTTTATCTACAATAGCTATGAATGCTCATGGCTTTCATGGCCAGAGGTTCTGACCCCGGGGAGGAGTCTGCCTATGATAACCCCACACCCCAGTACTGACATGGATCTTGGTTTTAAAACATTCCTTTCATTAGAGAATTCACCACCTTATACTTCTGAATGTGTAGGCTTTTATTTATCTTTCCATACCTGGAGCCCCAAACTTTTTTTCAGAGCAGGGTTCATTACAGGAGTCACATTTTCCTCTGGGGGAGGGGGGTTCTGGAAAGCGCAGTGCATGCGAAGAGCTAGAAAGCTCAGGAGGATGCACCCATGCGTCCATGACTGCCTTAGGAGGAGCCCTGCTTCCCAATAAACTTCCAAAACGGCGGGCTTTCCTTGTGTACGGGTGCACTTCCTAAACAATCGTGCACAAACGAGAACCAAATAAGGTTGAACTAACGCATCAGTTGTTAGGTACCTAGAGGATAAGGGGCGGGGGGGGGGTCAGAGAATGCCTGTTTCTTTAGCATGTACCTTAGGATGCAGGGGTGGCGAGTCTGTATCCACAGCCATGCACAACAGCAAGAGGTGTTCGTCACCCAAGTAATGGGGAAGTGATGGAAGTGATGAGCAGATGAGCCTCCCTCCTATCGATTCAGCCAGTCACAATTAAATTTGATTTGTTTTTACTTTCCGCTTATGGGTTTGCGTTTAAAACACTCTCGGAGCACTAATTGTATAAAATTCTGGTAACTGTGCCTTCTTGAGTTAGAGGTAATGAGTGGATGAATGGGAAAGCAGAGTATTAGGACTTTTCCACTAACTGACACTGCTTTGGAAGGTGAGCTGTAATCTGAGTTTTACAGCTATGTGAAGAGCGCTGGATGTGTTTCTTGGATGCTCCTTTCCTTCAGTGAATTCCGCAGAACTGCTCTGTGACTTAACCACTGATTTTTACTTTATTTACAAGAAAATATTTAGGTGAACAATAGGAAAACAGTTGAAGCATGCTTCTTTGACTCTTAAGCAAATGGGGACCTCTTGAAAGCTCACTTGGAAATATTTGAAATGACGTTTTTCTCTCACTGTGGTAGTGTTTTTATACTATACAAATTGCCATGTTGTGACAAAATAAATTACTGAAATGCTTTGGAAAGTTTCTTAGAAACCTGCCTAAGGAAACAATGTGTACATTTTTGTAGTTAATTCACGTGTCACTTTATTGAAATGCTGCTGCTGCTGGAAAGTCCTCGAACTTTTGGCAGAACGTTTACTGTCTTATTTTAATGAGCACATTTCTCTATACTTTCTGAAAGCTACACTTGGGTTGCCAGATGTGATATAAAGTAAAATAATAAGAATAACATGTCACTAATTTGTACTTTCTATAATTAATGTAATTTCAGTATGAGCATGGCTCAAGTACATTCTAACATTTTTTAATCTGTTAACCCTTGGTGGCATTCTGATTGGCTAGAAATTATAGCCATGTATTGAATGCATAATTCAACTATTGATAGATAGTTATTTATAGATGATTTTGCCTTTTATTGTCAGATTAAATAAACCAACAAGCTTGATTCAGAAGTCAGAATTTTAAACTCCTCGATGTTAAACTTAATTCTCCACATCATGTTGTCGGGTTAAGTTGGGCGTTGCTAGTTCCCATATACAATGGTGTCTGCTTAATCATTTAGTAAAATGGGGACTTCTGAGATGCTGGCTGAGCAGTGTGGCTTACCTGTGTTTACCAGGCTTTGATTGGAGTCAGGGGCTGCAGGGTAGAGACCTGAATTATGCCATGAGCAAGTACTAGATTTGTGAGCCATTATTTTTCCTGTGTGGCAGTACAGAAGCTACATATTGTTGCCAAGCTTGAAACCTGTGTGACTGTGATCCTGGTAAGGTCTTCTGGAAAGACCCTGTTTGTTGGCATTTTTATTTTGGCTACAATAGTCCAATGCACACGGCAGACCATTATACCAATATTTATAGAAAACTAAGCTTCTGATTTATCCTTTTGGGTCAGTGTTCATTTTTCATTGTCCTCATCTTCTTGGAGATTTCTATGGCTGCACAGAAAGATCATTTCAACAAGTAAGCTTAGAGCCCATCCTTTGACTGCGCTGTACCAGTGCGCATTTTCCTAGGAAGCCCATGCTAGAGTTGGGCCTTCTTGCCCCTGGGGAACTTTTTGAATCTTTATTTTTCTACATGATAGCCTTCCCTGAGCAGCAGAAGCCTGCTCAATGCTCCTCCAGCCATGGGAATGTTGAGGGAACTCATTCCCAACGAGAACAGTCTGCAGCCAGAGAGAGCTAGGCGTCTGTGGATAATGATTCCAGCCAGGTGTCCTCTGCACAGGCAGTTCTGAGAGGCACCCACATGCTTCTTAGAGGCCCTGTTGTCACCAGATGGGATTCCATGAATCCTTTTGTACTGGTTTTTCTTCTTTGATTTTCTTTATTCATATTTCTGGGGATAACCAATGTGCAGCAAAGCCCTAGTCTTAGGCTTTGCTTTCAGGGTTAACTTCAGCTAAAATATACTTGAAACTTGTCTCTATCTAGCATGAAGCATTTTTCTCACCCTCCAGCCAGGTAATTGGTCCTTCAGTCTTCCCAGCATTTACTAATTACCAGAGAGGAGAGTTCTGCAACTCTATGTATTACTAAAACTAAGTCGTGTAGGTTATGGAGTCATTTGCCACCTCTCCTGAGTTCTCTTTTGTTAAGCAAAGCAATTGTTGGATGCGGCCACATGTGAGGGCATAGACTTAAGTGCAGAGAATGGATGAAATCCCAAGTGAATGTTTATTGTTTGACATGGGCACGGTCTTATCAAGGACCCCAATACCTCACACCTATTACAGGGGCAAATCCTTCCCATGTGAGGCTCAAAGGAATGTCAAAGCCTGCCTCAAGTCAGGCTGTGAATGTTGATGGTGTAGGTACAAACTACATCATTCACAGCTTCCTTCTCCAGGATGACGGCTACAACCTCAGAGGATACCTACAACCTGAGACTGCTCCCCTACAGAGAGTTCCGATCAAGATTAGCTAAACTTGCCTCCTCAGTTGTATTCCATAAACCATCTCATTACTCAGCTGTATATAATAAACCTACCTCTTTGTTCCAGGTGTATAAAATAAACTCAGTGAGGTTCCAGATTGCTGTTGTAGTTGATGCCCTCCATCAGAGTGAGTGCAACCTACCCAGTCGCAGCTTTTCTGAACGTGTGCATTTTGGGCCTGTCCTTTCTTCATTGACCCCATTAACTGTATCTCTGTAGGTATGTAAAGTGTATCACTAAGGATATGCATGTTCATGTGCATTGTTCCAAGTATACTTGAGATACTACCAGTAAAAACTATTAGCAACCTACCTTACAGATGTAGAAACAGATGCAGAGAAAATGTGATTAATTTTTTCAAGACTGCAAAGTTAGTCCTAGTCATTACTTCATAGTCTACAATATAAAATTTACAGAACCTAAACATGATATAATGTACAATGAATTTATAAGATGAAAAGTTTAAAACCACACGTATGTAATATGTATACATAATAAGCACATGTGCATAATGTGTACACATAACAAAATCTAAGAAGCACAGATTTAAAGTGAAATGAAAGTTTCTTTTTTTTTAAGAGAACTAACAGATGTAATGAATCAAATGGACTTAACAGACATCTATAGATCATTCCACCCAAATAGAAAAGAATATACCTTCTCAGCATCTCATGGAACCTTCTCCAAAATTGATCACATAATCATTAACAAAGCAAACATACACAGATATAAATTGAGAGAAATCTGTGTTCCCTTGCTTGGTACTGCAGTTATAACATACGAAGTGAAGTGAGCAGGGACCGACCTGCAGCATCTTGCTTCCAGAGTAACCTAGACTAATCTACCACAGTGAGAAATTAGTAGCAAAGACTTCAGATAACCCAAATGTTTTCTTAAAGGACTAAGCCCATTTAAGAAGCAGGACACATTAGTAAGTCTAAGATTTTAAATCCAAAATCAGTTGGAGAATTGACAAAATGTGATTTCATACACATTACATTTATCACAATTTAGGGAGATGTGTGTCCTTCTAGATCAGTGGTTCTCAACCTTCCCAGTGCCTTGACCCTTTAATAGAGTTCCTAATGCTTTGCTAACCCCCAACCATAAAATTTCGTGGCTGCTTCCTAACTGTAGCTTTGCTACTCTTGTAAATTGCAATGTAAATATCTGTGTTTTCTAACTGTCTTAGGCGACCTCTGTGAAAGGGTCATTTGACTCCCCCAAAGGGGTTGCACCCTACAGATTGAGAACCACTTTCTTAGATAAATAGCTGACGGAGGACAGAAGGAAAGACGGAGGGACAAGCAGACAAACGAATGACAGACTCACAAAATAAGCACACTTAATTTAGTTGACTCACATGAAATAAAAGGTTTAAATGGGAATGGTCAGACTTCAAAAAATTTTGGGCAAATATGAAAGTCACTGAATAGTTCATGTACCAGATTGCTGTTGTAGTTGATGCCCTCCATCAGAGTGAGTGCAACCTACCCAGTCGCAGCTTTTCTGAACGTGTGCATTTGTGCCTGTCCTTTCTTCATTGACCCCATTAACTGTATCTCTGTAGGTATGTAAAGTGTATCACTAAGGATATGCATGTTCATGCGCATTGTTCCAAGTATACTACGCTGACCTGTCTCCTAATAATCTGCGCGTCATCAACATCTATGTCTACCCTTTCGCCAAGACTGGGCAGCACTGGGGGCTGTGCTCTTTTTAAGCTTCACTACTGTTAGTAGCTTCTACCATTTCTTCCACCAAGGATTCCTGTGTGGGGTTGTCAGCCCTTTCCCCACCCATCAAATGTTCCCCACCTGGATTTTGAGAGGCGGGTTCCTGGACCAGCAGGCCAGATGTATTTATGACCATGTTGCTTTTAGCACTCAGGACGTAGGCTTCCTGGGGTGTTGTTTTCTTTCGGCAGATCTGGAGCGCATCTTGGAAACCACTGCGAAAATTTTCATTAAAGAAACCATAAATGGGGCTGGAGAGATGGCTCAGGGGTTAAGAGCACTGGCTGCTCTTCCAGAGGTCCTGAGTTCAATTCCCAGCAACCACATGGTGGCTCACAACCATCTATAATGGGATCTGTGCCTCTTCTGGCAGAACACTGTATACTTAATAAATAAATTAAAAAAAAAAAAAAAAAGAAACCATAAATGATGGGGTTGACCCTACTGTTGCAAAAGGCAAGCCAGTGGGCGAAAGGGTAGACATAGATGTCGATGACGCGCAGATTATTAGGAGACAGGTCAGCGTAGTCTGAGAGCATCATCAGAGTCCATAGGGGCAGCCAGGAGATGATAAAAAGGAGGGCCACAATCAACAGCATCTTAATGACCTTCTGCTTCTTCTTGGACACATGCCACGGCTCCTGGCGCTGCTTGCCTGTGCCATGTGCTGAAGTCTTGAAGAGGGAAGCCCCAATCCTTGCATACATGACAACAATGAGGGAGAGTGGAGCCAGGTAGATGGTGGCAAACAGCACAGTGGTATAGATCCTCCTCATCTCCTGTTTGGGCCACTCCTCCCGACACCAGTAGACAGTGCTGCTTTCATTGTGGGAGCCGAGTCTTACACGGTAGTATTTTTCTTCTTGTACGTGTAACATTACTGCAGACGGAGACATGATGATGATGGCCAGGCCCCAGATGATCACAACAGTAATAAAGGCTGTCTTGACAGTGAGCTTTGGCTTAAAGGGGTAGATAACACACCGGAATCTGTCCACAGCTATGGTAACCAAGGTGAAGACAGAAGCAGAAACTGATATCCCCTGCACCAGTCCACTGATCTTGCACATGCTGCTTCCAAATGGCCACCCTGCAATGATGTTATCCAGCAATGTGATAGGCATGCAGAATATTCCAACCAGTAAATCACTTATTGCCAAGTTTAAGATGAAGAAATTGGTGACAGTGTGCATGTGTTTGTTTCTTATTACAATAAAGCCAACAACAGTGTTTCCCACCATGCACAGGAAAAAGATCAGGAAGTAGGGACTAATGAAGATTGCTGCCACTTGAGGCTGATGGAGATAATGGTTGACATAGGTGATGTTGATATCAGAGTGCCAATAATGCTGTGTGCCATTGCTGCTCCAGGTATGATTCCAGTTTTCTGAGGAGTTTAAGTCCCATTTCTTGCTCATGGTGGACCTTCCTAAGGAGATTCAACTAAGTTTACCAGTGTTCACCCGGAGAGGGGTTGGGAACTTTGAGGGTGAGAAAGCACAGCCATCGCAGCCTGGTCCCCTCTGTGAGCCGAAGAGCGCAGTGAAAGTTTCTTTATAAAATGCCAAGTGGAATCACTAACAAGATAACAGGGCAGGGGGTAGAGACAATGAGTCATCATATAATTTCATCACATAATATGGCAAGCATTTTCTTTAAAATATCTTCATGCCAATATATAATTAAATAACGTTTGTAAAGTATTTTTTTTCTATCATGAGATCTAGACCCTGTAAACCTGCCCCACCTCCACAGTGCCTTTATACATACCCAAATTTCATAAACATCCATGGAATTAAGTAATTTCAGATTGTGGAATATTGACCTCAATGAAATAAAATTTTTAGGTGATCTATTTCACTCAAAAAGTGGTCAAGGGCCCAGAGTCAAACATTAGGTCAAGCTCGGGGAATCCTACTGAACAGAGAAAAGAAGGATGTAAGAACCAGAATGGTCAAGAACATCACAAGAAAACCCATAGAAACTACTGACCTGACTCATAGGAACTCACAGAGCCTGAGCCCACAACTGGGAAGCCTTCATGGGACTGATCTAGGCTCTCTACATATATATGACAGTACAGTTGTAGCTTGGTCTATTTGTGGAACTCCTAACAATAGGAGCAGGGGCTGTCCCTACCACTTCTGCTGGCTCTTGGGAACCTACTGCTCATACTGTGTTGTCTTCTCCAGACTTAATACAAGGAGAGATGCTTAGTCTTACTGCTTGATATGTCATTCTTTGTTGATACCCATGGGAAGCCTGCCCTTTCTGAACAGAAACAGAAGAAGAGTAGATGGGGGGGGGACATAAGGTGAGGGAGGTAATGGGAGGAGAGGAGGGAGGGGAAACTGTGGTTGAGATGTAAAATATATAAATAAATTTAATAAATTAATTTTTATAAATTTGCACATGCAAAAATTTGGTCAAGGCATATTTCAAGATGACTTGCTATTTGAAAAAATTAAAATCTTAGTAGTGCTTTACATAATTCAAGATATAGTATTTGTAAAATTATAATATGGTTCTCAAATATGGTGACTTTGGTTAACTTAAAGCTCCAGGAGATCAAGGACAGTGGAAAGATTCCATTTGATGCTCTAATAAGCAGGAAGTGTGATGGATGGAAGTTGACTGCTGTCAACATGAACTTTTGCAGGCAAAGAAAGTCTACCAGAAGTCCCTGTTGGGGACTAGGGGTCCGTGTCTCTGTCTCTCTGTCTGTGCTGTCTCTGTGTGTCTTTGTGTGTTTCAACCTCCAGCCCCATGCCCGAAGCTTGCGAACTGTATGGTAGCGCATAGAGCGCAGACAGACGTTGTGCGCTGCAAGTCCCACGGTCCATTTTCCATTCACGAAGGGTAGAGAAGATAGTGATCCATCTTTATTACAAAACTTGGGGGAACTGAGAACCGATTGTAATTCTTTGTAGATTTTCGTATCTTGAAAAATTAATGCATTTGAAAGATATTACAATATATAACTCCTAGGAACAGTCTTTAGCCATATTTGGGACTGATTTTATAAATCTAGCACTTTTATCCCATTGCATTTTCTGGAGTAGAGTTAGAGGCTCAGTCATGCAAATCTTTCTTGACTTCTTATTGATAGAACTTCTATTTTGTTCAAATTACCATTGCCATTGGGAATGCAATGATACAATATTTTCTATAACCTTCATGAAATTGAAGAAAACATAAAGGTGAGCAGATGCAATCACTGTTTGGAGTTACTGTTGGATTTCTCATGGCAACTGTTCTAAGTGGAGTTCCTCAAGAGTGAAAGAACAAACTATACTTTCCTAGGCTATTATAATTGGAAAAACAGTCAAAATTCCCAAAACCAGATCAGGATCTTTCACGGTGACCAATGGGAGCTATATGCCAAGCAAATTAGAGCTTGCAGTGCTGCAGGCCTGTAGAAGAAACAGCTCATGGTTTTCCATGCTGAATTTGGATGGGCATATTTGAGGGTGGATTCAATACAAACTAAAAGACCCTCGAAATGAGTATAAATGACTAAAATCCTCATATGATTTTTTGGTGCATTTTCTGTATATGAGAGTCTAACACCTTTGCCTATAGATTAAGTTATTCAATTGGCTGAATGCTAATGAAAAATTTAAAATGCAAACAATAAAAAGGAACACGCTTATTGCATGTTTGGTTTTAGACCAATGCTTATGCATGAACACTAATTAGGATTAAGGTTTATAAATCAGAGCAGCTACTGCATGAGGAAATACAAACCTGACAAATGACCCAGAAAAGTAAGACATACCTGTATCACGACGCAAGTACTAGGAGCAGATCTCATCAGGGTAATTTTTAGATCAGAGACGGTGATTCTGGGCAGCCATTTTATTCATCAGGTTTTTTATTAACACTCTTCCTAAATGTTGAGTTTACCAAGATGCCTACCCCCTATTCACAGAGTTTCCAGTCTAGAGAAGGATAGACAGGCAGTGAATCATCACACTAATGAATATTCATGTAGAGACAGAGATGACAAGTCTGAAAGATCTACAGTTCCATAAAAAGCACACAGTAAAGGATTCAGCCCTCGGGAGGGAGATAGGAAAGACTCCCAGAAGGCAATTCTTCAAACGTAATCCGCAGGATGAGTTGAAGTTGTGTAGACAAAAAGTGAGATGAACGATAAACCTGTCAGGTGGCAAGTATAAAAAACTCCAAAAGGATGGAACTCATGCATTCAGACTGTGTAGTAGGAAAACCATTGTGGAGTAGAAAAAGAGAGAGAGGAAGAGAAAGAGGAAAATGAGTTGATGCTAGAGAACCAACTAGTTCTAGATCAGTATATAGACCCCCGTGGTTCATGCTAAAGATCTGGTTATTGAGTCAGACCAATGGTGTTCATCTGTGAACTATTATGGCTTCTAATGTACGTTTGGCAATGTCTGGAGATACTGTTGGTTGTCATAGGTTGATAGTGCTCCTGGTGTTTCATAGGTAGAGGCAAATGAGTGGCTAACCTTTCTTTAGTGCAGGAATTACAACAAGGGATTATCTGGTTTAAAGTGCCACCAATGTTAAGAAATCTTGACATAGACAATGACATTTCTTCAAAGAATTTTAAGAAAGTGAAAGTAGATGACAGGACCAGAGTTGTATTCAAATAGTTCATCGTGGTTGTGATGAAAACATGAACAGGAATGGCAGCCAGAATGAGCTAGTGTGGTTTGCTAGCTGAGGACATGAATGACGGTGGGAGCTTAGATTACTATGATGGCAAAGAACATGATTGTTTTTATTGTCAGGAAAAACTACATTCATAACACAGTCTTAGAAAGTGAAAGTAAGGCCAAAAGATGCCATGCATGGCATGACTTCTTTGTAGTAAAATGCTTGTAGTAAAATTTAAAAGATTGCTTCTTTGTAGTAAAATATTTGTAATTTAGTAAAATATTTGTAATTTTACAAAGACAAAATTACAAAGGCTGTAAACTAACATGGCATCATCGCAGTAATATTTCAATGTATTTATTTATTATTTACTTTCATGTATTTATAATGAACATGCATTATTTTTACAATAAAAATAAAAAGTTAAGTATAATTTTCTATTTCAAATTCATCTTTTCAAATATATTCTAGATAATCATGAAGCTATACACACCATATTTCCTGTCAAATATTTTTTATAATTCCTAGATTATGAAAATAGAAATCACAGGAATATGAGAAAGGGGAAATCAAGGTTCCAAGCAGAATATGCAGTTATGAGTACTGACTAGCATTCCCTTTTTCAATGGTGGAAACACAGAACATTTGGATCTTTCTATGTACGTTACTGATCAGCCAAATTCTTAGTTTTCTCAGAGTATCTATTTCCATTCATAGAGTGATATGTCATCTAACTTTTCAAGGCAAGGGTATTTTTTTTTCTGTAAGCTAAAAACTGATATTGGTTCTTAAAGACTTTAGTTAAAACCTACCTACTTATAGATGCATCTCATGACCTGCTTCATATTGGGTAGTCACTGTGATCTACAGATTCATATATATATATTTATATATGTATTTATATACATATATGACATATATATACACAAATATGACTTAGAGTCTACTTCTTAGAGATGTTTTGATGGTAAATAGTTTCACAGTCATGATGTGACTGAATAGCCAGTAGGTTAGTAGAACAATGTGGAATAAAATAACTGACCCTAACCCCCAAATCGCTCTCTCAATCTCTCTTTCTCTCTCTCTTCGGTTTTTCAAGATAGGGTTTCTCTGTAGCTTTGGAGCCTGTCCTGGAACTAACTCTTGTAGAGCAGGCTGGCCTCAAACTCACAAAGATCCACCTGCCTCTGCCTCCCCGAGTGCTGGGATTAAAGGCATGCACCACCACCGCCCAGCTCAAATCTCTTTATTTAAAGTATTCTTTGGTTAACAGCATATCTACAAGCTACTTAACTTGTACTTGTCACCAGGAAGCTGGTGACATCATGACTTGACTCTGAGTGAATGGTCTAATGACTGATGCGGGGAGTGGTGGTAGATGCTATAATCTCAGTCCTTGAGAGGTAAAAGCAGCAGGTTAGTGTCAAGGCCCGCATGGGTTATGAGAACCTGTGCCAACAAACAATAAAAACTGTTTTAGTAACAACCAGTTTCTCCAAATGAAACCAAAACCAAAATCTAAAATTGTCTGATAACCTCTAAAAGGTGTCCGTCTTTTTTATCCAGGCAATCGTTTAGGTATTGACAGAATTGAGCTTATTAATTTTTATTTTATTACTCACTTACCTCTGAGTACAATGCTCTCTAAGCACTGTGGTGTGGAGAAGTGACGTATTTCTCAAAGAGTATGTGGCTGACCGTCTAGAGCCAGTCCACCATAAACTATCATCGCAGAATATTCTAACAGAATGGTCTAGTGGAATCAAGCAAGTCTCAGAAAACACGACTTGAAGAAATGTTCCATTTATGTGAACTTCAGTTAATTTCACATCTGGAAGCTTCTTTCCTTAATATTTTAAATCAGTGAGTCAAAAATCTAAGATTTCTGAGCCTTTATATTTTTGTCCTCTGCTTTTTGTTGAAAGATGTTTAACCACAATAATTGGAAAGATATATTTTTATTTTTCTTAATCATTTTAACAAATTTAGAGTCATAAGATTTTCTATGGGACTCTAAGAATATAATTGGTCTTTAACTTATACTTTTTCTTTTTATATGGAAGCAAAAATTAAGGATTTATAAAGCGTTTCAACCTTATTCGCATGTACCAGAGATCTGGCAAGAAAAATGGGGCTTTATCTAAAGAGGTGTGTGTGGACTTTCCTTAGTTCCTGGACGATAACAAGGTGTGGAAATTATAGAATGTTGAGCTGCACACTGATGCCTGGTGTGCTGCTAGGAGACACTGGGCTCAGACAATACGCTGGTTTTTGTATAGTCTCAAGATTTTGTTATGCAGTCTCAGGCTGTTTGATCATTTTCTGAGATTCATATTCTGTTTCTAGTTCTTAACCTTAGACAAATTTTTAGAATGAAAATATTTTTAACTAAAGGTTGAATGTGGAATTCAGTAGGTCATGAAAACCTACAGAAAGACAAGGGAAATATCAGGAGAAGTTAGTCTGACTTATCAATACTAAGAAAAAAATTAGTAATTATTCATTTATCAAGTCTGGAAATGCATGTGCAAAATTCCTCTTTTAAATATTATATTGTATTTTAACAAAGTACTGCATAAAGCAACATATCTTAAAATGTCACATTCATCCCCTTTAAAGATAATGTGATCATGTCTACATCTTTGAAGTAGCTAACATTCATCAACATTTCGCACTTAAAGCACGGCTATTGCTGATACAGCAGTGAACTGGGATTTCTTTATGCTGACATGTATTGAGGAGGCAAAGTGTGCAACTAATGTTATCCATAATGTTCTTCATCAGCTCCATGGTTTTGGATTATCTTGTAAGATATATATCCTATGGGTGCTGGACATTTTCCTGTTGTCATAAATGATATTTAGAAACACAAAATATCTATTGCTTAAATTTGTCAACCATTGTTGACACGCGATATGTTTACCACCTCCATAAGTTTAGCAACTGAAGGGGCCACTGGCGTGCCAAAGGAAGAAGTAAAGGAGATGTTCTAGGTATTTTGAAGAAGGCATTCAAAAATTGATTATCAGACTTAAGCAGAAATTATGCCAATAAGAAAATGCATCCTTCAGGATTAAATTCAGCATTTGTTACTTAATACCATTTGCCATCTTCCAAATTTTCATATGGAGCAAATTAATTTCAAGTCCTTTTGCTATTCCAAGTGTCTTTGTGTATTGTATTTCTTTTTTTCATATTCTTTTGGATAACATTTGGGAAAAAATAAGACTACAACAGTCAATGATTACATTCAGGCTGGAAGACAGTTGAGAGACCAAGGAACAGGTGGAGTGTATGTCATGGGAATACTCAGTTTTTGTGCCACCATTTTGTAGTTGTTAAAAAAAATAGCAAATGGTGGATATTGTTTCTTTACAAAAAAAAATGGTTCTGTACTGGATCCATCTGCGAAGTATAAACATGTCATCAGCACTCATTTTCCATCTCCAAAAAACATTCTCCATGTCCATATTTGATTTTCCAGTGCATCTGTGCGCCGATGGAAACCCTCCCAACAGGCTGCCACACAATTGCAAAACCCACACATTTCTGTCTTTGAATCAAACTTTCACAAGAGCCTGGCCTCCCATGGGTGTGAGCTGGTTTCCAAGTTGCAAAGGTCCCCTGGGTGAACCCAATCAATGTCCATGATAAGGTTAAGTTATTCTTTTTAAGGAGGTGACATTAACCATAACTTTCTCCTTTTTTGGTACTTTATTCAAAATATTTTTTGTGTATGTGTCCTAGGAGTTTTCTTTAGATCTTAATTTATTTCCCTAATTATCACACTTGAACTCTCGAGTTTCTCAATGACTAAACTCCCCTTTGAGAAAGAATGTGAAGATCTCTATATTAGTTTGGCTATCTAGAAAGCATTAGAAGAAAAAGCAGGGGAGAGCATTTCAGACATGTGAAAGACAAGCATCCTGGGCCCTAAGAGCCTCTAACATTATTGATGCTCACAAAACCTGAAAGAACTGAAAACATTGCTGAAGGATCTCTTCTCTTCACGAACCCACATTCAGAAGCGAACCCCGGGGTACAGCAAGATTTTTATTTTCCCTCATTATTTCCCCTGCACAGTGTGAGGGTTACCGTCGCCGCAGAGCGAGGAGTGAGCCTTGCTTGTCATTTCTAATCAGGTTGTTTTAGGTAATTTTTGTTATGCCCCTCATTACGGAATTGTTGATCAATAGGTGCAGCGAGTGTCACTAGCTTTTCTCATCAAACCAGGTCTGACAAAGCAGCGCATGCATGGGAAAGAGGCAGCTAGGTGAAACTAATGCTGTAGATGTTTGATTCATTAGGAGCTTATTGTTAACGGGGTTGTCTGATTGTAAAGGCTCAGTCAAGCAAAAGAGTGCAGAGTAATCAGTCGGATTTATAGTTTGCAGGGCTCAGAAAAAAAAATCAACATAAACCTTTGGATAGAGCAGAGACAGAAAAATCCCCTTTGGGCAGGCCTAACCTGGAACCAGCCAAATAAGGTCATGCTACATGAAGGTTTCCTGTTAGGTGATGGGAGATAGAGGCGGATTAGAGCCATATGGCATGGCCTATCATACCTTCTGACTTAAGATAACAAAGCCAAGCTTTGTGCTTAGCTGGTTTTGACTGACATCATCAATTTTATTTTATGTTGGTCACCTCCGGTAACAGGAAAAAATGGCCTAGGGTTGATAACACATGCTCCCCCCCTCTTCTTTTTCTTTTTGTATTAAGATGCCTAGAAGCTAGTTTTGTGCTGTTAAAAATTTCAAAGAATTAGTAGCTTCCCTTTCTATCACCCATCCTCCAGCAACTGCCGGCCCCTCCCCCTTGTTTTCAGCTTGTACCTTGCAAATGAGAGGCAGCCGCATTCAGAACCAGATGCGAGGCTCCTGGAGAATGAGCATAAGCTGGTGTACTTTAAGCCTAATGGGAAGTTTTATATGCAAGGGCCTTGAACTGATTAGTATAATTCCCTCTTTAATACAGCTGTCCCTCCAGATTAAGGTAAACCAAATGTTGCAATCAGAGATTAGTGTACCTTGCCAGTTATTAACCTCCCCGGGTGCTCAGCAAGCACAGCAGACGCTAATGCTGTGTATTTATTTGCTACTTCCCCACTGTAACTTGAACTTCTGCACCTGTCCAAGCATTCCAGGGAAGAGTGGGGGGCATTATTGGAAAGCAAAAGTTTTATACCTGTACACCTGTTTTGTCTTGTCAGAGCTAAGGTTTGCTTTCAGCGTGCCAAGACTGCCAGGTGCCTTAATCTGCGATTCTTGGTTTTGTAAAGAAAGAGTTTTGTGGGCTACATCACATTTGTTACTTTCATATGCTTGCGTTTATGCAGCTGGGAGCGGCTCACCTAAACGTCTGTGTATATTTTCTTTTAGCAGGAGGTACCTAGTAGGGGTGAAGTTTCTGTCCTAGAGAACCCCCCCCACCGTATGTCCCCTGAGTCCTCCAGCCTAAGCTGTGTCTTTGTCACAAGGTGGGACTCCCAACTGTAATGTATTTGGCAGGATATCCTGCTTCTCAGAAAGCAGATGTCAAGAAAGACAAAGTCCTGGCTATCTCAGAAAGATCTAGCTCTGTTGCTTTCCCTCTTCAGCCTCCACCCAGGTCACCCTCTGGACCGTAGGTCTGAGCCAATTCAGTAAGCAACCTGGAAAAGTCAGGCAGCATAGCTGGGATGGTTGTCTTAGAGCTTGCTGTAAGTTGATGCTCCAGGCCCTCACTCCTTCTGTGTGGAAGGTGTGGCAACCGCAAGGAAAACCAGTGAAGAGTTTGAGGAAAGACTTCATATTGGTGGAATGAAATACCTTTCGATTTTTTTTTTAAACAGCATCTTCTACTACTCAGAGACGAAGAATCAAAAAACTACCTTCTGTGAAAATGCCATGCTTGCTAAGTAACCACAAGACTCACACAGGGATCTGCTTTTTCAAACGTCGGCTGAAATGTGTAAGCATGTAGCTAGGGGCTTCCAGAGATGCCTCAGATGCCAGCAGTGGTGGGGCCGCTGTGGCCTTTTCCTCCATGGCCCTGGACGCAGCCTGGCGCAGGAGGTGTGCAATGCTAGAGGGCCTTGCTTTGTTTGCCCTCCTTGCCCAGCTCCTTCGTGGCATTTGGACCCTGATTGCCTGGTGCATTTCCTACATATTATAGCTTAATTGCAGATTTTTTGAAAAGACAAAAATATGTTCATATCTCAGGAATTATGTCTTGCAGCCTACTAAATATGCTAATGCAGCACTAAGCGGGGATAAAGTTCTTGCCATACCCCCCAACAGTTGTGTGGAGCCTGCTGCCAAGCGATTGTTAATTGTGAAGCACAAGCAGGCTTTGCAATCCATCTTAATTGTCATACTTACTCCAGGTTTCGTGATAAGGCTCGATGTTCTGTTTAAAGTGACAATGTTGACAAGAGGAAAGGGTGTGGGCCCGAGCCTGTGGTTCTGAAGGGGTTGTGTGCTCTGACCTGCCGAAGGTTGATATGGACAGTCTGTGAGGGGATTTGAGTTGTCATGGGGTCCCCAGGCAGTTGAATGGAGAGACTGTCTGTCCTGCTTTTCCTGTTAGGATCCTGACACGGGAGCATTGATGAACTCAGCACAACGTTGAATGGGAGCTTTTTGGCAGCGGAGACACTGGGGCTAAGCTGCAGGTCAGAGATAAACCGGTGCGGATCTCCTCCTGCACGAGGCTCCGAGCGCGCTTTCTTCCCTCCCGAGTGCAGGAAATGGCTCATGCTAAACACATTCACTTTTCAGCTTTCCTTTCGTCTAAAATGGAGCTTGACAGATTGGACTTTTCAGCTCCCCCATTTTTTTTTTCACCACCTCTGCCTACTACCTTAGAAATCCTCTTCAGGAAGCAAGAGTTCATCTTGGCGAGGAAGCAATAGGGTGTTGCTTGACTTTCAG
This sequence comes from Ondatra zibethicus, assembly GCA_004026605.1. NCBI lineage: Eukaryota > Metazoa > Chordata > Mammalia > Rodentia > Cricetidae > Ondatra > Ondatra zibethicus. Next base: position 327,707 of record PVIU01000261.1, read on the forward strand.
GGGTAGCAGAAAGCTATGGCGGCCTGGCTGCTGGACATAAAACTTCACAGCTGGCCACCTTTGAGGCTTCCTTTAGCGTTTCCCCTCACATCTCTTCAGGGCAGAATCTGCTGTCCAGATGAATGTGGGCGGACACCACGTAACAGTAGGCGGCACGAGGGAAAGGGAAGATCAGATTTGGGAGCTCATACTGATTTTTAAAGATTATTTTGTCCAGCAAGCATGGGGCCCTCTGCCCACAGGGTGGACTGCCGTTCTCTCCAAACTTTGGTGTTGTTTCACACGCAGTTGGGTCTGGCAGGTTTCTGAGATGTGGAGGCCAAAGAGGAACTGCCAGCAAAGAGTTACTCTGGAGTCTTCCGTGAACATCTTGTGTAGAAAGAATCCCCTCTAGTGCTTGTATCTTCTCTATACTTGGTCAGTCAAAGTTTTACTTCAAAAGAGCATTTGAAATAGATCCCGATGTGGTATTAATTCTTGACTGCGAAATCACTCTCAAACCAAGTCAAAGTTTTAGTCAGAGGGCATGTGCCTGGCTTCAGTGGGACAGAAATGGTTCCTTTTCTTTAAGCTGAATTGGTAATGCCCTTTGAAGTGAAAGAAGTGTGGTGGTGGTGGTGTGTGTGTGTGTGTGTGTGTGTGTGTGTGTGTGTGTGTGTGAATATCACTGTAGGTAAAGGTGACAGGAAGGGGAGAGAGAAAATAAAAGGTTGTGGGTGGAATTGAGAGTAACAGTATAGTCCCAGGGCTAACACCTTGGAACAAGTTGGTGATTTTACCCTTTGATCTCTGCCACCTCTCACCAACTTCATGCATTCTTTTGGTCTCATGGGGAAAGAGGAAGGGAGGGAGGAAGGAAGGGAGGGAGGGACAGGCAGGAGGGAAGAGAGAGAGACAGAGAGAGAGAGAGAGAGAGAGAGAGAGAGAGAGAGAGAGAGAGAGAAAATATGAGAGAATGCACCAAAGACATTGAGTTGGTAATGACTCGTGTTTGGAACTCTTAACAGAATTTGTTATGATGCAAGCCAGAGGGGCTGGGCCCTCCATCGTGAAGCAGGGTTTCCAGCCTTCCCTCTGCATTCACAGGAGGTTGTCTTCATCTTCTCTGTGACTGGAAGTTTGATGTCCCTGAACTTAGTATGCAAATTCTCTGGCACCATTAAAGGAGGGTTTCTACTGTTTTCCAACTTTGCTAAACTGTCACCCCTAAGGACAATAGCGAAAACAGCACAGCATTGGGAACCCAGAGAAATAGAAATGGCTATAAAGTGTGAAGTCCAGCAGTCAGCACACAGCAGACGCTGTATTTTTAGTGTTTCTGGCTGAAGAATGAAACTGGCTTTACCGTCTTGTTAAACGCACTCTTTGGCTGTGCTTGTTAGTATAATGCTGCATACAGAGGTGGCTGAGCTTAGTAGAAGCTCCTATCTTGAGTGGAATATGGGATTGTTTGTATTTTTCTATCACTGTCTAAGCATGGCTATATGAATTGATTCCAAATATTCTAATCTGCAAGCCACTGTCATGAGATTCAAGGAAGACAGTCCACACTATGTGATTTGAAGAACCTAAAACCACTCTCTCGAGTTAACCATGGCAGGTATTATCACACCCAGTATTTCCACTAGCATAGCAATCCCTTAAAGTAAAATTGTGTTTTCCTGATGGTCCCTTTGCACTGTAATTGTGATATCTAAAAAGGACCATATCCTACACTGTGGATAATGATGATTTCTTATTTACTAACCAGAAAGAGGTATATTGGTATATTATAATTGGTATGTTATAATTATATAATATATGCCAGGCTAATTGGTATATTATAACTATATTATATATGCCAGGTATATTACAGTGTTTTGACCATAGAGTAGATCAAAGAAGTTACTAGGTGAAGGTTTGTGTTCTCCCAAATAATTTGAATCTGTCAAGATATACAGATGTCAAAGAAACTTCTAGTAAGTCCTGTGGAACAAACAGAGCTGAAGATTTCTTTTCAACAATGCCTTTAATTTCTGACCACTTTACCCTTGCCTGCAAGAAGAGCGGCTTGTATACACATTGCCTTGTACAATTCAGCCTCCCCCTCTGTCTCTCTGTCTCCATCTCTTTTGATGACTTTGACTTTCACACTGTTACTAAGGCCAATGTTGAACACTTAGGCTCAAGTGATCCTCCTTCAGCCTCCTGAAAGCTGGGACAAGTATACTTTCAAACTTGGTTTCACTAAAGAGGGATGCTTGTCTTTGTGGGAAGACATGTTCCTCTCCCCTTGCTCATTTTCTCCCTTTTTGTTTACAACTACCAGGTTGCTACTTTCAATATAGCCTGATTACCTGAGTGTTTGCTTCCATGCTGTCTGTGTGAGCCATGTCCTCGGTGTTTTGAATAGGACTCCCCATGTGTTTGAGTTAATACCTAGGATGTTTCTGTAAATGGATATTAGAGTCTTGTGTTTGTGCTTCTATGGTCTTTACCTTTGCTCCATCTAATCCATGGCTTTCTTCTTTCCCCCTTTTCTTTTAAAAGACATTTATTTGTGTGTTGGTGTGTGTGTGTGTGTGTGTGTGTGTGTGTGTAAGCGTGCTTTGCGTGCATGCATGATGTGCATTCCTGTTGCATATAGAGGCCAGAAGAGGGCATCATATCTGAAGTTACAACTAGTTGTGAGCTGTCACATGGGTGCTGGTAACTGAGCTGGGTCCTCTGTAATAGCAACAAGGGCTCTTAACTGCTGAGCCATCTCTCCACACCATTGTCTCACAGTTTTTTGTGACTTAAGAATGTAGTTTTTTTTTTTTTTTTTAATGAATGCCCCAGTTTTACATTCATACGGTGCAATGTTTAGACATACAGAAAATAAGGGCAAGAGTAATCTCACCATTGAGGGTTAAACATTGCTATATTTTGATTGTTTTTTTCAAATCTTCTGGCTTATTGTTTTATGCACCAAAATTTTATGTATTGTTTTACAATTAAAAAAATGTTTTTTCTCTTGTGTACTGTCTTCAACTTCTACTTCTTTCTTTTATTTTCGATTTATTTATTTAAGTTTATGTGGAAATGTATGGGCCTGAGTTTATGGAAGTGACCCATGTGCATGCAGGTATCCACAGAGGTCAGGAGAATTATTAGATCCTCTGGAACCAGAGTTACAGATGTTTCTGAGCCACCATATGGGAGCTGGGAATCAAACCCAGCTTCTCTGGAAGAGAAGTCAGTGCTCTTAACTGTTGAGCCATCCCTCCAGCCCCAAGATATTTTTTTTCCTGATTGTTGCTTTCTTTGTGACAGGGTCTCACTATGTAGATCTGCATTTCCTGGTCCTCACTGTGCTGACCAGTCTTGTCTCAAACTCACAGAGAATCACTCCCTTTGCCTCCTGAGTTCCGAAATTAAAGGTGTGCCACCATGCCGGGCCTTCTACTTATTTCTTTCACATTGTGGGTTCATGTGGGGTTGATGTAACACACCGGAGTGCTAAAAACAGGATCCAGTTTGTGCTGTAGGAGATTATCTCTCAGCATCTGCACACAGTTTTGCTCTTCTTGATATGTTTTTTTCCCTGATGTGAATCAGTGATTTAGTTTTCAATCTTTGTTAACACTTATTTCTAGTTTGAAATAAAAGGAATTACCTAAAAATAACCAAAGATAATTATCCAAGACTTTAAAGTAGCATGAACCAATACATTGATAACTTTGATTCTTAGGTTAAAAAAAGTAGAGCTCTTTTATTGGCTTTCTGCAAGAGGAGGAAGTTGGGGCCAACTACATGGTTGATGCTCCTCTGTGCATGAAGGAATCTACTTTTGGCAGCTAGCGAATATGTTTCAGTATTTTAAGAAAAAGTAGCTCATTCCTTTCACACTTAGTTGATTTAATCCCCTTCTACATGGCAGACACTGTTGTAGTCATAGAGATAGGACAGCAAATAAAACAGGTCGAAATATGTTTTGGTGATAGTTTAGTACTTAGAAGTAAAGTAGTTGAATCTTTATGCTTCCTACTCGACTTTCCACTTTAAGAATGAATTGCACTCCATCTTCTAAATTCAGAATCCGCTTTGAGTCATGTATGTACCGGTTCATTATTACAGAATTATTCTGACATCATGTCTTTCTTTTCAAAGAAACCTCTTTCACTGGTTACTCTCCCCAGTTCTAATTTTTCAGCAGGTAAAGAAGCAAACAGAAATAGTGGCCCAAATCACTTTTGATGAATTAAGCATAAATACCTTGACTTTTTAAAATATATATCATCTCTTGAAGAGGAGGAAAGGAAGCCAGGAGAGGTAAGAGCACACATGCTGTTCTAACCTTGTTCAAGTGCACATAATGGATGTAAAAGCGTGAGAGGCTTTTTACTCAGATAGAGCTGAACAGGTGTTTACTTGCAGTGCTGGGCCTTGCCACTTGTGATCAGTAATAAAGAAGCATGAATAGCAAAGAAAAAAGATAAAAAAAAGAGAAAGACAAAGTCCAAAAGACCAAACATGTACTGAATTCATACACGGAGTCCATGCGGTTCTAGATATGAACACATGAAAGACAGTGAAGCATAGAGAAATTAAGAAACAGGATTTCATGGTTGTCTTGGTGGCTTCCTCACCCATTTCTTTCAGATTGAGTATGCGCTAGTTTCTCAGTCAGACTTCAGGAGAGATGAACTTTCTGCATAGAACTGGACAGTTTTTTTGTTTTTTAAAAAAATCGTAACTCAGTATATTTCACAGGTTGTGACATAGACATATTGAGAATCTAAAGGCTGCTGCATCAGAAATCAGCCTGGGTTTTGTGTTGCTGTGTAAGAATGAAGTCTTTGTTAGTCTCCTCAGAAGCTGATGAGAGAAGTATGTGCTGTAAGTGAACCAAGAAAAGATGAGGGAGTCAATGAGACAGGGACTCCTGGAGTTAAATTGTCTCAGTCTGTGGACTAGCATGGAGCTGCTGACTAGGGTCTGAAGATGCAGCCTGCCAGCTGAGAGAGACCACCAAATTGTTTACAAATGGTGAAACATCCAGGAGAGCAAAGGGCAGGGAAAAGGAAGACAGTGAAGGCAGGTAAGGAAGAAAGAGCACAAATGGCAGAGGGAGCTGTAATGAATTACAGACAGCATAATTGCTCTGGAGTTTTAATATTAGTTCATTACTGGTGAAAACACTAGTCTTTAGGTAGGGTGGTATAAATTACATTTAAAATTACTTTGGTATGTGATTACCTAGGAACAAGGAATATAATAAAATCATGTTTATAGAGATGATAGAAAATCCTATTTAGAGAAAAAAAATCCTCTTTAGCATATTTTGATGTTTTGTGAACAAAGATGTCAAGGCTGCAGATTAACATAGCTTTGGTGGTGCTGGGATTATGCGTGCAGCCTCACGTGACCAAATACATGCTGTGTCACAAGTTTGTCTTCTAATATAGTTATTATTCCTATTTTAGCATTTGGTGCTTACTTTCGAAAAAGGTAAGCTATGCTATCCCAAAGTCAGCAACTACCTATGTGCTTGATAAGGTTTCCTTTCTTACATGAAATGAGATTCTACACTATTTGTAAGTGTGCAGCACCGTCAATGCTTATTATTAACTGTGGTCATGAGCAATAGATGCATATAGAAATGGAGTCTCATTATGTAGCTCGGACTGCCTGGAAGTCATTATATAGACTAGGCTGACCTTGAAGATCACAGAGATCTTTCTGCCTCCTCTGCCTCCCTTGGATTAAAGGTGTAAACACCTACATCTTGCATGAACATTATCTTTATTGACATAAGAGAAAGCAGGGATGAGGTCTTTGTGTTTAAAGGACGTGTACAGAATGTCCTGCATTGTGGCCCTTAGCCACACCTTGTACAAAGGGTTGATGTTGGTGGACACATGTTACCAGAAGGAACATCCTTCTTACTCTGGTCTTCAGAGGCTTCCAAATTCTCATGATCTAGAATGATTCCTTGCTGCTGTAATTCTGTTTGTTCACAGCAAATGAAGAGATGGTTTTTTTCCCCTCTTTTAAAAGATGTTTTCTTTTAAATAGGAGTACCCTTGGTGACTTCAGCAAGACAATGCATCACTTATATTAATTGTTCAAGAATTTAATTTAGAAAAACTTTAAAATGGACAATAGTTGATATGTAGCCACATATACATATGTATCTCTCTATGTAGCATGTACATTTACACATGCATATTTATATGCTATACAAAATGGAATTGTAAGGTAGGAAATAAAAAATAGTTTACTTCTATCTTAAGGTGATTCAGTCTGGTTGGATGGAAGATATAAAAATATTTTTAAAAATTGGTTGTTTTATATTCAGTATCTATTCATCAACAAAAGTCAATAAAATATCTTCTAAATACAGAGATGAAGAAGGCTTCATTGAATCTTTGGAGGGATTTTATTTATTTTTCACTTTTAATGGGGGATATGAACATACAAAATGTACTATATGTGCAAGATATGGGAGTCTCAAACCCCCCTCATGAAGCACAGCCATACTAGAAAGATGTTGCCTCTTCCACAAGCAAGACCAAGGGACTGGCAGAAGAATGACAGTCCTTGTTTTCCTCAGGGTGGTGGTGACTTTAGGTGTGTTGCCTTCCTGAATCACTTTTTAAGGCAGCTGCTTTCTCTGGCTTGTTTCCCTAGCCCTTTAGGGTAAGGAGGAGAGAACAAGTTTTGGTAATTACCCCAGAATGTCCCATGACAGAGACGCAGCAGCCTGACCTCCTGACTGCAGGAAACACAGATAGAGTCTTTAAGAGAGGAGTGGTCCAGACTGTTTCCCTTAAAAATAGGACCCTTGAGAGGAGTCTTAAAGGACTGGCAGAGCCGCAGAAGGCAATGTTACAGGAAGGGGTTCCAGTTGGAGGCCATGAGCAAAGAGGTGGAAATCTGATTGGGTAGCACCGCGTGCGGTGACGTTAGAATATGCACTGGGGGCTGTTGGGAAGTGGAGCCACAGGGGATTGGAAGAGTGTGTAAGACTGGATGGAATCTTGTTTAAATTCAGGAGGCTTAGATTCTGAAGTAGACTTCACGATAACAAATGGAAAGAACGGGTATTAGTAAAGGGTATCATTCTGAAGATTAACCAGAGAAGACTAAGATGGCTTGGTTTTTAAGATAGAGTTTATGGGAACAGAGTTGAGAAATACCGTGACATAACAGGAGATAGCACAGAGCTGCACAGAGATATGAATCCAAGGCCTGCAGAGGGATAAAGTTAAATAAGTGAATTTCTACCTCTTGAGACCTTCTAGTCCCTACAAGTGTCTACATTATACTTAAGGGCCCACCGTCTTCACAAGAGATGAAATAAACATTATGACAACTTCATTGCACCCTCCTTCCCTTCTCAGTTTCAAACATTTCCTGACTCTGCCTTGTTGGCCTTCTTCCTTTGGTTCTTCAGGGAGTCAACACTGCTGCCATGCCAAGGTACTTCCGTGTCTAACAGTCTAACATCCTCTGCAGGCTGATCACTGTTTTTGGAATAAATTCTAGCCCCTAAGTGCCTCGAATTTCCAGCTCCCCTTTGCTTACTTAATTCAGTATGCTTCAGCTTTCTGACTTCTTTCGTATTTCTCAACCTCAAGACATTTCTACCTACTCTCTTCTTTTCCTGAGAGTCTCTCTTAAGAAGGACTGAAATGTCCAGGTCTTCCCTGGGCAACTAAACTTAAGTGTTGTGTCTGGACTATTTCAGTTTGCCATAAAAAAATTGTGCGTGTGTGCGTGCGTGTGTGTGTGTGTGTGTGTGTGTGTGTGTGTGAGCACCTGTGCATACATGTATGTGTGCAAGTATATCCATGCACATGTGCATACTACACATGTGCAGAGGTCAGAGGACACATTGTATGAGTTTGTTCTCTTCTTCTACCATATAGGTCTATGTCTCAGGGATTAAACTCAGGTTTTCGGCCCTGGCGGAAAGTGCCTTTACCAGCTGAGCCAATTCTTCTGTCATTTCTTAAGAAGCCGGTCACCACCTTCACATTTAGAAAAAGTAAAATGTTCCCAGTTCAGTCTTTATTTCTTTTCACCAACTAGCATTTTCTTTGATAACGCTTTTGAAGTTCAGAACTGGAAGTGTCTGTCTGCCTCACATCTGTGTTCGCACCGCCATGAGAGTTAAAGCTTCAGGAGATCTCCTTTGTCTTATCCAGTGCCGAGAACTCTGTACCAACCAAGTGCTTTGGGCATAGTAGGTACTCAATAAGTATTTGTTAAGTGACGATGGATGAAAAGAAGAGCGAGTAAGGGTGTGGCAACAGGGAGAAGCTTGCACATTGCCAACCAAATGGTATAGGGAACAGGATAAATTGTATAGAGATTTCTCTGTTAGCTCAGTTGTTGTGTTTTTATATTCCAGCTTATTGTTGGTAGGCAAATGAATTAAAAGTCTTTTGGTGGTGAGGGGGTTGTGGTTGTTGTAGAGGAAAGAAGACTACCCTGAGATTTAAAAAAAAAAAAAAAAGTCTTGGCTAAGCCACTGGGTGAGAGAGCTCAGGCAGCATTCACTCTGGAATTCCGACAATTTAGTGACAGGAACGCAGGGTACAAGTGTTGGCGAGGTCAGATGAGTCAAGTTTGCAACATGTACAATCGCTCTTGTTGCACTTGGTTTTTCTGTAGCGTGTCACAGAGCATTACATTTGAGCGGGGATAGCCTTCTCGTTTCTACTGCCTTCCCTTGCCAGTATTGGATTGATCCTTTCAACACACATTGGTATGCTCTGTGGGGTCTGATTCTCAAGCATCTTAACAGATGGAGTTTACAAGTTTATTTTCTAATAGAAATAGTAATTTCAAGACAAGAAAGGGGTTGCAGGAGCTATTTATTTTCACTTCTTAAAAGTAGTACCTTCCTGGCGAGCATGCACGTAAATAAGCAGGCGACTCCACAGCTTTCTTGGAAGGCGACAGCCACTGTAGGTATGGGAGAAGCTCTCTGGCCAGCCTCAGCTTTCCCGTGCTTGTCTTGCACTTGTGTTGGCACCGTTGGCAGATTTTATTATTAGCGGTGTGTCTTACAAGCTATTCATTCATGGAATATGGCCCTGGGAGAGGAATTTGAATGTGAAAATAAAATTGTCATTGTTTCGCAGGGGCTTTGGGAGTATATCACAGAATGGAAGAGCATCCCTAAACAGTGAAACCTCAATTCGGGAGAAAAGGTGAAGGGAGGGAGATGTTCTCAGTGGGCTCATTCGACACCGAAAAAGTGAAGGTTTTGTTGTGTGCCATGCTAGTTGCCCGGGCAGTCTCAAGCTGGCACTGTGGGTTTGCTGTAGCTGCTACGTCTGAGCTGAGGAGAGCAGACAGCTGCTTGCTTGCATTCCGCAGCCTCACGGTGTGTTCTTGATTTTGCATTTTAAAAATAAGGTGAATGATCTCAAAAGGAAATTGTTGCTGGCAATTTTATGCTTTGCCTTTTTCTAATGGACAATTAAAAAGCAGTCCTGGTCCCATTCCGGAGATTTCCTCATTTCTTAGTACAGCTGTAATTTAGGCACATTGAATAGTGTAATGGGGTTATTAGATATTATCGAGTTTATTTTATTCATGGAAGTATGTGACACACCTTATTTGCATTCTTTTAGAGGAAATGTCCTGGAATGGGTTTTGTCTCAGTTCCTTTTTGAGTGTGTCATAAGGTATGTGTTGGAATTGGACTTCCTAAGAACAAGAATAGAGTTTCTTTCTTTTCTTCTTCTTTTAACTTTTGGAGCACACACTGGCTTTTAAGCTCTGAGGAGTTTCAATGACTATTGTTGCTTGTTTTCTCACAGAATTCCAAGTCCTACTGTGACACACTTCCTATCTAGTAGCAGATTTTTTTTATATATATATATATTTCAAACTAGGATTAAACTCTAATTAGTTTTCTTCAGAAAATGTTTTGTAAGTTTGTTTTTCACCCTCTAGGAGGTACTTGGAAGTACTCCAGGCTACTAACAAACCAGAGCAAAGGATCACTGCCTTAGCTAGTTGTATGTTGTCAGCCCCCCCATATCAAAACTATGATCTAGTGTTTGATTTCTGATGGACTTACACTTCAGTATAATGTTCTGTGTTACCAAATGCTCACAGAGGAGGTTGTAGATCCTGAAAGATGGCTTTTGCAGGAGGCTTTTACACAACTCAATCCAAAGAGCAAGAAGAACAGAGAACACTAGTGTATTGGGGCAGAAGGAATAAGGTAAATCAATTAAATGTTAGAGAATTCTCCAAGAAAATAAGATGGCTTAACCCAACTCAGTCCTAACAATAGCATTCTCATCATTGAAACCAATAATCCCATCATAAATGCATAATGACTTTAAAAAGGACTCTCTTATTAAGTATTTTTTTTTGCCTGATTGGTTTTGAACCAATTATTGAAACCAGATATTGCTTTAAGAATGATAAAGTTTTCTTCCAAGTGTATAAGGAGACTCTCACACGAGAAAGCTAAAAGGAGTAATTTGCAAATAAATTCACCTGCTGAATTTGTGCCTGGAGCCTCCTGTCTTTACCTAATTCATTTTTGGCTCTTGCTTAGCTCCAGCCATGGCGACACACTGAGAAATTCATGCCAAGTCCTTGCGGGTTGCTGGAACAGTTGCACAGGGCCATGGTGAGTGAGTGAGGAGAGAACAAGCCCCCAGGTTTGGGTCCCACTCAGTAAGGGTTCCTCAGATTTGGTCTGTGGCAGTTCCTGAAGACCCATTGTGATTCTGGCTAATTGGTACTGTTACCCTGTTGCCATTACATGGATCCAGAAAGGCGATTTGGTCTCTCTCCACATTCAGAGCTGTTTTTTTTTTTTTTTTTTTTTTTTTTTTTTTTAACACACTAGCAGTCCTGGACTGTAAGTTCAGGATCCATTAATTTGATACTCAAATCTAGATCTGCATTGTGCCTTCAGGGTAGAATTACAAAATTTTTGTGGTGTCCAGAGATCTTCTACAGCCATATCCAAAGTTCAAAAAGAGATTTGCGTAAGGAGGCAGGTAGAAGGAGATGTCACACCTACTTAGAAACCATTGTGTTTTCTTGTCCAAATGTTTTTTGGCAGGCAGGTCTGTTTTGGGCTTCCTGCATTTTTTGCCTGGTGATCTGCAGGGTAATTGCATTCCAAGAGATAGCCTAGGCTGCCTTCCTGCTCAAACTGGAGGAGGTATCCCTGTGTGACAGATACCTCTGGCCCTAGTCTCTTTGAGGTGGCCCTCTCTTATCACCTAGTTAATTTGAGGAACATCTGATGGCTACTCCTGTGAGTTTGAACTTATTTCCACCCTAGCTTTCTCCAAGAAATAGGTATTTTCTTTAAGAGAGGGTATCTGACATTATTTGGAGAGGGACCCTTTTCCTTGTTAGCCATTTCTTACCTTTGCTATGTAGTACAAATACAAGCGGAACATGGCTTCATTCAACAGTTGCTATGGGCTGAAAGTTCTCAACTTCGGCTCACTTTTGCCTCATACATTTTGTTCTTTAAAACTGAATGTTTATTTACGCGTTTTTCTTCTTAGCTCTCTTTTATTTTTGTGTCTGCTTATGTTTTAGGATTGGCTAGGAGAACAAAATAAGTTTCAAACAACACACAGAGAGAATAAAACTTAATGAAGTTGTGAAAAATAGCCCTTTCTTTCCTATTCCAGACTGATTTAGAAGGAACTTGATTTGCCCCATTTTGCTTTAGGTTACTTTCATTCAGGGGCTCTGTTCATTTGCACCTGATTTCGCTGGTGCCAAGGTCATAGTGGCTGCACATTTTCCCAAGAGTGTATGGAGAGCTAGCATGGTCACCGGAAAATAATGCAGGATCAGGAAGGGACCAGGGACTTGAGCGGTGGGTGACACTGCAGCTTTGCTCCTGTCATTCCCTATATCTGTACAGAATGTGCCACTCAAGATGTGAGCTTGTCGTTCAGCCTCCTTGCATCTCTGTCTCCTCCTCATCTGTTGAATGGAGATAAGACTGCCTCCTTTTCTACCTTACCGGGATCTGGGAAGATTAGATACTGTCCTCCAAGTCCTTATACAAAGGTACTTGCGTTATCCTAAACAAGATTAGTCAACAGATAGAAGAAAAAAAACCCCAGCATTTAAAGGCTCTCTCCCCAGTGTATTTGCCTAATGCTTTTGAATACTAGTAGTTAGCAGCCCAGTCCACCGACTTTGGTTTAGTTGGGGAAGGTTCGGTGTGAGGCCTTTCTATTAATTTATAAGGTTAAAAATTGTTTGATGGTGAACATTTGTATTAATAGAAACAAAGTGTGCTTTCAATCTGAAACAGGTTTTATTTGAAAAGAAGGTGTAGGGGAAGGTCTCTAGGAACATATGTGCCACTGAGGGATATTTGCATATATTTGATCTGCAGGCATGCTCCAGCGATTTTCACAGTAAACCTTGGAGTTTGAAGTTGTGTAGCAAAGAGCCGCTTCCATAGCATAGCAATACAGTCGCTCTCTCCAGCTTTATTGCGGCATACAGCGACAACTTCATTTTTACCGTTAAAAAAAAATTCTCTTCACTTAATTCAGACAGTGACCTGCAGGCCTCATTCTGACTGAAGGAGCCATTCAGAATACTTCCAGACAAAAGCCGGACTTTTTCCTAGCAACCAGATCAAAGGCAGATCTCCCAGAATAGCTCCCGCCCAGGTTTCCTTTGGCGCTTAGGTTCACAAGGATTCTGAGGCCCGTGGTATCCAGTTCAAACTGCTCTTTCAAACTGAAATGGAAAGGAAAACTCCTGAGGAATTTTCGTAGCCTCGGAAAGCTGGCGAGCGTTGCAACGCCACTTAATCTTGGGAGGACATGGTGGTCGTTCGCAGCATCTCTAACTTGGTTATCGCTTGCATCTGTGTGTACCTTCTGCCGGGCTCCTGGAGAATGGACGCTCTGCTTCCTCTCTGTCGGTACCTAGTATCAGCTATGCCCAGGAGCCGGCTGATGAAGACTTCCTGTTTGTTTTGAGTCATTCTTAGGGTGATAAATATACTTTAGCTTTCTGCTAAGAGAAGAAAGAAACCAGCTGCCCTGAACTAAAAGGAAAAATGCAGAAACTCCCTGAATGGCCCTGTTATCATAGAGTTTCAAGGGCGGCCTGAAAATGAGAACTGTAAGGCTAGGCAAAGTAAATAATTTCCATACTAAAGCATCTTGCCACAGGCTTGGACCTAAGCTGTTTGTCTTTAATCATTTGGGCAAGCCATACAGTCTTCACTCTTCTAAGAGCAGCAGCATTGTTTAGAAATTTTGTAAAATGTAAACTTACACTACGGGAGTAATGGTGAGCTATATAAATAAACAATTACAGTTGTGGTTTTTTGATCTGACCACAAGCTTTTAATGCCATTTGTGTATGAACATATAATGCTTCTGGATAAACAATAATGTTTACACTGTTGGGTCATCCACTGCCTTAGCGAGCCATTTGCATACATGATTGTTTGGATTCAGACAAACCCAAGAACAAAAGAATATTATAAAATTACTTAAAGCAAGAATGACAGGAAATCCTTTATAGCTCAAATATCACTTCTTAAATAAAGCTGTGGAATTTTTGTCCCGTTTTAATCTCACTTTTGTTCTTTTGTTTCTGAATAGGTTCGGGTTTGGTGACCAGAGTGTCCTCAGAGGGAATTTTTACTTATGATCTAGAGAGTTCAGGATTTTTTTTTAAAAATCTGAATGTCCTGTTCGCCACATTCTGATGCTCATCCTAACTTCAGTATGAGTGCCAAAGAGTTGCAAGCTACTCGTCAGGGTCTGTCTTCTGTATGCTCCGAGGGAAGGGCTTACCTCTTTCCTACAGTCAGTCTCTGAATGTGATTTCAGCAGCAGAAGAGAAGTTTGCAAGTAAGTTTTCCAGCCCAGCAGAAAGGAAATGCTTAACTAGTACGGTTCAAAATGAAGTTACCATTAAGAGTTTCGTGGTGTCAACTAGTGACACAGGTATCCAAGCAGGGTAGCCCATGTGGCCTTGTGAGTAGGGAGCTCCTTGTGTTTGTAAGCTAAGGTTTCTAAGACTGTAGAAGTTCATGTGAAAAGTTGAGCCCTAATCCACTGGTGACAATGACTGAGTGACTGGGACATAAGCATAGTGGTTTCTCAAAGTGGAGAATCACAGTGGTAAAGGCTTACTGGAGAAGGAATCCAAAGCTCACATTAAAAAAAAAAAAAATCAAATGACATTGGCCACTTACAAATGATTGTGCATATAGTTGTGTATGTAGATATATATTCATATATACAGTCACATATATGCACACACATATATACATGTAACACACATATAACAACATATAACATATATACATATAACACATATAACAACAACTAATGAAAAAAAAACCCAGTTTTGAAAAAGAGCAAACAGGGATACATGGGTTTAGAGGGAGAAAAGGAAAGGGGGAAATGATGCTATTATATTATCTCAAAACATAAAATAAATAATAAAAAGGTTAAAGAATAAACTGGAACTTGACTTGGGTGGAACCTGTCACTAGAAATATAAAAAAAAGGTGTGAAATAACCTTTACTTTTTTAGTACTACTTAATGTCATGTGTCAAGCAGTGAAGTAAGACTTTTATGCTCCCGTTGATTCGACACATGTGGATTGTCTTCTCAGCAACAGCACTTGCTCAGACTGGTCACAACCAGCTGAGCAATGCCTGTGATGGTGCATTTGAAGGAAACCTTAAGGGAAGGAGAAAACTGGAGGCATTTCCTCGACTTCGGAGCAAGACATAGTCATATTCAGATAAAAACCTGATATTCATATTTTGTATCAGTGCAGCCCTACAGTTCACAAGATGCTTTCCCTAGCAATGCTTCCTAGGACCCTTGGCTGTAGCTAAGTGGGGAGAACAGGGGCTGGTGGCCCTCCCTGCAGCAAGGCGGCTCCTTATGGAGTGGAGGTCATTCCCCACATTGTGCAAGAATATCTCAAGATCTTCCTGCGACACACAGGTAGGTGGCAAGGACTATTTCTGCGTATGGTAATGTGGAACAGAGGGAGAAGAGAGTATGTCTCACAGCAACTGCCCCTGACTGTCCTTGAACGCATCACGACACCAAGTTTCTGATCCCAAGAGTTTCTAAAAGTTTTGTTTTAAAAGGTGAGGAATTGGCATGAGAAACAACAGGGTATTTTGTTCATTTGCTGGTTGAGCAAAGCCTTTAAAGGGGGGGAAACAAATTATTTATTAGACGAAATTAGGGTAGGAGGGGGGAATGTTTTTCACACCCATTTTCACACTTCTGAGGTGATAAGTCCAGCCCTTACAAAGTAAAATGGAAGGTTTCACACTAAACCCACCCAGACAAATTCTTGTAGTACCTACTCATTTAGCTCTTCCAGAATAAAGAGGCACCGAATGAGCTCAGAGCAGGCATCTAACTACTTGACTCTACCCTGTTGTCTTCTTAGGCTCTACAGTTATCGAATTTTATCAGCTGGGCTCATATAAGTACAGTGTAAGCTTGTACTTATCTTAGATTCTCTTGGTTGCTGTTTTTTGTTTGTTTGTTTGTCCTAAGCTGCTCATTGGTATGAATCTAATTTATTTCTCACCACCTTCCACCTTTCAGAATGGCTTATTTGGTCCCGATATGTAAGTACAGAATGCTGTCATTGGAATCAGGCTTAAAGACTAGGCAGGGTCATATCTGGAATCCAGGTGATTCTAAAACATGACCATTGCCATTTTTCTCCACGCAGGGGAACACCAGCCTTAACTACAGAGCTATTGACAAGGAAAGCTCCTGGGACTCATCCAGGAGTCCCGCTACTTTCGTTCAGTGAATCCTACCCTTTTGCTGTCCTCAATTCTTTTCCAAACTGAGGCAACCATGTCTTGATGTGGTAAAAGCAAGAACTGTCTCTCCTCGCTGCCTATGGTGTCGCCCTTCCCTTGGTTAGTTTTCTACCTATCGGTTTCTGACTTCCATTATGGAACTGCTGCCTTTGCAACTTTCTGGTCCTCCTACCCTTTCCCAAGCTTAAATTGCAGGAGCATGGAGCCTTGGGAGTAGAGTACAACTTTGTTGGATAAACAAATTCCCTCCTTTCTGAGTGGTAAGGATAGGACACAAAGAAATTAAGTTAGTTTGTTAGGCTCACAAGATTAGTAAATCTGCAGCTAGAATTTTGGCTCTTGACTCAGTCTAGAGCTATTGTAATTATACCATACTGAGTCTACTATTGTGATTACTGTCCAAGACTATATGATATGAACTTAAGGAATGCAGTCTCATAGCTCCTGGCTTGCACTGTAGGCTGTCTGGACAGTCAGCGTAACTAATTATAAGATCAGTAACTAAGTAGCTGGCTAAAGTCCAGGAAACATCCATGGCATCAAATTCTACCCTAGCAGAGTTTGAACAAGTTACCCAGCGCTGCTGGGAAAATCTTATAAACTTTAACTTTTAGGTTGCCAGCCAATTTCATTTCACTTGTATTGTTATTTTCAATTACAAAACTATTCAATTTTTTCTCTTTAAATTGAAAATAATCTTTTCCAATGCAATATATTCTCATCACAAATTTCCCTCCTTCATCTCCTCATCCTCCCCCACATCCTTCCAGCTCCATGTTTTTTTCCTCTCTCTCTCTCTGAAACAAACAGGCAAATAGAAGCGGAAGAAAACAGAAACAAAGAAGAAGCATGAGAAACACACACACACCCACCATAAAAACGCACTGTTGGAAACTATACTATACAAGCAAAAGATTAGTAAGGTTAAAAAAATGCCCAAAGAAAACAAATTGAGACAAAAAAAGGCTCCAAAAATATTACTGAGTTCATTTTGTGTTGACCGTCTACTTCTGGGCATGGGGCCTGCCATTAAGTGTGGTTTGTATACCCAGAAAGACTCCACCGGAGAAACTAAATCCTAAAAATGCCCCCCCTTTTATGTACAGTTGTCGATTGGAGACAGCTTCTTGGTTAGGGATGGGAGCTCCTATTCACTTCTCTTTCAGCACTGGGACCCCATCTGGCTTGAACCTGTGCTGGTCCTGCGTATGCTGCCACAGTCTCTGTGAGTTCGTATGTGCATCAGTCCTTCTGTGTCTGGAGGGCATGTGTCCTTGGTGTCCTCTATCCCCTCTGGCTTTTACAACCTGTCTACGTCCTCTTACACACAGCTCCCTGACTGTTGCAGGGCGTGATTTCATGAAGACATCTTGTTTAGGACTGACTGTTCAGGATCTCTCCTCCTCTTCTCATTGTCCAGTCTTGGGTCTTTCTACTAGTCACCATCTACTATAGGAGGAAGCCTCTCTGATGATGGCTGAGCCAGACACTGATCTACATGGCTATAAGCCATTTTAAAAAATTACTTAATTTTTAATTTGCCATTTTTAATCTGCCTCTGAAAAATATATTTACACCGTTTAAGGTTCTTCTGTGTTTTGAATGCAGTCTTCCAGGCTCCTTTGTACACCTCCATTTTCTCCTCTCTTTCATTTCTATAAGGTAGTGCATGGGTTGTAGAACCTGTAGGCCTCCATTGAGCCCAAGGCCTACCACTTAGTAGATTTAAAATGCATATTGTTACCATTTTACATGTATGTGAGTTTTACTTTCATGTGTGTACATGTACCATGTGAATACAGTCTTCTTGGAGGCTGTTAAGAGGGCATAATAACTATTGGAACTGGAGTTAAAGATGGTTGTGAACCTCCATGTGGGTGTTGATGACCTAAACCTGGGTCCTCTTCAAGAGCAGTAAGAGATCTTAGCTGCTGAAATATTGCTCCAGTCCTGCTTTACTTGATTTTTGACAGTGGACAAATTAAATACCTTTTCTGAACATTGAACCTTGATTTCCTTTTCTCTCCTTCCCTCCCTCCCTCCTTCCCTCCCTCCCTCCCTCCTTCCCTCCCTCCCTCCCTCCCTCCCTCTCTTCTTTCTTTCCTTCTTTCTTTCTCTTTTGGGACAAGGTTTCTTTGAGTAACAGCCCTGGTGGTCCTGGATCTCATTCTGTAGGCCAGGCTGGCTTTGAACTCACTCTGTAGACCAGACTGGCTTTGAACTCGCAGAGATCCACATGCTTTTGCCTCCCAAGTGTTGGAATTAAAGGTTCGCACCATTGCCACTAGGTGAAGCTTCATTTCTTTAAGGAACTAAGAAGGGCGTTTGTTTACCTTACATAAGAAAAAATGCATGAAGAATTTTCTGTTGCATGTGGCTGGGATGTAGCTCAATTGGAGATTGCTAGTCTAGCATGTGCAAAGTCCTGAGCTTAATCTCTAAGATTGTAAGTAATAAAAAACAAATAAAAAGTTTCTTACATAAACTATATACTAGTAACATTAAACATTATTATAAAAAATAGGTTTCCATGTCTGGAAAAAAAAGCATCAACAAAATTGAAAATATCTCTAAACTTCTCTGCATAATTTTTCTTCATGGGTAGAATTCTTGAAAAATCACACCCTTTATTCTTTTTTTCTATTTTATAGTACTGTTGAATTTGTATAGACTGGGTCCTGTGTGCTATTCAGGGTCAAAGGTTATATTCTTGCAAACGATGGTCATTATTAGGATTTTCTGCTTCTCATGAAACTCTGTTGTCTCTGCTCTTCTCTTGTATGACAAATTCCAGTCTCTTAGGATAATGAGACAAAGGTCACTAAGCCAGCCTGCTGGCCCAAGAGAATTATAGTCTTTTCTTTCAGAAGAAAATCTCCACAGTCTTGCAAATACAGTTGACAAAAATCATATGAGGCACTGAATAACCTAATTAGGTGGAGTTAGTTAGTGGAGAGCATTTCAGTCATGACTAGCATAGTTAAAAGTTAGGCCGGGGTGCCAGTATTTGAGAGAAACCTAACCAGAAATTTAGAAGGAACCAGATCACTAAGATATGACTTATGCCTCATGAGGTTCCTCAGGGCGAGGTTCTATTTTTTTTTTATTGTGGTTAAGGTTATTGGTAGGTAGTGACCTTTATTGAAAGAATAAACAGAAGTTTAGTAGGGAGTACCGAGCCAGTCATTATAGTAAATAAACTTTTTAGGAAAAGTAAGACGTAAGCCTTGTCATATTGTTTGTGAAGATCTGTCTATGGGAAGAGACCATCTCTTCTATGTCTATGTCATGCAGAGAACACGGGAAAGCCATCCAGAGGGGATGGCAAGAAATGATGATTTTTTTAGATTGTTGGTGTTCTTGCTTTTAATGAAATGTTTATCTCCTACAAGGTAGTCAGAGCACACCTGTAGCTTCCAAGCATCTGTGGTGGGACTCAAAATTAAAACCGCTTAGAAGGCTAGAAGTTTGCCTGTTTTTCAGTGCCACAAACATCTGGACATCTGGGAAAGGATGCAGAGCTCAGGCAGAATGTCCCCAGTTGCATTCCGTTCTACCAGACTTGGGTTCCTCCAGCAGGACAAGCACAAGGCTCTGAGACTGTGCTCCCCAGCCCACACTTAGTGACCAGCAGACCTGCATGTGTTTTATCCTAACAACAAGAACTCTCTGGAGAACAGCATTTCAGTGCTTGGTCTTGTTTGGAATAATACAAAAGGGTAGGTCCTAAAGATGAAAATGGGTCAACCTCCCTGGGCCAAGGCCCTGTTTAGGTCTCTGGGGAGTAACATAGACATTTTGAGATCTCTAAGGTGCCTTTTGGCACATGGTTCCTCAGAGGTTTTCCCTGCAACTGGCATGAGTTTGCTTGGATGGAGAATCTCTCTCCTTTTATTGTTTTGTGTAATATTTATCATCATCTTATAGTCACTGTGTGCCAAACAGTTTTCCATGAAATGATTTATTCTAATAATTAAAAGAAGGCAATATTCTTTTGCTGGATGGCTGTTTTGTCTGAGTTATTAAATACAATTTGATTTTTTTTCTTTGTACCATTGTTACATAAAAGATTCATCTTTAATTAGTTTGAGGTGTACTGTGACTTACCTTTGTCTCCAAGTAAAAGATTTTTCTTCCTCAAAAATAAATGAATTCTGAGTTGACAGGCTAAAAAGAACTGCAGTAAGATTAAAATTACTAATTTTTTCCAGTAAGAAGTAACTGCTAATCTGCTATAACTGAGTATTTTAGGTATTGACCATCTATTAAAAATACTTATTTGCATTATGTTTAATGTAAATTAGATGACTCACTTTTCCCCATCTCATTCTCTGTGTTTATTTTTAATCCTGTTCTAAAGCAGGAACTAGGTCCAAGTGAAATTAAAGCATTGTTCTAGCTTGATTGGTCTAATATTCTTCAAAGAGCTGAGGCGGAGTCAAAGATTGCCCCCTTTAATTTGTAATTAGACTAAGACACTAAAAGATTATAGACACTCAGATTGATTATTACCTAACACTTCATGATTAAACTGGTATTGTTCAGTATTGCCATCAGATAGCTTTAATATTTGACATTAAAGGATAGCTATAGCAAAGTAGAGTAATTACAAAAAGCCGTTTTCCCCCTTCTTTTATCTGCATTGGAAAGGGATTTTCACTTCTAGTGGGAAGTACTTATGACAATTAATGTGCTTGTTAACGTATATTACTTTTGCTATATTTACACATTTCTTCTGTAGTTTGTAAGTAGCCATTTTTGCTTTACTGAAAAGCACATTCTGGAAACTCTAGGAAGTATGGATACATAAGATGGAAAAAATTGAAATCCCTCGCCATTGTTAGTATTTTAGTGCACAACCTTCTAAACATTTCATCCATGTAAAGTAATGTAAGTCCTACCGTAATTTCCAAATCTTCCCTTTTGGATAAGAACAGCTACTGGATCTATCTCAGTGTTATCGAATATTCTGTAACATGTCTTTTGTCTTAGCTGCACTGTTATTTACTTAATCAATTCTCTGTTGTGGAGCATAAGGTTGTTCCTAATGTTTTCAAGAATATAAATAGGGCCGGCATAAATGTTCCATGTAACCAAACATATGTTCACATGCTTGATTATTTTCTTAGAACATATTTCTAGAAAGGGAATTACTGGTTGAAAAAAATGTATATAAACTGTAAGCTTTTCATTATAGTAACTAACCACTATAACCACTTTCCTTAGAAAGATTATACTATTCAAACATTAACTTGGTTGCAGCTTATTAGCTTACTATTCTCAAACCTCACAGCTATTCCCCTGTGGCGTCCAAACACACTAAGTGGTGTTGCAAGTTGGCAATAAGCGAGTCTCAAATAATTGGCTAGATTCTACAGTGCTTACTACTTCAGATTTATTAATTTGGCATAATTCTTTTCCTTCTCTGCTATTGGCTGGTTATGTTGGGATCTGTCATATGTTTCAGTATTTTTTCTGCAAAATGTCTCTAAGAAATTGAAGACAAGAATCTGGTACTGTACTCTACTAGAATATATTAACTGTCACTCCAAATTCAGACAATTGACCCCCACTAATCACAGCCACAGCTAGAGGCGGGACTTGTGATGAGGTTAGCAAGGAAAAGGTGCAAAGAGGGCTTTCGGGCACAAGCTGCTCCCTCTTCATCCTCACGAGTGTGTGCTCTCTGCTGTCACTGGCAAAGTGGCCCCACACACTCAGGTGGCTGCTAAGTGACATGCAGAGAAAAGGTCACTCTTTAGTCTCTTTACCTCTTTCGAAGTAAAGAGATTTTTTTTTCCTCTACAAATTTTCCTGTGGTGTTTGGTTGATATTATAAATCATCTGATACTTTTAGATCGGAAATTATGTGAAAAACATCACGGCTATAGCTTGACATTTTTAGTAGAGTCCATGAATACCCCGTGAAGCGTACAGAACTTCAGTGAGGCAGATAGGTGCACAGAACATCAGCCAATGTATCACTGTGCAGTCAGCTCTGCCCCTGCTTTTACTATGAAAAAAGTTTCTAGCCTCAAAAGGGAACTTAGTTCTCGGCAACCTTAGCATAAAATGCTTCCTCAGCTTTTCTTAGATCCGACCTTCTCAAAATGCAAGTGCAGTCAAAGATTAATTTTTCGTGATTGCACTTACACCTTCTAAACTAGGCTGTTTCACTTCCTTGTGAGAAAACAAATTTCTTGAAGTTAAGCTTCCATTTCCCATTATTATCCTTGAAGTGCCCAGTCTTTGATAAGCATGTTTGGGAATGACTGAAAGTGTCCTTCATCTTCCCCAAAGCAAACTGTCATGATTGCCAATAGCAAGCTGTGGCGGACTCACGCAGGTGGGCATGGGTCCAAATGGCTCTTCTTCTGGCAGGACTGGCTACTGGCTGCCAGGCCACTTTCTAACTTTTTTCTCCTCTTTGGTGTTCATGGTTATAAAATGCTGATACAAATAAAATTTCTCCTTAGAGAACAGGTTGCTCTTGAGATCAAAGGAAATACAGTGACAGACTATTAGGTTAACTGGTCAGCACACTTTAAGTAAGATTATCGTAATGCTGTTATTACTATTTTGGAGGCATATGTTATTGTTCTGTGAACTCTTGGTGTGAATCTATCCCCCTGTGTGTTGGGTGCAAGAACAACCCTAGCTATAGTCAACTTCACTGTAGAAAGTACTTAATGTTCTTTAGTCTTAACATCCAGAGTTTTTTCTTTTTTCCAGAAATAATAATTACAGTGCAGGTATCTTTTTTTTTTAATCGGGTCTACTTTTTTCTTTTTCTGTTGGGAACCCAGAGCCTGGAGTGTGTACCTGTGTATCTGTCATACCATAGAGCTTCATCCTAAACCCTCCTTTCTTAGCTGAGAGAAAACACATGCCTGGGCCATGTGAGGCCTAGAGACTGAAGGCACAGACAGGTGGGAAGTCCCCCCGCCCCTGTGAACCTTCACCTTTGCCTTTTGCCTTTCTGTTTCTCCCTGGCATCTTGCTTTTGTTTTTATTTTTTTTTTTTATTTTTGTCTTTTCTTCTTTTGTCTTCCCGGCCCCAAGATCTTGCTATGTAGCTCGGTCTAGCATGTGCTTTCATCTGCAATCGTTCTGCCTTCTCAGACCATTTTCAAGCTCCACTTTAATCCCTCTACTAAGACAGAGACCAGGATCCTGACTTTGCATATGACCACTTAGTTCTCCATGATATGATACCAAAATAGGGTGGAATCGGGTTCAGTTTTGTCATTGAAAACGTGAGGGGGTTGGTCAGGGATGAAGCTTGGTCAGGCAGAGTGCTTACCCAGCATGCCAAAGCCCTACACTGAGCGCCAACGCTGCATAAAAATCAGGACTAGTGGCTGTGGCTGTATGTGCCTAGAATCCTGGCCTTTTGGAGGAGGAGACACGAAGATCAGAATTTCAAGGTCATCCTTAGCTAAATGAGGAGTTCAAGACCACCCTGAATTACATGAGATCCTGTCTTAAAATAAATGAGTAAACAGATAAACAATTAGCTGGTCAGTGGCATGATGGCTTATGGCGCATCTCTGTTATCCTAGTGCTCAGAAGGCTGAGGCAGGAGGATTGCTGTGAGCCAGCTGGGCTACATAGTGAGTCGGAGGCAACTCTGGGCTACGGAGTAAGAACCTATGCCAAAAAGAAAAAAAAACACTAAAAAAAGGCTTTAAAAAGTCGTTTTTCACTTCCATGTCTGATGAATCGTCTATAGAGCATCCTACGTGACAGTCAGCGCTCTTTGTATAAACACCGTCTACGCTTTGTCAGCTCGGGGGAACTTGAAGAAGGTATATTCTAAAAGAGAGGGAGCCAATCTACTTTGTCTTCAGCCTTGAATATTGCCAATTTTCTATCTTCAGGGCCTCAGGAGGGCTCTGTGAGAGAGAGCTGATGACTTCCAAGAAAGGGGGCTTCCCACCTTACCCATGAGGCTGGAGGGATTGCTGCCAATCTCCTCAGAGGCCTTGCTGATGCATCAGGCAACTGTTTTGGCTCCGACACCCAGGGCGGGGTGAAGGTGGACTTCTGCACTTGACAGTCCGTGTCTCACGAGGGCAGCAGTGCTGATGGCGTGGATAATTAAAATCTGCTCTTGCCTTAACCATACAGCATCAAAAAGGAAGCTATTGTTTTGTGACTTCTTCCTCAGAAATGAGTGAGATGAGGAAGAACAGACTAGGATAACTTCCTCCTAACTTCGAAACAGTAAGCATGGCTATCCCCTCCAGTCTTGTGACACACATTCTGCTCCGTCGGAACTTTCTATAGTTCCAAGAGTCTCTTCTTCACCACAAGAGATATTA
Organism: Ondatra zibethicus; assembly: GCA_004026605.1. Taxonomy (NCBI): domain Eukaryota; kingdom Metazoa; phylum Chordata; class Mammalia; order Rodentia; family Cricetidae; genus Ondatra; species Ondatra zibethicus. The sequence goes on from PVIU01000261.1 coordinate 351,852, forward strand.
TAAATGAGTCTGTGATCTCTGAGTTCTGACTGACTTTTGTTCAAAGGTAAGTTTTAACTTCTAATGCAAGTGAGAAGAATTATTGAAATTTTACTTTCCAAGAGGCCTGGTACCCTAAGACCTAATGCTCCTGATGGAAAACAAACGCACAGGTCTCCAGGAACTGGGACCGATTACAGAGTACTTCCTATTCCAGGCCTGCAGCAGGACCCAAGTTGTAGTCTCTGACCCAAAGTAAACTGTTCTTCAAGATGCTTGTGTGGTGAGGAATAGAGTCCTTTCCTTGTGAAACACTTGTTAAAACCACATGGCCCAAAGACTAAGAGGAACACAGCTGTTCAAGTCATGGCTGCCCAGGACGTGGCTTTGGGAACCACAGTCTCCCCGGGTCCTACGTTACACATAGTACCACCATTGAAGAAAAGGCAAGAGCCATCCCTAAGCACTACTTGCCAGTCCTGACAAGAAGGCTGCATTTCACCCCAGAGGCAGCTTTTTCTCCTGCTTTAGTGAAGTCACACTGCTATCCAGTGTTGCCCCTGAGGCCTCCAATGTCCAACAAGAGGCCCAAACCTCAGATGTAAACACTGGACAAGTAGTTGAGACCTAAAAATAAGTTTTCAAACTCAAAACTCGTGTGCTTCTGGGACTGCAAATCTTTCCTCTTAGCGCGTGGGAGTCGCTGGCTGTCCTGGTCATAGGCTGTTGTCTCTGTCTCCTGGCAAAGGAGTTTTCTAGGGTATTTTTCAAACTTTCCAGCTTAGCAAAGCATAGGCTAAAATTAAAAGGAGAACTAGGCGTCGGTCAGAGGCAGCGTGGCCCTTGGTGGGGAGGGGCGAGGAGGGGAGATTGCTGACACAGCGAAAATAAGACAAAACGTTTGAAACTTAAGGCTCGGTACTTCTCAAATGCCTCTTTTAGAAATCGCTTAAGTTGTTATTAACATCCACCACCCACCTTCCCTCCTCAGTCTTGACACTTGGTAATAATAGATAATGTTGACATATGTTCCCCGCTGGTCAGAAATACTATACTTCTGTGAAAGGTAACATTTTCAAGCTATGACAAAATGTATTTTACTTGGACAGAACATTAGTTATTGGACTAATGTCAGAATGTGGGCTGTGGGGTAAAAGTTTTAACATTTTAGTTGTGGGAGAAAGTTTGTTGGGAGAACAAGGCATCAGCACTGGGCGTGTTTATCTTTCACCGATTCTAAAGGTACTGGCTTAGTGTCAAACACTTATGTCCCGAGGAATGTAAAGGAAACATTCCCAGTATGTATGAAGAACAGCTGCCCATGGGCACAGCCATTTTTAAAGGCGATTATACCCAGCTTTACTGTAGTATGGAGTATGGAATCAAAAATATTTTTTTCACTGTGTACCAAAGAATTCTGTTTATGGGCCAGTTCTGCATAAGACATATGCTGCAGGTCTGTCGTTTGTTCTCCACGAGATGTACGCTGAAATATGTTTTTAAAAAAAGAAGAGAGAAAGGGGGCAGGGAGGGAAGAGAAGAAAGAGGAAGGAGAGGGGAGAGGGGAGACTGATTTCTGATGGACTATGGGCCTCAAAACTACTCTTGAAAGTAATTTAGGGAATGAGTTAGGAAATGCCCCAGCTGGCTTCCAAACCTCCGAAGTCAGAGCGGCCCTATGCAAAACTGGAAAAATTGATTTTGTTTTGAAGGCTCACACAGACTTAACTGTTGTGGAAGTTGGACAGAGTTTTTATTGAATCTGGTCCTTTGTGTTTTACGACAGTCTGAATGGGTGTTAAGATTCCACGAATAAATCTCCTGCCGTTTCTGAAATCTCTGATACAAACAGGAACTCAGTCAATTTGTGCTCTGCACAAATGTCTTTCAGAATGTTAACAAACATGGTGCATTGATGGGTGGGTTGGCCCATGGGAGAGCAGTCTGCCTTGCTTGGTAGGACATTCTGGTTTGGTTTTTCTTTTGCTTCTCACTGTTATGGTTACTGAGATGTGGGGATGTTACAGTTTGAATTTGAAATGTTCTTCATCTGCTCGTGAGCTTGAACACCTGGCTTCCAGCTCGTGGCTCTGTTTTAGAAGGTTGAGGAACCTTTGTGACCTGAAGTTGGCAGAAGTATGTCATTCAGGAGCAGCTTTTGAAGGTTATTTCCTCCCTGATTCTTGCCGCATCTCTGTTTCCTGTCTCCCACCATGCAAGCAGTTTATTGTAAGGTTCCTTCCCTGCCATGGTCGATGAGCAGAGTCCTCTAAAACCATGAGCCAAAAATAAGTCTTTCCCCTCATGGTCTGCTCTGGTGAATATTTTGGTTACTGTGATAAAAATAAAAAAAGTTAACTAATACAGGGAACAAGTAGAGATGAGCTGGGGATGGTAAAAACGAAACCTTTGGAACAGGGAAGAATCATCTAGAGACTGTTTGGGAAGTGGGTTAGCTTTCCACTGAAAGTTTCCATGTCCAAGTCATCAGATGAGATGACTTAGTCATTTTCCTCCGGCCTCAGGTGAATTACTGGGGGGAACATTGACAGCAAAGATGAGAACATAGCTTTAAAACATCATTTTCCTAGAGATTCCATCCATTTGAGATGTTCTTAGTATACTTTAAACTCAAATGCAATTGATAGTAATCTAAAATTGGTTTCCAACTGAATACTGTAATTTAAAGCCAGCAAACCAAGGAGGAGGAGCCTCTCCATTTTTATAATAAAAATTAGGTCATCACATGCAAAGTAAATACTTTTGATGGAAATTCGTGATAGAATTTCAAGAATCTTATGTTACATAATTAATGGTGGTGAAGAGTTGTATACTGAGTAATTGGAAGTTTTATAATGTATAGCTACCATTATAGTGATCATTCTGAATTAAATATTGGCTCCTCATTTTGAAGCATGAGCTTAAATTTTAGTGACTTAATCTTATTCTTCAGATACTTAATGCTGTGGTGGCAAAAATTTATCATGTGGTTAAAGTGCCAGCAGCATTCGGCTCTTCAGTTTTTACAAAGTTGCACTTCCAAGGGGGTTGTCTGGCATACAGAGCAATTACCTAGGTGTGTTCCGCCTATGCATGGCTTTTCATGCAGCCTGGGTAAAGAATGTGGGTAGTCATTTTGGTTGAATTTACATTCATGATGACATTGATGCCCTAACAGGGCAAGTTTCCTGCGAAATTTTAATGTACTCTTTATTGGCATTATAAGCTGAGCCGGTCGGTTGTCATGCTTCTTGTTGAGGGCCAGATTCTGCCCTCTGTTTCTTACTTGAGGTTTTCACTGAAGTAGCAATTACCAAGTAGAAGAATACCAATAATGTTCTGCGAAATTTTGTTCTAAGTTGCTATCCTATAATTCCCAATGCAGTTAATTATGACTCAGTAAGACTTGGTGATACAGTGTCTTAAGGGCTCTGGAACTCTGTGATCTGCCCTCCAAGACACCAGGCCAACGGTGCTTTTAAAGATCTCTTTTAAAGAGGGGAATCGAATCTCCTGAAGGTAAGAAATGGCTCTACTAGCAACTACGTATGTAATGGGGCTTAAAGAGTAGAAGTCAATATATTTGAACTTAAAGAAATTTGATCTTTTTGTAGTTTCCCTCTTTGGGGGAGACTGATTTATACAAGCTTGAATTTTCTCTACCTTGTTAAGAGTACATTGGGATAAGTTGCCCCTGTCTTATTCTCTTAGCATCTGTTTACTGTAATAATACATATTTTTTATTTCCATTAATTGTAAAGCACTTGCTCAGGTCCACTGCTTAGCTATTAATCCATTATCTTCCTTAAACTCCATTGTTTATATTTTGTATAATATAATTTTTACCCTAAGAATTTATTATAACTTTCAAAAATACGTTGGCTCTCATTTAGCATATGTCACCGTTTAGATGTAAAAACTGGGTTAAAAGATCCCATGACCTTTGGGATAACAATTTAGTATGTGTCACTAAGCAGGCTCCTCATAGGACTTTGTAACTGCACAAATTGAGTTTTAAGGGAAAAGGCAAGGCTTTGCTCATGGCCTGGTATGAGTAGAACACCCTATAATTAGCATCATCTGCTGGGATGTCTGAGAATAAGACTATCTTTGCTCTTAAAAGTCAGCATGTGGGGCTTTCCAGACTCCATGATATTCTGGTTAGTGCCTGAGAACCCTGGTGGCCCAGTACAATTATATTGTACCCCTTTTCAATTAAACATAAAAGTAATGGTAAGCCATAAAATTAGCAATGAAGACCAACAAAGTTTTGGTTTACCTAGCAGAAGGATTTTATTGCTTTCAAATAAAAAAGAATGAGTTTAATTCTCTGGTGTGGGAAGTCCTTCTGTATATGTGTTTCTTTTATTGGTTAGTGAATAAAGCTGTTTTGACCAGTGACTTAGTAGAGTAGGGAGAGAATTCCAAGCAGAGATAGAGGAGAAAGAAGGGGGAATCTGGGAGAAGCCATGTAGCCGCCCGCAGGAGACAGACACACCAGAACCTTGCCGGTAAGCCACAACCACATGGTGATACACATATTAATAGAAATGGATTAATTTAAGATATAAGAGTTAGCAAAAAATACGCTTAAGCTATTAGCTACACAGTACTGCAATTAATACAGATTTCTGTGTGACTATTACAGTTCTGGGCAGCAGGGAACAAACAAGCAGCCTCCGACTACAATTCTCTTCTTAGTTTTTGGATGCTTCTTTTAGTGAGCATGTAATGGGACTGTTTGATCTTCTAGCAGTGGAGAACTGCTGACTGAGACTGAGCCTTCAGAGACAATTTGGAAGAATAGGTGATGTTGATTAAATCATATAAAGTTGAAATGATGTAGGCCATGTTCTAGTTGGAGGAGTGTATTAGCTGGCTCTATGGAAAAGGGTGAGATTTTGGGAGTGGTACATGTTATTGTCTGGCAAAGTTCTCCATACAGATGCACCCACAATTTGGTGTTGTGGTGCTTACAAGGAGGTTTTGTGAAATTCGGCCCTATTATGACATCTTGAAGAATTTGAGCACTGTTTGAAAGAAATGAACAAGCATTGAGGATTTTGACTAAAATAATCAATAAATGCATATTTCAGAACAACAATTTGGCCATCTTGGAAAGAGGCTTGGAGACAGTATTGAAAGTACAGGTTAGTCAGGAAGCTACTGTTACATTCTCAGCAGATGATAAGGTGACTAAGGAGACTATTACAAGCTTGAATGCCATGGCATGTGAAAATGTAAACATGGGAGTGAAGTGTTGACTTGCAGAATGACATTTGTGTTATTGTTTTTTGTGTGTATGTTTGTGGTGTATGTTTTATTTGTTTGTTTTGGGTTTTGGTGAATTTCATTTGTTGAAATTTGGAAATCACATGAGGAAACCTACCCAGCATGGAAAGGACATTCTGATCTATGCAGATTAGATTTGATGATTTTCTAAGATGATAAGAAGAATGTTTTATTGAATTAGCCTAAAAGGAATATATATTCTAGAACTAGAAAGTTGGAACTCAAGGAAAATTACATTTTTCTTTTCTTTATTTTTTTTTTGTGTGTTTGTCTGCGTATGTGACTGTTAAAGGATTTGGACATTATTTTTGTCTTCTGTTTTATTTATTCATATCTGACTAATTTACTCAGCATTTCCAAATATCTACTTACATATGTGCATGTGTGTCAATCGTTTTGAATCTCTACTGACTATGAAATTCTCTTTAGCTACCATCAATATCATATTTATACTGGACTAAGCTCATCTTTTGGTTTCTGTGGCAATGATCCATCCTGGTCCATGTCTTCTACTCTCATGTAATTGCAGAAAATCCCTACTATTGCCTGTCTCCCCTGGCCTGGTAGAGAAGATATATGTATGGGGTTAGATCTGGACCTAGGCATTTTCTTTGTATCCTAGTGTAGGTATAGTTTGTAGTATATAGTTTATAATATGTAGTATCTCTACATACTGGATCTAACCCTTTCATTGATATCAGAAATAAGAGCTAGGGAGCAGGATAATAGACTGCTCTTGTATGAGTAGTGTAGCAGTCGTTCATGATTAACCAGAACTAGACTCTCATGCAGATATTGGTTAAGAACTTACATGTTACTTGCAATCAGATTAGGCTAGGGTTCCAGTTCTAAAATGTAATAGCTATGGAGAACAAACAACCTGCAACTACATTTATTTCTCTGTGCATAGGAATGATGATTATAGTAGCCTTATTGGGCATTTGCTGGGGTGAAGTATGATAGAACATGATAGATTGGTTAACTTAAGTCTCTGACAAAGCATGCAATAAAATTAGCTAGTTTTAGATTTTTAGATGGATTTTGGGAAATTTGTGAACAACTAGTTGAACACATTATTTTGTGAGAATTCTGAGAATGCAGAGAAGGACATAATATTCTTTCCTTGGGAGAGACTATGATTGTGTGCAGCTTAACAATGGGATATCTTCTGAATAGCTCATTAGACAGTTTCATTGTTTGAATTATCACAGAGTGTACATACTCAAACCTAGGTTGTACAGGCCAGTCACTCAGCAGGACCTTTCATTTTAATCTAAATGTTCTTCATTTTTGCCCTTATCTCTTTGTATTTTTATTAATTTTTTATTATTTAAAAATTATATGTCTATGTATGCAGGTGTCCATTGCTACTAGAGACTTGGAATTTCCTGGAGCTAGAGTTAACAGACAGCTGTGAGCCATCAAACATGGCTGCTGGGAAACAAACTCAAGTCCCTTGCAAGAATGGTCTGTGCTCTTAACTGCTGAGACATCCATCCCTATCCTGAGTTCCTGATGTTTTCAAATATATTTCACTTTCATAATGATATATTAATGTAGGAAACAATCTCAATGTCAAAGATCTTTGCCAGACTTCCCATAGTTGTGACACATACCCAAGAAAAATCACTAAAAAGTCAGAAATATCAAATTTTACTCACTTTTTCAGAGGTTTTGGGCCATGGCTAGCTGGTTCCATTGTTTGTGGGCTGTAGCGACAGAACACTGGTACAAGGGCATGGCAGAAACAAACCTGCCCTTATGGCAGCTGAACAGTGTTATGCCCAGTCTGTGGGAACCCCAAAAGACCATCAGGGAGAACAACTTGCAGAAAAGCAAAAGCAAGGTTTATTGTGTGTACAATACAAGCGGGCAGGAACCTTGTCAAAACAACTGAAACAGTAGCAGCAAGAGGGGGGTACCCCGCCCTTCTAGAGGGCATTATTTAAAGGCAAAACCCAGAAAAGTTACATTAGCAGGGTGTGGGGTGATGGGTTCAGTCCTGATTGGCTCACGTCTAGGGACTTTTCAGAAATTTTAGTTTTGAACCTCACCTGTTGCTTGTCAAGTTTTATTATCAACTGACCTTTGAGTAGTCTGCAATATTCTGTGTTTATCTGTACTTTACCTGGCTACCCTGTTACTGTTTTGCCCCTAGCCATTTCTGAGGACTGGAATGTCTTTCGGGAAATGGCTTAGACAAGACACAAGATGGAGGCGGAGGACAAAATGGAGGCACTTTGGTTTTTCACCCACCCCCCGTTCTAGTCCCTATACTGAACCCAATCATGAGTTCCTGACAGTTAACTCTTAAGTATCTTCAGTCCTGAGGGGTCTGTAGATTTGTGATCTCTGGACCATAAGCTGTATTGTACTCAACCTGTCTTTCATGAATTTTGCTCACTGGTTAAGAATGCAAGGCCCAAAAGTCAGTAACAAAAGTAGAATTACCAGGGGTTCCAATAGAGTAGAGATGAGAGTGGTCAATCAAGGGGAGCTACTAAACCAGGTTTCGAACCAAAGCCGGCCTTGTGGTCTTTTCCGCTTCGTCAGTCCTCTAACTTTAGCTATGTTGTCTTTGATTATTCCTGAATGATCAGTGAAGAAACACCATTCCTCCCCTAGCGCTGCACAGAGCCCACACTGCTATAAGAAGAGATCTAACCCCCCACCCCCATTTTGCAAGACTGCCTCCGCCAGGGGGAATAAGGACTCTTCTAGGTGGGAGATGGATTTTTCTATACACTCTATATCCACATTTATGGCAACAAGTAGGCTGGAATAATATTGATTCTGGGTTACTAGTGCTGAGATTCCCGTACCCAGTACCCCCAGGCTAGTGCCTAAAAGTAGGCTAAGGGTGAGGGCTGTCATAAGCTCTCTCTTATTTCTCCATAGCCGTGAGGGCTGGCTCCATCCTTGCTGCACGAGGTCTAGGAACTCCTGATCAGTGTGATAGGTTATTCTCGGAACGAGCCTGACTAGTACACAATATCCCCTGGTCTGGTTTAAGCCTTCGATATGCACACAAGGGGTAAGCCCCGTGGAGCAGGCCCACGAAGTGTCATTGTGTGGGAGCAAGTACTGATCCTGTGTGGGAGCAACTACTGATTCTGTGTGGGCAGACAGTGAAGAATTAGAAATGGAAGCTTTATTTGGGGGAACCTGTCCTATACATAGTCCCTGCCTAGTCATTGGGTCTAGGGTAAGGCCTTGTTTGCTCTGTTGCCACCGGCAGCGATTTATGTTGGCCGTCAAGGAAACAGTAGCACTAACTTCTAGGCCCTCAGAGTAAGGAGGAGCTATATCATAACAGAGCCAGCAAGCTTTGGGTCAAATTGGGTTGGGAAGCATTCAGTACCATGCGCAATCTACCCAACAGATCTGTTAAAGGGTGCTTGTGTCCCATCAATGGGTTGATGGTTGATGTGATGATCATGAGGCTAGAGCTGACATTCGCCTGAGGAGGTTGTGGAGTCATCCCCTGGAGAGAACTCGAGTTGACGGGTTAGGGGCCTGAGGTAGATTAATGACCCTGTTGGGTCCTATTGAAAGCTTAATGGTGGGCGACTGGGCTTTGTGGATGGTGAATGTCAGCATTGGGTCATAACCAGTGCAGTAGAGCGGTGGGCCCCAAGTCTTACTGGTGGTCCAATAAGCCTTTTTGCCCTCCTCCTCGGTGAATTTGATGGCAAGCTGGTTGCAGCACCCTCCAGCAGTAGCCCAGGGTTGTTTGGGGTATCACTCTTTATTGTAGCAGGGTCAACTCGTTTGCTACCTACAGAGCAAGTTCCTATCCCTGCTGTCTTTATATCCCCTGCCCTGTTGTAGGAAGCTGCTTGTTCATTTCCCAGCCACCCAGACTCCTGAAATAACCACACAGAAATTGTATTAATTGAATAACTGCTTGGCCTATTAGCTCTAGCTTATTGGCTGCTCTTACATCCTAATTTAACCCATTTCTATTAATCTGTGTATCACCAGTGGCTGTGGCTTACTGGCAAGGTTCTGTCTCGTCTGTTCCTGGCAGTGGCTACATGACATCTCTCTGACTCCACCTTCTTTCTCCCAGCATTCAGTTTAGTTTTTTCTGCCTACCTCTATTCTGCTGTGCACAGGCAGCTTCTTTTATTAATCAATGGTAATCACAGCATACAGAGGGGAATCCCACATCATGCCCCTTGAACATTAATTAAGTCCCCAGTGATAGGCTGACCAGCTAATCTACCCGGTAGACTCACATCCCCATTTGGCACAGTAGGCGTCCACTGCACCCCTGCAAGTTCGTTGTCACTTCTTGGAGCAACAGTGGCCAGGACAGACATAGAATCCCAGGGTTTGAGTTGACCCCTGCCATCCAGGGGTTTTGCATCCATTCCCTGGGGAATGGGTCCTGGTCTTAGGGGTCCCACCTTTCTCCTGCCAGGTCACAAAGGTTTACATCAAGTGTCCTTGGGGTTCTGAGCAGAAGAGGTGCTATTAGCTATGGTACTGTCCTTGTTAACAATCATCTAGGTTTGGTTCCATGGAGAATGGGGGTTATGCATGGAGGAGGAAGAGGGGACTTTGGCAGCTAGCTGTAGAAACAAAATCAGTGGGGCTGGACTCAATTGCCATGGTAAAGACACAGTTTTAGTGGATTGGAGGGATGTTTGGAAGCCTTTCATATCCACGTGTCTCCTTTGTAGTCCTCTGAGATGGCGAACGATTGACTGGACGGGCGTGGGAGTAGTGCAGCTAGGTGGTGATGCCGTCTACATTGAGGACAGTTGCGTGGTCACAGAACAACTAATGGACCCTTCCATCTTGGCTCCAAGGTCCTGTGCTGATGTCTGTGAATGAGGACCCCATAGCCTGGCCAGAATGTGTGGGGTTTAGGGGGAGCAACTGCTTCCTATATGGCCCTCAATTGGGGCCAGACCTGCTGGTGGGTTAATTGTAGCCTGTGGAGGGAGTTCAGCATATCCTGGTCATCCAGGGTGGAGACCAGGTCAGTCTGTAGTCTTGGTTTTGTGGGAGGGGTGTCCCATATATAATCCCATCTGATATGGAGAATTCCTCACCCTAAACAGGGCAAAGGGGAGGACAGTCACCCAGTCTGCACCAGTTCCCAAAGCTAATTTAGTTACGGTCTCTTTTAGGGTTCCATTCATCCTTTCTACCAGCCCTGAGTTCTGAGGTCTATAAGCACAATGGAGTTTCCAAACAGTCCCCAGTACAGTGGCTATTCCCTGGCTTACCTGTGATATGAAGGCTTGGCCATTGTCAGACCCAATCATGGTTGGGAAGCCATACCTGGACAGAATTTCTTCAATTAATTTCCTTGCTACCACGTTAGCCATCTCATGTTTGGTTGGATACACCTCAGTCCATTCGGAGAAGGTATCTATGAATACTAACAAGTACTTATATCCCATTTTTCCAGGCTTGATTTCAGTAAAATCTTCTTCTCAACATGTACCTGGTCGAGTCACCCTCTGTCTAGCACCAGGATTGAAGGGGGCAGTATGGCATTGGTCAATTGGCAGGCACAACACTGGGACACACTTTGTTCAATAACTTGACTGCCATTCTGAATTTTAACTTTGACCTGATGCAGTAGGTCCTGCATTCTGCGTGTCCCCAAATGCGAGGACTGGCGAATCTTCTTGAGTATGACATGTCCTAGCTTCCTTGGCAGGATGACCCGCCCATTGGTTGTTTTTCACCAGTATTCTAGGGGTTGAGCCATAAGCAAAATGTGGATCCATGCCAGATCTTCAGGCGTGTAGTTGGGAACCAAGGGTAAGTTTCTTGCCCCTGGGTCTATTAAGACTGGTGTAACTCTGGGGGCCATCACTATCTCTTTGGCAGTTCTATCAGCCAGGTTTTTTCCCTTCTGTACAGGTCCTGAGCCTCTCTGATGTCCAGGGCAGTGAATAATAGCCAACTTTGAGGGTTCCCAGAGGGCCTGTAGGAGATCAAAGATCTCCTGTTTATTCTTGACTGTCTTTCCTTCAGCTGTTAGGCGACCTCTCTCCTTACAGATTGCCCCATGAATATGAGCAGTGGCAAAGGCGTACGTGCTGTCTGTGTAGATGTTTAGCCTCTTTTCCTTTCCCAGTCTCAGGGCTCTAGTGAGAGCTGTCAACTCTGCCCTTTGTACAGATGTTCCCATTGGTAGGGGTTCTGCCTATACAGCTTCCGTAGTCCTTGTGACTGCTGCCCCAGCGTACCTTTCTCCACTTAGCGTATAACTGTTTCCATCTGTGAGCCAGGTGTCCTCCACGGCCAGCAGTGGGGTATCCTTCAGGTCCAGTCTGATGCAACACACTTGTGCAAGTATTCCAGAACAATCATGCAGTCAGATAGCAACGTGGCCAGGTTGAGAGTTTTGGGGACTTGGAACGTAATTCGGGCTGGATTCAGGAGTAAAGCCTGATAGTGGGTCATGCGAGCATTGCTCAGCCACCAGTCTGGTGGCTGCTTAAGAATCCCCTCTAATGCGTGGGGGGTGGCAATAGTCAGATTCTGTCCCAGAGCTAGTTTGTCTGCATCTTTTACCAGCAGGGCTACAGCTACTATAATGTAGAGACAGGGAGGCCAGCACACTGCCACAAGGTCTAACTTTTTGGACAGGTATGCCACTGGGTGCTTCTATATTCCCATTGCCTGAATGAGCATACCTTTTGCTAGTCCCTTGTGCTCATCCACAAACAGGTAGAAAGGCTTATTTACATCTGGGAGTCCAAGTGCCAGAGCCTCCAGGAGTTTCCATTTCAGAGTGTCAAATGCTTTCTGCCTTTCCTCAGTCCAAGTGAAGTCACCTTTGGTGGCTTCATACAGAGGTTTAGCTATTTCGGCGAACCCAGGGATCCAGAGGCGACAGAACCTGACAGTCCCCAAGAACTCCCTTACTTGTTTGGAGGAAGTGGGAGTTGGGATTTTTTGTACTGTCTCCTTGCTGGCCTCGGAAAGCCATTGTTGGCTTTCTTTAAGGATATATCCCAGGTACATTACCTGTCATTGACAGATCTGAGCCTTCTTTGTAGAGGCCTGGTATCCCATGTCCCTGAGGGAACATAGTAGACGTGGTGGTTCCCTTCAGACACCTTTCCTGATCCTCGGCTGCAATTAATAGGTCATCCACATACTGTAACAGACTTACTTCTGGGTTCTGGCATCGGTACTCACCCAGGTCTTCATGTAGTGCCCCATCAAAGATGTTGGGAGAGTTCTTAAATCCTTGAGGCAAATGGGTCCAGGTTATCTGTCCGCTGATCCTGATCTCTGGGTCATGCCATTCAAAGGCAAGTAGGTCTGACTCTTAGGGGCCAGTGGCTGGCTAAAGAATTCATCTTTTAAATTCAGGACAGCAGACCATTGCCGATTGGAAGGCAGGGTACTCAACAGTGTATAAGGATTGGGAAAGGTGGGATGTATGTCCATAACCCTCTTGTTCACTTCTCTTAAGTTCTGTACTGGGCAGTAGTCATTGGTGTGAGGCTTTTTAACTCATAACAGAGGCGTGTTCCAGGCTGACTGGATAGGTTTTAGAACCCCAAATTTCAATAATTTCCATTTGTGGAGGGTGATGTCTCTTTTAGCCTCCAATGGCATGCAGTACTGGCAGATCTTAACAGGATCCGCTTCTGCCTTGATCTCAATGTAGACTGGGGGCCTATGAAAGGCCAGTCCCATGCCTCCTGTCTCTGCCCAAGTCCAAGGGAACTTCCGGAGCCAGTCCTCTATGTTGGGTTGAGTTTTTATTGGTTCTTGGTAAAGAATATATTCCTCAGTTAGGTCACTTGTAATCAAGACCCATGCCGGTTCTCCATTCTGGTGGACTAATTTAGCTCCCTTGTCAGAAAAGTGGATTTGGGCTTTCATTTTGGACAGGAGGTCTTGGCCCAGCAGAGGATAGGGGCATTCAGATATTACCAGAAATGAATGGGTTACCCATCCCATTCCCAAACTCACTGTTCTGGTAATCCATGAGTAAGATTTGATTCCTGTGCCCCCCTGGACCCACGTAGATTTTGTAGACACGGGTCCTCCTGGTTTCAGCAAGACTGAGTTTTCTGCCCCCGTGTCTACCATGAAATCAATTGTTTCCCCCTCCACCTTTAAAATTACCCTAGGCTCAGGGAGGGGATCAGAGCCCCACCTCCCCTAGTCACTGTCCTCATTTCCCATGCAGGCTGGCAGGACTTGGGTAGTCTGGGTAGTCCCCTTTTTCTTTGGGCAATTTTTGACCCAGTGTCCCTACTCCTTACAATAGGCACATTGACTCTTTCCTACTTTTGGTTTGTAGCACTGTCCTCTCTCATGCCGCTGGGTTGGCTTCACGTTCCTGGAGTTTGTGGCCAGGAGGATTTCTCTCAAGTCTTCCCTGTGCTGAGTTTGCTGTTGTTCTGGTGAGACTCTTTTCCTGCCTCTTTTCTTTCTTTTCCTCTCTCTGTTCTGGTGTCTCTCTCTTATTATACACCTTTTCTGCCACTGCAACTAGATCCTTCAGATTCTTTTCAACTAACCTTTCTAAAAACTGTAACTTTTTCTTTATATCTGGTGCTGCCTGGTTTATGTAGGTGAACATTACCATCTGGGCCAACTCTTCTGTCTCAGGATTGTACAGTGTATATTGATGGAAAGCTTCTAGAATTCACTCTAAATAAGTTGCTGGATTTTCCTCTGGCCCCTGCCTGACATCATAGACCTTAGACGTGGTGCTTGGCTTCTGAGCCATTGCTTTGAGACGCCAACAGCTTGGCAATAGACCTGGAGCCTCACCTTACATTGTGCCATGTTATAGTCCTAATCGGGTTGGGTAGAAGGGAAACCAGTGCTTATTACGGCTGGATCTGAGGAGGAATCTCCTGTCAGCCCTGGAACCAATCTCTGAGCAGCCTCCAGAATCCAATTCCATTTCTCGGTGGTGAACAAGATTTTCAGAAGTTGCTGGCAATTGTGCCAGGTGGACTGATGGTGAATAGAAGAGTCTCTAAGAGGTTAATAAGATCTTGGGGTTTTTTTTGAGAAAGGGGTGGGTGCGCCAGTTGTAGAGATCACTGGTGGCAAAGGGCCAATAGTGGAAGGGTTGGTTCCCATCTCCATCAGGAGCACCTGCTGTCCTGAGTGGGAGGGCGATGACTCCGGCGGTGGAGCTGCCCCCCTCCGGCTCCTAGTGGCCTGTGCTGGTCCTTGGGTGGCTCCAGGGTACAGGTTGTCTGCCTGCAGTGGGGCCTGAGCCTGGGGGGGCTTCAGGTCTAAGGGGGGAGTGAGGAGGAGGGAAGATAACTGATTCATCTGATCCTCCCTGGAGGACAGGCTTGGTCTCTTCTCAGGGTCTTAAGGGAAAAACCTGCAAAGGCGAAGGGGTACAGTTGGATTAGGCAGAAGGAAAGGCTTAACCCACAGGAGGGGGCCATTGACTTGGTCGATGAAATCCCACCAGGTCACGATATAAGGAATCTTGTCTGGGGGTTTTGTGCGAGGTTGGGAAAACAATGTCCTCAACCTTAGAAATCAAATTCAGGTGAAAAGATTCCTCCCAGGGCCAGCCCACATTGAAAGAGGGCCATTTGGAAGAACAGAAAATGGCCTATTTACCCTTCTTCACATCAACACTGTTGTTATGAGTGGTGTCCTTTACATCCTTCCAATGGGCTCAGGTGAGGTCCAAGGGTCTGTCCAGTCAAGTCAGTGGTCAACAGAGAAACAAAGACAGAACACACAAGATCGACAAACACAACAGTTAGGCCCAAAACAGACTCCCACGGGTACCAGATGGTCTGGTTTGTTGAGAGCCCAGAGATTCGGCCTCAACAAGACCAAAAACTGTACAGATGGGATGGGAGCCGTTCAGTAAAGCTACCTGATCCCCACAGACTTCAAATTCATAGTTACAGATGGGTCCCAACTGTGTCCCTGATGGGCTGGTCTCAGGGTCTCAGGTAAGAGGTCCCTGTCCTGATGAGGAAAGGGGAAGTCTCCTGATTCCTCCAGGCTGGTCCTCTAGTGCATTTGCCAGGGCAAAGTGACCTGTTCAGATGCAGATTCAGATTCCAAAATTGACGCCAACAAAAAATGGAAGTAAGACAGACAAGACTTTGAACACAGATAGACTTACCACTTACCACAGTCGATCAGAATAAACCTTCAAGGTTGGGGTCCCAATGGGGGTCTCTGGGGATTGGAACAAGCCCGCAAATGTTATGCCTAGACCCAAAAGACCACCAGGAAGACCGACTCACAGAAGTGCAAAAGCAAGGTTTATTGTGTGCACAATACAAGCCGGCAGGGACCTTGTCAAAGCAACTGGTGTGGCAGCAGCAAAAAGAGGTACCTCGCCCTTCTTGAGGGCATTATTTAAAGGCAAAACCCAGAAAAGTTACATTAACAGGGTGTGGGGTGGTGGGTTCAGTCCGGATTGACTCGTGTCTAGGGACTTTTCAGAAATTTTATTTTTGAACCTTGCCTGCCTGTTGCTTGTCAAATTTTCTAAATCGGCTGACCTTTGGGTGGGGACATTCTGCAGTTATCTGTACTTTAGATGGCTACCTGTTACTTTCCCCCCTAGTTATTTCTGAGGTCTGGAATGTTTTTCAGTAAATGGCTTACACAAGACACAAGATGGAGGCAGAGGACAAAATGGAGGAACTCTGGTTTTTCAGCAGGAAACGGTCTCTTGATGGTATTGAGAGGTGGTAAACAAAATGGGCCAGAGGGCTTCTTATGTAACACAACGTTGCAGCACACTTTTATGTTTTCTAAGTAAAAGGAATATCTCCCCAACAGAGAAACAAACAACACAAACTACAGTGATATTTCATTTGTATTTCAATACATAAAGTTAGCCTGAAGATCAGGGAGTAAAACAGCCGCACTAGTCAGCCAGTGGTGACAGGCCAGCCAGTGGTGACACACACCTTTAATCCCAGTAGCCACAGTAGTTTGCTTTAGGAACTGGGTGGTAGTGGTGCACGCCTTTAATCTCAGCACTAGACGGGAACATAAAATGGGAGGAGACAGCTCTCAGACACAGGAATCTCATTCTGAGATTCCTAGAGGCAGGATTGCCATTTCGGATTGAGGTAGAGAGGTAGGAGCCAGTGGCTGACTGTTTTGCTTTTCTGACCTTCAGGTTGAACCCAATTTCTGGCTTTCGGTTTTTATTAATCATGCTAAAACAGATGAACACAGACACCATTTGCATAATCTTTATCTTTCCCATAAATCGTGTATCATAGATAACACACATGCTATGTTTATTTACACTAGCATCACCAGTAACAGGAGATGCATTATGCGATGGTGTTCTGATGGTTGTGTCCACTGCCTGATAGATAATTCTCAGCTTTCCTATAGCATTATGGAGTCACCCACATGAGATCTGCGACACACCAAAAGATCGTTACGCAGTAAATTGTTTCATACCATTGAAATCTCAAAGTGCTATCATCAGTAAACAAGCAAAAGCAATGAAAATACCTCCAACAACAAAATGTCAATCCCACACTTCTTAAATAGCATCTTTAAAACATAGGTAACATTTTTAGCACAGTTTTATTTTTGTAGCAAATTAATACAAGTGCAGAAAGTTCCCATAGATCCTCTTCCTTCTGCATTCACAAATTTCCTTATTATCCACTCCCCAAGGCTGAATGATTCATTTGCTATCATGTATGTATCTACACTGACACCTTATTGTGCTCTCATTTCTACTTTTTATTTTAGGGTTCCTTCTGGCTGCTGGTACACATCCTATGGCCTGACTAATATCCCATGCCCTGTATTCTTGATTGGAGTGTATTGCTTAGTCTCACAGCCTAAGAACTCTGTGCTCCTACTGTCCACTCCCCTCACACCTCACCTCTGAACTCCGTCTTTTCACTGTCTTCAGTGTTGACACTTGCCTTTTTAGAATGTCATATGCTTGGAATTATGCAGTAGCTAGCTTTTTCATTTGACTTTTTTTGGTTAGCAATGTGCATTTAAATTTTCTTCATGGCTTTTCATGGCTTCATAGCTCATGTGTATTTAATGATAAATATTCTTCCTCTGTCTAGATTTATTCCCTTGGTTTAGTTGTTTCCACGTTTTGTAATTAAGACAATATCTGCTATAAACATCTCGATCTAGGCTCTCATGTGCACATGCTTTTCTGACGCTGGGCAAACAGCAAGGACATGTCACCTTTTCCCCTTGTGTTTCTGAAATCTTCAGTGCAAGTATCTTTTCCCCTGAAAACGTCTAATGGTGCCTGTCCTGCCTGGATCAGCTGTTTCTTACCTTTCTTCACCCCGTCTTTGTCATTCAGGTGCCAGGGGCCTACAACTATCCTTAGCAGTCCAAGGTCTCAATTAGTGGGTATAATGTCCCAAAGGCTCGACACTGAGTACTTTCTACCCTTTAGTGTCCACTGTCACTTTCTGCCTGGACCCTAGTCTCTGTGGGTCCTGGTCATTTCATTAGGACACTAAGAAATAAGTCAGTCCTACTGAGCTGATGGCTGGCATTGTTATTACTCCAAGGTATGAGATTTACATTTTAATGGGAGCAGTGCTTTACACTAGGGTGGGCAGTTTGCGCTGAGGCTTTAAGCCACCTGGCTGATTAGTTATTTGGGGTCTGGCGGCTTTATGAACTGCAGAAATCCTACGCTGTGATTGACTGTTTCCTCTCTTGAATAAGAGCCACACCTGTGAGTTTCCATTCACCTAGAAGGAGGCAACCTTGGGAAAGCCATAAATTTACCTCAGTTCTTCTCTTAGCCCAGTAGGAACGTACCAGTCTTTGCTGCTTAAGAATCGGATGTAGACGGAAGCCTCCGTTTTCTGTTTTGTTGAACGCACCTATAAGACACAGTGTGAAGATCTGTGAACTGAATTACAAGATTTAAAATGCATGCTATCACTGAATTAATAGGTAAATCAGATTTTTCAAGAAATCCCTTTGGGGAAGTTTAAACTTTCGTTTATACCATGTAAGCAATTTTCATTTCATTTCTTAGCATTATTTCGTAACATGTACCTTAACACAAAGCAAAAGCTTTCTTCTTTAAAAAGCACTTCTCAGGAGTGAAATCATCTTGGTAACATTACGCTTTGTGTGGCATGTGAAAAGAAAATCCTGGAAACACATGTTTATTTTTTCCAGTTCCTGACCACTGTGTTTGGAAAAACTGCCAAGTGTGACTTAAAACTTGCAAATGCAGAAACTTGCTTTGAAATTTAGGCGCATAACGTCTTTGACTGCTGTTTGTAGAAAGGAATTGTTATGTCAACTCCGACTTCTGACCACTCTGCTGCTCAGAAATCAGTTGCACGCAGATTAACAGTGAGTCCAGTGAATGGGTACACTAAATGGAACTGACAGTCCTTAATACACAAATACCGAACAGGGGACATTATCAATTTTCCAAGAAGTACTCTTTATGCGTTTTTACAGGCACACCAGAGCAGATTTAAAAGAAGGACACTGAAACCTTGGCAGGCTTTCTCAGTATCTGCAAAGTCCACACCAGGGCGGGTGGCAAACAGCATAGAGTATGGGAAAATAGGAAAGTGTCAGCACTGTTTTCTTTTAAAGATGAAAAGAGAGTTCCAAGGAAGAGCCCCACAATCTTTGAAATATGTGCGTGCTGTTTAATGAGTTTGAACAAATGACCACTGCAGATTTATTATTTCATCTAACTAGACAGAATGACTCACTAACTACTGTCTCCATTTTTTTAAAAGGGTAACTGCTTATTTTATTGAAGGCAAATTTTATTTTTATTTTACCTAAGATGCTGGTTATAGATAGAGTGGGATAGATGTTAGTTTTGAATTTTCAAAATTAAGAAAGGATGTAACACACACACTCTCTCACATTCCAAGTCTAAATACATCTGTGTTTATTTCTTCAAAATACAGTAGTTAGTTATCAAATTTTTTCTTCTCAACTCTGCACTCTATCTCAAAGACACTTGTCTGTTAAGTATTAACATATTAAAAGTTTTTTTGTGTGTTTCGTTAATAGGCATTGCTGCTACTGTTTTTTTTAATTTTTTTTATTGCTTTATTTTTTCCCTTTATTTTACATACTGACCACAGTTTCTCCTTCCTCCTCTCCTTCTCTGTTCCCTCCCCATCCCCAACTCCCATCTACTGGTCAGTTGTCTCTGTGGGTTCCTCCATCATGACCTTGACCCCTTCTGGCTTGTGGGATCCTTCCTCCCTTTCTTCAGGAAGACTCACAGAGCTTGGCCCAGTGGAGCTTGGCTGTGGATCTCTGCCTCGGCTTCCATCAGCTACTGGATAAAGGCTCTGTGATTACATTTAGGATATTTTTAACCAGCATGATAAAATAAACATATTTGTAAGATTCTCTGTGACCAAGCAGTGGCCATCTGCTAACGTTCTGAAGCTTAAGGAGGCTGCTGATTTACCAGTTGTCTATGCAATAAGAATGAGCTTTAAAAGCAACCACACCATACTTTAGGAGTTTAACAATACCCTGTACAACTGATCTATTATTTTCTTTCTATAGCAGAAGAAAGGACACAAATTCAGCTTGTAGGTAATGATGTATCTTCTCTCTCTTACTCCAAGCTCTTACTGCCTTTAGCAATTAAAAAACAAAATAAGCAAACAAACTTGTGCTTTTAAGTCTTTACTTTCGTCCTCTTTTGGGAGATAAGAGTTGTTAGGCTGCACCGTGTCTTCACCTAATGAGGAAAAGAAGGTGGAGGGATTTGACTATGACGATGGCCTACTGATACCCATTGCTGTACTTACTGTGGCAGTGCTGATATAACAAAGGTTTTTTCTTTCTTTTTTTATTGAGTTTTTTTTTTTTTGTAATACAGTATTTTCTCATTTTACAAACTATCCCCGTTGCTACTCTGTCCTCTCCTCCCACTTCCTCCACCTTACCCCAACCCCACCTCCCCATCCACTCCTCAGAGAGGGTAAGCCTTCCCATGGGGAGTCAACAAAGTCTGACATTTCACTCCGGGCAGGACCAAGGCCCTCCCCACTACATCTAGGCTAAGAAAGGTTTCCCTCCAAAGAGAATGTGCTCCTAGATGCCAGTTCAAGCACTAGGGATTGATCCTGGTCCCACTGCCAGTGGCCCCACAGACTGTCCAAGCCTCACAATTGTCCCCCACATCCAGTGGGCCTAATTTGGTCTCATACAGGTTTGCCCATTATCAGTCCAGAGTCAGTGAGCTCTCAGTAGCTTAGGTCAGCTGTTTCTGTGGGTATCACCATCATGGTCTTGATCTGTTTGCTCGTATTGTCCTTCCCTTGGACTGGTCTCAGGTAGCTTGGTCCAGTGCTTCGCTGTGGATCTCTGTATTTGCTTCCATCAGAAGGTGCAGGTGAAGAGCAGAAGGTGGGAGAAGATGAGTTAGGAAGTTAGGACCGTGAGGGGCTGGTCCACCTACTGAGACAGTGTGCCTGAACTAAGGGGAGCACACCAATCCACCTGGCCTGGGACTGAATGAGCATATGATCAAACCAGACTCTCTGAATGTGGCGGCGAAAGTTGGCAGATGGAGAACCCACAAA
>PVIU01000262.1:0-16634 GCA_004026605.1 Ondatra zibethicus
CTCACTGGACCCAGGACTGGAGCTCACTGGACCCAGGACTGGAGCTCACTGGACCCAAGACTGGAGCTCACTGTTTGATAAGAGATTTCTCTACATAACACGTCAGAACTTTCCCATCAGCCCTAGCTGATGTGGTGACAGCTCAGCAGGGATCATCCCTGTGCACAGCCCCTGTGATTTCACTGAAAGTAAGATGTCTCCAGAACTTGTCTTGTCCCTCCCTCCGTTGGGACAGAAAGACTGAGAATTAGTCCCTTCTCTTTGGTCATTAAGGAAATGAGAGAACAGAGGGAGAGGGCCATTGTCTCTTAAGCTTCCGAGAAACCGTGTCTAAAGGGCAAACATTCCTGAACCACACCTGTTACCTCAAGATAAAGCTACCTTTAGCACACACGTCCTTCAGGTAGGCCGGGGTGCAATGCAGGTAGGCGGGACCTAACGCTTACCCCCAGCCATTGCCCACTAGTCAGGCAGTGGATCCTGAAGAGGAGATCTGGACAGAGGAAGTCCTTAGAGACTGAACTATATTCTTCACCATTTTTCATCTGGGGAGTTCTGTCTTTAACACCACGGCTCTTTAAGAAAAAAAAAAGTAGAATTACATGTGTTTATTCTAATTATGACGCAGAATATATTCATGATGGGAATTTTTGAAAAGAGAAGTATATAAAAGAAAGGAAAATCATCTAATCATACCTATCCATGGTTAATCATTATTACATGCTAATGTAGTTTTCCTGACTTTATCTTTTTCAAATAGATTCTGACTTTAATATGGAAAGAGGTTCATGAATATGCTGTTTAAAATTACTGCTTTTATTTCATTAGTTCATGAAAATTTTCCCATTTCAATAAATATTCTGAAAATTATGCTTAAAATTTTTTTATAAAATTAAATATTTATTGTAGAAAGTCTATTAAAAACATCAAGAAAAAGACTATTGCTGATGGTTCCAAAGTAGCTAATGTCAGTGTATTGACAGCTTGACATTTTACTGGGAATGCTTGTCATATACTTGCTGGCATAGTTCTTCACAAAACAGCAATAGATACATGCAAGCAGTTTTCATAACACACTCTTTCGTAGTATTCCATCTTGTAGGTACAGTATATCCAACTTTACCTTCCTGTCACTGCAGTTTCAGGTATCTCCATGGCCTCCCTCCCTCCCTCCCTGTCCTGTCTTCCTTCCTAAAGTGTCTCATTATGAAGCCTCAAACTCTCAATCCTCCTGCCTCAGGCTCCTGAGTACTAAATGGTGCTGTGAACATTCCTGTGTTTGCATTTTATCGGCTGCCACTGATTGTCTCATGATAAATCCCTCATACTGAAATTCATGGACAAAAAAAAACACAAATAAACAGTTTGGGACTTGATTTAATGATTTGACTTAAGTTTTTTAATTGTTTTTATTGAGCTATTTTTTTCCGCTCCCCTCCCTTCCTCCCCCATCCCCTTCTACCTTCTCCCATGATCCCCAGGCTCCCAATTTACTCAGGAAATCTTGTCTTTTTCTACTTCCCAGGTACACTAGATTCATGTATGTCTCTCTTAGGGTCCTCTTTGTTGTCTGGGTTCTCTGGGATTGTGAATTGTAGGCTGCTTTACTTTTTTATTTTTATTTTTTGCTTTATATCTAAAAGCCACTTATGAGTGAGTATGATGTTTTCTAGCTCCATCCATTTTCCCAAAAAATTTCAAGATGCCATAATTTTTTTCTTCTGTGTAGTACTCCATTGTGTAAATGTACCACATTTTCCTTATCCATTCTTCAATCAAGGGGCATTTTGGTTGTTTCCAGGTTGTGGCTATGACAAACAATGCTGCTATGAACATAGTTGAGCGCATGTCCTTGTGGCACGATTGAGCATCCTTTGGATATATACCCAAAAGTGGTATTACTGGGTCTTGAGGAAGGTTGTTTCCTAATTTTCTGAGAAATTGCCATACTGAAATCCAAAGCGGCTGTACCAGTTTGTATTCCCATCAGCAATGGAGGAGTGTTCCCTTTACCCCACATCCTCTCCAACCTAAATTGTCATCAGTGTTTTTGGTCTTGGCCATTCTTACAGGTGTAAGATGGAATCTCAGAGTTGTTTTGATTTGCATTTCTCTGATGGCTAAGGATGTTGAGCATTTTCTTAAGTGTCTTTCAGCCATTTTAGATTCCTCTGCTGAGAGTTCTCTGTTTACGTATGTATCCCATTTTTTTTTTAATTGGATTACTTGTTCTTTGTATATTTTGGAGATCAGACCTCTGTCCGATGTGGGGTTGGTGAAGATCTTTTCTCATTCTGTAGGCTGTCGTTTTGTCTTGTGGACCGTGTCCTTTGCTTTACAGAAGCTTTTCAGTCTCAGGAGGTCCCATTTATTAATTGTTTCTCTCGGTGTCTGTGCAACTGGGTTCAGTGTTGGGTTTATGCTGAGGTCTCCATGGTAAAGCACTTTCATAGCATTTTGGAAGACTGGATTTAATCTCTCTCTCTCTCCTCTCTTTTCTCCTCTCTCCTTTCTCCTCTCTGTCTTTCTCTCTATGTCTCTCTCTCACTTCTCTCTCTCCTCTCTCTCTGTCTCTCTCCTCTCTGTCTCTCTCTGTCTCTCTCTGTCTCTCTCTCTCTCTCTCTCTCTCTCTCACACACACACACACACACACACACACACACTTACATGGTATCTTTCAGTTTAACTCACATCTTTTATTAGGATGCTCATACCCAATCTGTTATTCATTCCTGTACATTTTAATTCTGACTCCTAATCACCACTTTCCAGCCTGTATTTGAAAAAGGACCATACCTGTTTAAGCAGAAGAAACTTTTAGGATGTTCTGAAATGAACTCTTAAAGCCCTGTTGCCGCTGTGTGGGGCTGGGCTCCCATATTGGTAGGACTGGTCCCAGGTGGACTATAGGATAGGTATGAAGTGCCACCGTTCAGGCTGCCTGAATCCTGGCTTCATTATTTAGGAGCGGGGTTCCCTGGGGCAAGTTTGGTCTTTCTGTACTTCAGGTTCTTTTGCTAATCATAGTAGCTCTCTCTCTTAGGTTTGTGGTTACTTCTTTAGTTGCCATATTTGTCAGAAAAACAGAACCAGTGGTAAATATACCCATATTGATAGACATATTGGGAAGCTGGTGAGACGGCTCAGCAGTAAAGAGCGTGTGCCACTCTTGCAGAGGACCAGGGTTCAATTCCCAGTACCCACGTTGGATGGCCCACAATCGCCTGTAACTCCAGATCCAATGCCTCTGGTCTCAAGAACTATTAGCACTCTAGTGCAAATAGCCACATGCAGACCCACTTACATATACAGAATTAGAATTATAATAAACCTTTTTTTATAAAGAGAGATTGCAGAGACTCACTCACAGTATTGTAGGAACTGACTAAGCAAGTCAAGAGCAATATGACAGGTCAGAAGGAGTTTGGTGCTCTTCCACACAGACTGAAGCAGCTACCCGGGTCCTGCCCATGGACAGAATTCTCCATCACAGAAGCCTCTCTCTGTGTTTGGGTTTTCCAGCTGTCTGAATCAGGCTTACCTGAATTTACTTAAAGCTCACATCCCTGTATTAATTACTTTGGACAGCTATGGAATGCCTTTAGGGGAACATGTAAATATAAGGTCCATCACCAGAAACTGCCCGTAGTAGTCTCTTTGGACTTTGGATGAGCAGACTAAACCCACTTAAATGAGTTTTGAGGTCATCACTGCTTTTCAAGGTCAGAACTCTTTGATCCTCTCTAACCCAGAAGGTTTTGGTATTTTAATATTTGTTCAATTTTGTCATAAATAACTGCACAGTTAACATTGATCGTGGGCCTGAAGAGCGCTGTCATTTTGAGACAGGTGTCTGATTGTGATAAGATTCTACACAGTTAAAAACAGCCAGGCTCTGGGTGGGTGCCGCATTCAGGTTTCCCTGCAGCCTTCCGAGGCTGCTTGTTTTATCTGGATTGGAGGTGCCTGGGGTTTGTAAGGAACTGTGGGTTTTGATGTCATGATAAGGTACTTTCTCAGGCTACTTGAAGGAAAGTTAGAGATTTGGTTTTCTGTTTTTATTAGGACTGATTCGTGTAATCGGATGTTTCTCTCCCACCTGGCAGTTCCCAAATAACCCACTCTGAGGCTTAATATTAATTAAAAACTGTTTGGTTTATTAGCTCAGGCTTATTATTAACTAGCACTTACAACTTAAATTAACCCATCTTCATTTTTCAATATTTTACTACAAGACTCGTGGTTTGTTACCCCACACCTTGCTTTTCTGGCAGCTGCTGGTGTCTTTTTCAACTCTGCCTTCTTCCTCCCTGTATTCAGTTTGGCTTTTCCGCCTAGCTATATGCTGCCCTGTGATAGGTCAAAGCAGCTTTATTCATCAACCAATGAAAGCAACACATATTTGTAGCGTACAGAAAAGCATCCCACATCAGATTTGTCGATAAGCAAGTCCACAACTGATTGCATCTCTTTGGGAATAAAACCTCAGCTCCACTCATTCCACCCAGAATGACTTCTTCGTGCTCTTAGAAAAAAAGATAAGACTTTATTTGCATGAACAACAAGAGGCTTAATCCTACCCTTAAGTCAAGTCTGTTCTGGGTGGGAGCAAACCCAGTACCTTGCATTCTACGGCCTAGCCACACATTCAGCCCACTGTTTATTGGTTTTGGTTGTCGAGAAATAACCTTAGGACCTACAAAATGGCTCAACAGGTAAAGTTTATTTCCTAGGACCCACGTGGTCAAAGGAGAAAACTGACTTCTGCAAGTTGCCCTCTGACCTCCGTATGAGTGGTATTAACCCCACCCCAATAAATAGAGAAATACAATTACAGTAATTTAATAAAACATAGCCTTTACAGGGGATTAAGGTGGGAGAATTGGCGTTCAAGGCCAGCCAGGACTACAGGACTACACTGTGTGTGCGTGCGTGCGTGCGTGCGTGCGTGCGTGCGTGTGTGTGTGTGTGTGTGTGTGTGTGTGTGTGTAACTGCTGATCTGCCTGTCACAGAGGTTCCACCCAGTTTTCTTCAGACCCTGGCCGTCTGAATTGTGTGAAAAACTTAGAATTAAAAGTAAAGACTTAGATTCTAACCACACCACTGGCAGTTGCAGTTCCCCCTACTTTGCCCCTCCCCTTTTTCTCTTCTTTCTCTTCCCAAGGAGAGCACAATGCAGTGTCCTTGGACATGGATACACTCAGACAGAAGCAGCTGTAAATCTTGGGAAAGTTATGGCCTTGGTTCCAGCAGGGTACCTGTCTGGAGCAGAATGTGCAGCGTTGCCACAGCAGCCGTGGGTGTGTGGAAAGACACAGCACCGTCATCCCATCAATAACAGGAATAAAACATAGACCACTGCTGAATATCTTCTTACCAAATAGTCGGTGGCATCTAAACCAGGATAAAATAGGCTGAGTCACGGGTGGAGAAAATAACAAAGCAATAGATACAAAACCACAAAAAAAACTAATCAATGTAATTTTATATACTAGAGACCTCCCAAAGCCTTTCTTTTACTAATAAAATACATCTTGAAAATGAATTGAACCATGTCCTTGAAAAATAAAATTTCTTGAGAAAGTTCCTCTCACTGGTAGCCTTGACCGACAATGTAAATGAAACATGGAAACAGAAAGTTTCTTCTAACAACACAAGGGTTTGTTCTCCTTTGCGATTTGCAACAGGAACCCCAACAATGTGTAGGCACAAAACCTTTATGCAAGTATTTAGAAATGTCTCCTTTACATAAGCAAGGCTATCAGGACTCCTACCACCTAATTTCCATCCTTTGCAAAGCCTCTGGAAAACCAAGAGCCAACACAAGGACGTTGGAGTCCTTTAAAATGATGACTGCTGGCTATATAAAATGATTCCAGAGCAGAGTCCATTTCTAGACTTAGGCGGCCAAGGAAAAACAAGCTTTAGAATAAGGGTATCTTCATTCTAAGTTAATAACTTAAGATTGCAGAGAGTAACATGGTCTACAAACAAGCGGTCCTATGTAGTTAGGATGTTTAAAAGCATCCAGAAGAGCCAGGAAGGAGAACAAGATGGCAGGTGATAACACAAGGTATGGAGTCCGTTTGAACCAAGGAGCACAGACCCTGGAGAACAAGGCAAGGTTTCCAAATGTCCTCAAGGTCAGCCTCTGCCTGAAGGAGGATGAACCTGTGCTGGCCTGCTACACAGGGCACTGTGTTCCTGCTGCCCCTCCCCCCCACCTCTGTTCTCCCTTCCCACACTAGAAGCATTCTATTCAACCATTCTTCCCAGCACTGCAGTGAACTAGCCCCAAGGACAGTCTGTGCTGAGGCAGAGGGCACACGAGACCAAATGATGCTTCCAAAAAGTAGACAAATTACTCAATATTCAATACAAATTACTTTGTTAAGTCTTGCTTTAAAAATTGGTCTAAATGTTTGCACCTCACCAGACTTTATTATGCTGAAGCCTTAACCTCCAACGATAACCGTTCTTTGTTTTCTGTTTTAAGTTATTGTTTATTTTATTTCTTGTGTGTATGGGGGTGCATTCATGTGAGGTCAGAGGACAGACTTGGGTGTTGTCCTCACATTGTGTAGGGTGGTCTTTTCTGTGTACCTTGGGCGAGCTGGTAGATTCTCCCATCTCCACCTTTCATCTCCCTACAGGGAAGCTGGGATTACAGAGGTGGTCTACAGCACCCTGCTTTTACATGGGTTCAAACTCGGGCCCCCATGCTTGCACGGCAAGCACTTTACCCACTGAGCCAGCTCTCCCCTCGGCCCCCACAGGGAGGACGGTTAAGCTGAGGTTAGGTTGTGAGGGCAGAGCCCTTATACAGAGTTCCTCAGCAGACCCTTGTCACTTTACTCCCCATAAGGACAAGGAGGACTCAGCCTCTATGAGCCGCTGGACAGGTCCTCATCAGGTACGCATTTCTTATTCCCACCTTGGTCATGACCTTTCCAGCCTCCTGATCTGTGAGAGAGAAAAATTCCTGTTGACTATAATAAGCCTGTGTGAAGCAGTCTGGATGAACACACACACACACACACACACACACACACACACACATCAAATCAGACTGACTCATGAGGCCTGACAAATTTGCTGTCAGACACTGACAATATAAAAAATTAAGTTGTATTAACTCATGAATTTTTTTTTTTTATTTTCTGGCTTTTTGTTAGTTCAGTTTTGTTTGTTTCAGGGTTAGGGTTATTTCAGACAGAGTCTCATTCATTAGTCCAGACTGGCCTGAAGCTCATTATGTGGCTAGGCTGATGTTGAACTCAAGGCAATCCTCCTGCCTTGGCCTCTTAAGGGCTGAAATCATAGGCGTCAAGTACCGTGTCTGGCTTTAACTTGTACCACAAAATGAAGGTAATATTAGAACACCATCTGCTATCATTTTAATTTTGCTTGCTAGATGTGTGATGTGTACCTCTTCTAAGTGGTGCCACACTGCAGCGTGGAATAGGCCATGGTGGGAATATTTACACCAGAAAAACTGGCAGACCAGGGGCTGATTTATCATTTTACTCACAGAAAATGACAGGGAAAGAAATGTTAGTGCTGCAAGCATATCGAAAGCGTTATGAAGAGCTCGGGGTGTGGTTCCATGGTAGAGACTGTGCATGTCATACCCAAGACCTGGTTTGATCTCAGCATTGACAGACGCCAGGGTTATGAAAAGCACACACACAAAAAAAAAAAAAAAGAATGAAAGTTCCTGCTTGCACTTGGAAATCATTGTCCAAGTCAGCAACGATGTTGTGAATGCCACTGATGAATGAAAACCTGGACAAATACAAACAAGAGCGTCTCATGAATATAAACGAAAACTGGTTGCTCCACACACACAGCAGACAAAACTGTATGTGCCCCAAATGCCAAGAGTTGTCCTCATAGGCTTGTGATTATAATCTAGAACTACTCATGCCACTGTAGTTTTGAGCCTTCTGCGAATGAACGCCATGTTCTGTGTAATTTGTAAAATACTTTATTACTGTGTGTGTTTATAATGTGTACATATGTGGGCATGTGTGCAGCAGCCGGAAGACAGCTCTGTGGAGTCAGCTCTCTCCTCTCAGCTCTATGTGAGTTCTGGGGACCAAACTAGGTCCCAAAGCTTTGGAGCAAGCACTTTTATCCACTGAGCCATCTTGTCAGCTCTGTGAATTATTCTAAAATAACTTGCTGTGGCAAAAAAAAAAATGGAAACCAAAATAAATCAATTGGCTCACATCAATTTCAACACCTTTGAATAATGAACATTATATCTAAGCCATCACCCTATCAATCACTTTGTGAAATTAGCAGCCTGAGGTCAAATTTATTTACCATTATAGGAAAGAAAATCCCCTGGACCCGATGTTGCATAATAAAATGACTCAGGGTCTGTATGCAATGTCAGAGCTGTTTACAAAAAGAAAATGATCTGTTTCCTGAACCACTACTGCTGTGGCATGAAAATGAAACAGAGCTAGCAGTCACATTAAATCAACTTGCAGACTTAGAGTTCTTCAGATTTATTTATTTTTGTTTTATGCATATTTTTTTTGCCTGCATGTATGTCTGTGTACCACTGTATGTAATGTTCTTGGAGGCCAGAAGAGGGCATCAGATAGATGCCTCTGAAATTGTAGTTTGCAGCCAGTTGTGAATCACTATCTGTGCTAGGAATTGGACCCAGGTCCTCTGGAAGAGCAGCCAGTGCTCTTAGCCGCCACTGAGCATCTCTCCAACCCCAACACTTTAGAATTTTCTTTTTAAGCAGTCATGTAATTAATATTTCTTGAGAGCATTTGCAAGATTCCAGTTTTTCCTAGATGCTGGGGACAAATGTAAAAAATGAGCCCCTGCCTTCAAAAAAGTTTATTAGTGTGGAAGAAAGAAGTAAACAGGCAGTTAAACAAAACGAACCCAGGATTTTAATACAGACCAGGAGACGGGAACCACCTGCGGACACTTGGAATCTTTAGAAGATAATTATCAAATATAGAACTAGTCATGTGCTAATTCAAACAAAACATATCTAAAGGAGAGGGTATTGTGAGACTCAAAAAGTGGGAAAGTACACCCTCCCTCTCCTAATGGAAGAAGAGACTGAATGACAGGTTTCCTAACACAAGGCTGTCCATAGTAGTTGCGTTCACCTTGCTTTCGGCATCCAAAGCTAGAGCCATCCCTCAAATGACCCAGTTAGTCCAGGGCAGGCATGTGTGTACAAAGTCCATTATTAATGTCAACCTGTTATCAATAGCAACATCACCATAAGAGTGCCTCAACACTATTTATCTGGTTATGGTCCTCCCTGCTTATAAATTACCAGCAAGAGGAATCAGCTGAAGTGAACCTGTCTACAGGTGTGTGAATAGACAGGTAGACAGTTTTGTTTTTGGGGGGTTGGAGAGATGGCTCAGTGGTTGAGAGCACACACTGCTTTGTAGAGGATCAGGGTTCCCAGCACCTTTGTGGTTGCTGTAAACGGCCTGTAACTCCTGTTCCAGAGGAGCTGTTATTGTCTTATGACCTCTGCAGGCACCAGGCCAGCACATTATGTATGAACATAATGCGTTTATACACCTCAAACAAAAATAAATAATTTTTGTAAGTTAAAGTTTGGGGCTGGAGAGATTGCACGGTGGTTAAGAGCAAGCTGTTCTTTCAGAAGACGAGTTTGGCTCCAGCACCCAAGTCAGGCAGCTAATAGCTGCTTAAGTCCAGCTCCAGAGAAAGTCTGAAGCCCCTGCATTCACCTGCACACACAGACACACACATACACACAAGCAATTAAAAATAATCTTTACAAAACTTACTTCTAAAGTAAGGTTGACCTTTGAGAAGAAAAATGATCCATGCTTAGTAATAAGGTGGATCCTATAGCAGTGTGAATAACAGAACAAAGACTCACTATTAACAAACTACCTGTAATTATTCAACATAATCTTCATTTTATTCGTGTTATTGATGGAATGACAGTGTTGTCTTTCCTAACACCCACAGCTGCTGTGGTAACACTGGGCACCCTGTTCCAGACAGGACAGGTACCCCTGCTGAACCCAAGACCTTAACTTTCCCAGGATTTGCAGCTGTTTCTGCATGAGTGCACCCATGTCAGAAAACGTTGAAAAAAAGCTTAGAAGTGAGTGACTGGGGCATTTTAAAGTTCAGCATAGCTGTGCACACACCTGTAATCTTAGCTACTCAAGAGGGCAGAGGCAGGAGGATTGTATGGTTCAAGATCAGCTGGGCCAAATAGCAAGACCATAATTCAAAAATCAATTAATAAATAAAAGATTTTTAATTTTTAAGACTTATTTTTCTGTGTATGAGTGTTTTGCATGCATGAATGTATGCGCATTGTGTACATGCCTGCCTTTGGAGGTCGGATGAGGGCATCACAAACCGTGGTGAGCTTCCATATGGGTACCAGGAATTAAATTTGGGTCCTCTGCAAGCACAGTTACTGAGCCATCTGTCCAGCCCCATAAAAGGTATGTTTAGGAGTTATTTTTTTGTGTGGGAAATATTGTAGTCCTTTTGTTTGGAGCAAGCGGTATTTTGAGACATTTCCCCTTGTAGCCGAGGCTAGCCTGAAAGTGACCCTCCTGGAGTACTGGACTTATATGCCACCACACTTGACTTATTGTAATATCTAATAATAACTTAAGCATTTCATTATCATCTAAAGTGTAAAAAAAAATGTATCTGCCTCATGTCACATAAAGCTTGGCTTTCAAACTGACCTAATTTCTTCCTTAGTTTTCTGAAGTATCAATTAATACTTTGATCAATTTCAAATGCTTAAAATATGTATTTGTCTTGGCTTTAAGGAAAAAAAAATAACAGACCTCCATCACTCTTGGCAGTTTTATCTTAGTATCATAAAGAATGGAGAAATATAAAATCATGTTCTCACCTGTCCTTCCCTGTTGTTTTCTGTTAAACCCACTGATCTTTGAGTGACTGTGTTAGTCATAAGGTTTGATTTGGGGGTTGTTAGGAGAATATTGTACTCATTACTTGAAGTGACTCTAGTCTTGTCTGAGCAGTATTTTTGCTGAAGCTAAGGCCGGAAGCTCACATGCACACACATGCCCTCAGGTAATGTATTTTGTTACTAGCCCAGTTCCAAATGACAACTGTTTCTGGAAGTTCAAACTTTGTTACTGATTTTTGGATTTTTTTGTTTGTTTGGTTTTGGTTTTGGGTTTTTTGTTTGTTTGGTTTGGGGGGGGTTGTTTTGTTTTTTTTGTTGTTGTTGTTTTGTTTTGTTTTTGCCATAGCATCAGTAAACCTTAGGGATCTATGCTAGGAATTTCTGTCTTTCTGATTTCAATGTTGGATGCTTCAAAATGACTTAGAAGCAATGTCAAAAGGAAGGCCAAATATACTGACCTGACCAAAAATTAGAAAAGATGGGGGTTGTCTTTGAAATCTATTTCTCTTCCTCTCTGTCCTTCCCCCATCTCAACCATCTGATTCCCTCATGTTCTCCTCCCACCTGATGGAGGGAGCCATTACCAGGCTAGTTCCCAGGAACCCACAAGGATGACCCCAGCTAAGACCCTAAGCGATAGTGGAGAGGGTGCCTGAACTGCCCTTCCCCTGTAATCAGACTGATGACTACATTAATTGTCATCATAGAACCTACATCCAGCAACTGGTGGAAGCAGATGCAGACATCCTCAGTGGAGCCCTGGGCCGAGCTCCCAGAGTCCAGGCAAAGAGAGGGAGGAGCGATGATATGAGCAAAGGGGTCAGGAGCACGATGGAGACACCCACAGAAAGACCTGATCTGAGCTAGTGGGAGCTCACTGACTCCATACTGAGAGTGGGGGAACCTGCACAGGCCCAAACTAGACCCTCTCAATGTGGGTGACAGTTGTGTGGCTGGGGCAGACTGAGGGGCCTCTAGCAGTGGGACCAGGATTTATCCCTAGTTCATGAACTGGCTTTTTGGAGCCCATTCTCTTTGGAGGGACACTTTGCTCAGCCTAAATAAAGGTGGGGGGGCGCACCTTGGTCCTGACTCAAAGTGATCTGCCAGACTTTGTTGATTCCCCATGGGAAGCCTTACCCTCTTTGAGGAGTGGGTGGGGGGTGGGGTCGGAGGAATGTGGGAGGAGGAGGGGAGGGAGAGGGAACTGGGATTGGTATGTAAAATGAGAAAAGATTGTTTTAAAAAAATAAAATATAGCCGGGCAGTGGTGGTTCACGCCTTTAATCCCAGCACTCGGGAGGCAGGAGGATCTCTGTGAGTTCGAGGCCAGCCTGGTCTACAGAGCTAGTTCCAGGACAGGCTCCAAAGCTACAGAGCAATCCTGTCTCAAAAAAATAAAATAAAATAATATATATACACACACACATTCCTCTATCCTTCTTACTTTCTCTTCCTATATCCTTTTTTTTTTTCACATGCGTGTGGCATATATAAGCATGTAAATGTGTGGGCACATGTGGTAAGGGATGTTCTTGCACATGAGTGGGCCTGTATGTGGAGTCCCAAGGTTGAGGTCTGAAGTCTTCCTCAGTCACTTTCCACCTCATTCACTGAGGCAGAGTCTCTCAATTGGACCCCAAGATCACTTGTGTGCCTGGTCTACCTTGCCCAGGGAGTCCTATCTCTGCCTGTGGAGCTCTGGATTTACGGGGGTGGAAGGAGGCATGCATAGGCTCTATGCTCACTGCTTACTTGGTGAGTACTTTAACCTTGGAGCAATCTCCCCAGCCCCTCACATCCTTTTTTAAAGTTTTTGCTTACCTTTTTAAAATATGTATGTGTGTTCTGTGTTTGTCTGTTCCGTGTGTTGCAATGCCCACAGGGACCAGAAGAGGGCACTGGATCCCTGGAACTGGAGTTGTAGATGGTTGTGTGTCACCATGTGGGTGCTGGGAATCAAAACTTAGTCCTCTGGAAGAGCAGCCAGTGCTCTTTTAACTACTGAACCATTTCCTCAGCACCCCCTGTAGTGGTGTATTATTTGTTTTTTGATAAATAAATCTTGCCTGAAGACCAGAGGCAAAGCTAAAGCCACTAGAGGTCAGGCAATGGTTGATACACAACCCTTAATCCCAGGATTTGGAAGACAGAGTCAGATGGACCTCTGTGAATTCAAGGCCACCCTGGGCTACACAAGATCAATGTAGAAACAAATCCAGGTGGTGGTGGTTTACACCTTTAATCCCAGTCCTAGAGAGTCACATGCTTTTAATCCCAGCTCTAGAAGAAATATAAAATGGGAAGAAAGAAAGCTTTAGACTGCTTAGTTTGTGGTTCCCCAGCCTTGGTAGAGGTAGGACTTCTCTAGTGGCTGGCTGCTTTGCTTTTCTGGTTTTCATGTTGAGCCCCGATTTCTGTCTTGGGGTTTTTATTACCGAGCAATACGTTCTAAAATTGAAATATTCTGCCAATCTAATACAGGTGTGTACGTGAGTTCCTTTGTGTCACTGCAGAATCAGAGCGAGTTTGGGAGGGTGGGTTTTTTTTTTGTTGTTGTTGTTGTTGTTTTTAAGGAGACTTACACCTGCTGTTTGTTTCTTCTCATGGAAATAGCAGGACTTTAGGTATGGACTATATAATGAAAGAGACATCTGCCTTTAATTTTTTTAATGGCTTGAGAAAGGGCTTATGGTCTGGTAGAGAAAGTGATAAGCAAAAATTATCTCAGATGCATAGTAAAAATTAGATTGAAGTTTTAAGCAAGTTCTAAGTTTTGCTTTGAAGAAAACAAAAGTACAAGTTAGAAGGCATCCCCATGTCTATAAGGAACTCACTAGGAAAAGCCCTCGTGGGGCAGAGACCGAGTCCTAGCTGGGTTTGTTGCTTTGGTACTTAGTGTAATGCCTGCATTAGCATGCTGTACATTTCTTGGTTGAAATTTAAAATGCATTCTTTTTTTTAAATATTTATTTATTTATTTATTTATTATGTATACAGTATTCTGTCTGGGCCAGAAGAGGGCACCAGACCTCATTACAGATGGCTGTGAGCCACCATGTGGGTGCTGGGAGTTGAACTCAGAACCTTTGGAAGAGCAGGCAGTGCTCTTAACCGCTGACCCATCTCTCCAGCCCCTAAAATTCACTCTTAATACTCTAACAATTAGGTGTCCAGTTAGTTGTCTTTTGCTTTGAGAGAGCCGGGGAAGGGGGAAAGAGGGATATAAGCCAATAAGTCAAAAGAAAACTATCATATATCATCTAATATTATCCTTCCTTCTCCCCTAATATAATAGATAACCTTTCAAATGTGCTGTCTTTCTTATGCTCTTCACCAGTAAATAAATCCTTACCATAAAATGTAATTTTACTCCATTGCTACATATCTGAAAAGAAGGGCATTGAATCTTAGCCCTTTCTTGTGACTAGGTTTCTTTTCTTTTTTCTTTTCTGGTGCAGAGGCTAGGACCCAGGTCTCATTTTTCTACCGAGTTATATCCCCTCCTTTTTAGGATTTTTATAGAAACTTTCTATATAAAAGTTTCTATAATCAGGCAAGATTGGTTCTAGAGGAAAGGTAACAAACAGCCTAGTTGCTTAGTGATTTGGTTCAATCAATAGGTGTTTATTATCCATCAGAATCATAGTTTTCTCTGTGTTCACATTTGAAGAGGTTAGAGGTCACACTGGACACGTTGCAATAAATGTCACCTTTCTCAGGTGCCGACTGGACATTATGCTACACGTTTCTTCGCAAATCGAGTTGTGTGCCTGCTCCCCAGCATATAAGGAGCCCGACTGAGACACATTTTACCTGATAAGCTTCATAGTATGTTACTGTACGTTACATATGGCTTGAAACTAGCGCTGTATCTGTGCCCCTTTTATAGGGAGCTACTGGAATCTTATAATGAGAGAGTCTCTTTAAGATAATACACAGCTACAAAAACAAAAACAATAAATTTAGTCATCCCTGAAATTCTATGAACTGACACATAAGGTTTCCTGTCTGTTTCCAAATCACGTGTTGGAGTCTAAAATGCCATCCTATAAAGCCAAATTGATTGCCCCTCTTCCATCCATTGTTGGTAGCTAGGCCAGCCCTCTAGTGAGTGCCAGATGCTCGCCAAGGTGATATTCTGTATGAAAAGTGCCTCTTTATTTTCCCCAGAGCTGGCAGTGGATGCAAGGCTCAGGACACAAGCTGAGACACAGGCTGTAGCACTGAGCTATATCCCCGGGTTATTGAGTTTTTGAACCAAGGTCTTAACTGTAACCGAGACTGACCTTGAACCCACCATCCTCCTACCTTTATCTCCTCAGTGCTGAGATTATAGGTGTGTTTCACCAGGTCCAGTGAGCAGTTCCTGCTTTTAGATGAAAAAACGCTTTGGGCAAGATGCATACACGGCGGGCATAGCTGGGTGTTGATATCAAGAGGGCAAAACCAGCAGCAAAATTAGTTCTGAGGATTTGTGTGCTGAGTGAGCTGTGGGTGGAATCACTGGAACTAGTTAAATTATATTTCTTTCTGCCTGCAAGTAGGATTGAGTTCACGTTAGTTCAGCGAGCACATGATACAGTTCCGCTGAGTTGCTTTGTGGAAATAGGGAGAAGCCATTATTTCTCCTTGAGAAACCTACAGTCTAATTAGGAAGTCGAGACATGCATGTATGGAAAAAAAATAGAGAGAGGGCAGCACACACTCCAGTTTTAAATGTTCTGTAGTTATAACAGTTGAAAGCATTTTCCGTGATCTTTGAACTTTTTATAGAATTTCTTTTTAATAGACTTAGAGCAATATGAAACTAAATCACTAGAGCCACTGATCACCCTGGCCATTTTGTAGAACACATCCTGGGAGGGTGACCTAAAAGAACAGAGGACTGTCTGTGTTTACAGTGGGACTAAAGCTTGTGGCTTCTTCTCTTTGCCTTTGCTTGGACTCCGTGCGAGATGAGGTAAATGAGAAGTGTGCTTTACAACACTTGGAATGTTTGCTAAATGGAGAATAGCAGTTCCAACAGGGATTTGGAAAGTATTTGAATTTTCAGGATAGGATTATGGTTACTAGATTAGCCCAGCAGTGTTGACTCAGTAGCTCTGAAATTCCAGCCTGGCTGGGGACGTAGGACAGTTGATAGAACACTTGCTTGTCATGGGTAAAGCCATATATAATCCAGGTGTGGTGACACACACCCGTAATCTCAGTACTCCAGAGACAAAGGCTGGAGCATCAGAATGAGATCATCCTCAACAACATAATTAGTTTGGGACCATTCCAGAGCACGCTAGAGTCTATCTCAGAAACAAAACAACATTTCAGCCACGTGTATTATGAACTATTGAGTTTTCAGTATCGGAAAGTAGGGTAGGAAATACAACATTTAAGTCTAACACATGCCAGCTCTGTGTTCATATATTTTACACTGTTTTTCTTTGAGTCTTAGCTGTCAGCCAGAGGACAGACGTCATGTCTTCATTTTACAGTCAAAAGAGGAGCAGAAAGTATGGCCTGTCACAGAAGAGGGGGCCACATTTTCCTTATCCATTCTTTGGTCGAGGGGCATTTAGGTTGTTTCCAGGTTGTGGCTATGACAAACAATGCTGCTATGAACATAGTTGAGCACATGTCCTTGTGGTACAATTGAGCATCCTTTGGGTATATACCCAAAAGTGGTATTACTGGATCTTGAGGAAA